>CM050198.1:3065000-3107500 GCA_027475355.1 Coilia nasus
ATATAAAAGCATAAAAAACACACAAAATAAGTATAAAATTAATAGAAATCATCAACAGAAAGCATCTGAAGCATAGCAGCTGAAAGCTGCTTCACCACATTTTGTTCTAACAGCAGGTTCTACCAACAAATTTTTCTGATGTGATCTCAGAGACCTAGTTGGTGCATATAACTGAAACATATCCAGATTATCGACATGCAAGTTGAAATCCCTTGATATAATAAGTGTCAAACCTCAAACAAATGTTCGACAACAGTTCACCAAACTCTTCAAGAAAAACTGTTGCTGAAAGTCTTGGTGGTCTGTAGATAGTCAATAATAACATACTAGAAGAACACTTAACGAGTAAGTACTCAAAAATGTAAAGCACACTTGCACACAAGTGTCTGTTTGCACTGAAAAAATGTTTTGAATGTTTGCTACTCCGCCTCCCCGTTTATTAGTTCCTGTGGCACTCATGAAATCGAAATTTGGGGGAGCTGATTCAATAAGAGTGGTGAAACTGTTCGCTTGTTCCAGCCAGGTTTCAGTAAGAAGCATAAAATCAAGTTTGTGTGTGCAAATAAGATCATTAATTAAAAATGACTTGTTAGAGAGTGATCTGATGTTCAGAAGAGCTAGTTTTACATTGAGCGTGGGTGCCATATCCACTGAGGCATTCTGAGATTGTTTCAGAACTGGCAGGAGATTAGACTGATTTACCCCATTGACAGGATGAACACAAATTCTTCTTTTTCCTGTGAGCACAGGAATAGAAAATGGCCTGGTCATCCTGGGTCCCAGCTTGTTTTCAAAACTACCCTTAAGAGTAGAATGCCTTTTATTGTCACTATACACATGTACAATACACACTATACATCTGTACAATGACATTGAAAGTTTAAAACTCTTTCTCCAGTGCAGACATGTAAGAAGAACATTTTCAACATAGAATAAAATAATAAACAGTAGCCTAGTTCGAGCCAACATAAAGAATTGAAAAAGTGGGTAGAATGCACAACTTTGAAGCACAAATAATACATGAGGTTTATATCCGGGGTGATGTTGCACATAATAGAATAGAATAGCTTGCCACAACTACACAAACTCTTTAGGTCCTCTACATCCCCGAGCGGTAGACACAACAGCCAATCAGACCACTGACTCCGATGACACATGCCTAGCGACGGAAACTGAAAACCTCGTCGCTTGAAGCCTATGCTTGTAGCTCGCTTCACCAGAGCAAAGACGCTCTGGTTGTGGCTCCAAGACAGAATGGAGTTGAACGACTTCTGTCGGCTTTGCCAGGTGAACATGAGAATAGCGGACATTTACCGGCACTCGGTTAGTATATTTCAGAAACGAGGCAAACCAGTCAGCGTTGCTGACAGATTAAAACACATGGGGTTGATGGTCGTGCAGGAGACGGGGGAACCTGACCGAGTTTGCCAGCGATGTCTCACAACGTTGACTAGACTGGAACGACTTTTGCCAGTTTTCAGGAAATGGAAGAGTGAATACGGACTAGGCACATCTGCACCGTGTGCTGAAACAAGAGAGCGCGAGTCAAAGACATGTCCAAACGCCGCGAGTGCAGAGGCTAACGTTAGCACCACTCCGAAGAGCATTACGGAGGTAAACTTTTCTTTATCCACCAAATTCGTAGACTACACGAGCTCTTTAGCCACATTGCCTAATGCAGGTGCAACACCTGGACACGTGTATGTAGCACAGGAGTCTCCTGTTGTGTTCTGCTAAAGCAGGGGCTGTCTGCTAATTTGAATTATCCCTAGCCCCCACCAGCGACTCCTCATGTGACCTGGTTTGCCAAGGCGTAGTACACTGCCATTTACACATTTGCACTCTCACTCTATGTGAGACACCAGTGCTCTCTGTATGTGTGTGTGTGTGTGCGTGGGTAATGTAACTGAAGTGTCTCTTGGAAGTATGTGTGTGAGTAATGTAAAGTGTCTCTTAAATGCATGCTGCAAATTTCTCTGAAAAGGGACAATAAAGATCAACTAACTTACCTGTGTTGTGTTTGTTTGTTAGCAAAATAACTTAAAAAGTCATTGAATGTATTGTTCTGAAATGTTCTCAGTAAGTCGGTAGTGTCGCTGCTAGGGCTGGGTATTGCCAACAACCTCACGATACAATACGTATCACGATACAGGGGTCACGATACGATACGTATTGCGATACATGTGTATCCCAATACATGACCTTCAAGGCAATACATATCCCAATATTTTACATTACTTTACATACATGTTTTAAGAAGCCAGTAATATGTATACCCAAATGATATTTCTATTATGCTGGATAGCAAAAATGCCAGACTGCAGTGCAGTTACAATGTAATGCTGCCTTTGAACTCATAAACAGTGGCAATATATACCTAAAAAAACATTTTCTAAATTCAAAGACTTAAGCATGGCCTTAAGCAGGCCTATCAGCCTGTGGTGCAATTGCTAAACATCTGAACAGTTGATCTACATGATCTGGTTTTAAAACACTTCTCTCAGCTGTAAATGTAGGACAAAGAAATGTAAAAAGGAGTGACAATAAATAAATATGAATGATGAATGATGAATAAATGTGAAATATCGATACTGACCCCTCCGTAACGACACGTGTATCGTGAAGAGGCCTGCAACGATATATTGCCATATCGATGTTTTGAACACACCACTAGTCGCTGCCTTGAGGTGATTCTGTTTTGGAGAAAATTGGTTCATTGGTTACCACAAAAAAAAAAAAAACCACACACACACAAAAGGGGTGATGGCGGCTTGGCAGAGTGCTCTTCTAGTGATTATTCTTATTACTCATACCTCTACTATTGTACCTCATATTGTTGTAATTATGTAATCATTATTATTGCTATCATTGTTTTATTGTTACCTGGTCCCCCGGAAGGGATTGATCAGGTATTGCAGTGACCCTGTTGTGTGCCTGTGCCTGTCCGCCCAGTAGGGGGCACTATGTTGCCATCTTTTATTGCGCTTGTTTGCTTTAAAAAGCACTTCAGATGTTCTTTTGAGTTTAAACGT
The DNA here is from genome assembly GCA_027475355.1 of Coilia nasus. Lineage (NCBI taxonomy): Eukaryota > Metazoa > Chordata > Actinopteri > Clupeiformes > Engraulidae > Coilia > Coilia nasus. Next base: position 3,068,033 of record CM050198.1, read on the forward strand.
GCTTTATGAGATCAAATAACATATAATATTAAACATGCTTCATAAGATTTGATAGGAAGGTACAAGAGTCTTTGTCATGACTACATAAAAGTTTGGATACAAACCAATGCTTGCTGTGTGAAACCACTGTTAGCTGTGACTTCGGCTATTTCTTCCTTCTTGTGACGTGTGTTGTTCATTCCTAGATGATATAGTGACGTCTGCTGTTCGTTGCTATCTCATATAGTGACGTCTGCTGTTCGTTGCTATCTCATATAGTGACGTCTGCTGTTCGTTGCTATCTCATATAGTGACGTCTGCTGTTCATTCATATCTGATCTTCTGTCGTCTGCTGTTCGCTGTTATCTTATCTTCTGACGTCTGCTGTTAGTTGCTATCTCATATAGTGACGTCTGCTGTTCGTTGTTATCTGATCTTCTGACGTCTGCTGTTCGTTGCTATCTCATGTAGTGACGTCTGCTGTTCGTTGCTATCTCATGTAGTGATGTCTGCTGTTCGTTGCTATCTCATATAGTGATGTCTGCTGCTCGTTGCTAGCTGGTCTTGTGACGTTTGCTGTTCTTTGGTAGCTGTTCTAATGACTTCTGCTGTGTTTCTCTACCAGGAGCAGACCCAGGGGGACGTGGTTACCCAGGGGGGCGTGGTTACACAGGAAGGCTTCGTCATGCAGAAGACCAGTGTGGTGGCCCTGGCCAGTCTGGAGGGTGAGTCCTGGTTTTCTCACTCATATATATATACACACGCACATATACACACACACACACACACACACACACTGGCCAGTCTAGAGAGTGAGTCCTGGTTTACACACATACACATGCACACACACAGACACTGGCCAGTCTAGAGGGTGAGTCCTGGTTCACACACACACACACACACACACACACACTGGGCAGTCTGGAGGGTTAGCCCTGATTTTCACACACACACACACACACACACTGGCCAGCCTAGAGAATGATTCTAATATGCTATATCCTAATGCCCTGATGGACATTATTTTGTATAAAGTACACACGTGTTTTAACATGCCCATTTTCATTTTACAACAGGGTATCCCTTTAAGACTTCAAATCTATCAACCCGTCATGCCCGTGTGTGATGGGTTAAATGCCCCCTGTTCACAGGCGTGGTGGGTTAAATGCCCCTGCTCATGTGTGGTTCAGGTTAAATGCCCCTGTTCACGTGTGTGATGGGTTAAATGCCCCCGTTCACGTGTGTGTGTGATGGGTTAATTGCCCCCTGCTCACGTGTGTGATGGGTTAAATGCCCCCTGCTCACATGTGTGATGGGTTAAATGCCCCCTGTTCACGTGTGTGATGGGTTAAATGCCCCCGTTCACGTGTGTGTGTGATGGGTTAAATGCCCCCTGCTCACATGTGTGATGGGTTAAATGCCCCCTGTTAACGTGTGGTTCAGTTTAAATGCCCATTGTTCATGTGATGGATTAAATGCCCCCTGCTCACGTGTGTGATGGGTTAAATGCCCCCTGCTCACGTGTGTGTGATGGGTTAAATCTCCCCTGCTCACGTGTGTGTGATGGGTTAAATGCCCCCTGCTCACGTGTGTGATGGGTTAAATGCCCCCTGCTCATGTGTGTGATGGGTTAAATGCCCCCTGCTCATGTGTGTGATGGGTTAAATGCCCCCTGCTCATGTGTGTGATGGGTTAAATGCCCCCTGCTCATGTGTGTGATGGGTTAAATGCCCCCTGCTCATGTGTGTGATGGGTTAAATGCCCCTTATTCATGTGTGTGATGGGTTAAATGCCCCCTGCTTATGTGTGTGATGGGTTAAATCTCCCCTGCTCATGTGTGTGATGGGTTAAATGCCCCCTGCTCACGTGTGTGATGGGTTAAATGCCCCCTGCTCATGTGTGTGATGGGTTAAATGCAGGTTGAAGTTTGGCTGTGTGAACTGTGTGTTGTGGTGTGTTGTGTAGCCACAATCAGAAATGGAATCACTTTCAGATCCTGACTCACTTTCACTTTCACTTTCACTGCTTCAAATGGCAGATCCTGACTCCAGACCAGAATCACTTTCACTGCTTCAAATGGCAGATCCAGACTCCAGACCAGAAGAGGAAGAGGCGATTCAGTCTGCTGAGATCAACACAAACCAGAGCATGGTAGGCCATACATACATGGTAGATAGAGAGATAGATAGACATGGATATATATATCCATATATATATATATATACACACACACACACATTCATGGGTAGATTTGATACACAGATATACTTTTATTACCTATAATCTATAATTTTGGTACACTTGCAAAGTTCTCAAAGCCCCATTTTAAATGTCAGGGCCCATGTTATACTACCAAGTGTTGAGCTACTTTGAGCTTTTTTTTAATGGTTTAAAAATAGTGATGTCTTCAAGCGAACTTGAAGCTAACTCTGTGCCACAATAATTGGCATGGCGAGCCTTTTCGATAAATCTGAGAAAATTAGTTAAGTTTGAAATGCAACAGGCTAGCGCAGTTGTGCTCCCCAGCAAACATAGCAACTCGTTATCATGTTTTAACAAACCCAAAGCTCATTTCACACCAGATTTCTCCTTGAAGCTTCTACAATATGATGGCACACACTGTACGCTTGACGTTATACATACAGTATGATATGACAAACATACATTCTAAAAAGTACAAGCACAATCCTATTGTAAACCTATCCCTGTCCTCTATATTTCCATTACAAATTCCAGACAGAGTGTAAGTAGGCTACATGAAAATATCAAAATTTTATATTAACACACAATACTTGCAAAAAAGCAGTTTATAAAAAGCAAATGCTCAGAATATAAACATGAGAAACACACACTGCACTGCTGCACAGTATCGCTAATTAAATTTACTACCCACAAGCTGCAGAGAAAGCATTGTAAAACCAAGGTTAGCATTAGCTTAGCATGACAAACTAGCGTGTTCTATTAAAGATCTACTCAAGATCAACTTAGCATTAGCTTAGCATGATAAACTACCGTGTTAGACTATAGATCATCTACTGAGGCTTATCTTAGCATTATAAACCCAAGCTTAGCTTAGCGTGATAAACTAATGTGTAGTACTATCCTATAAATCATCTACCCAAGCTTAGCTTAGCATTAGCTTAGCATGATAACCTAATGTGTAGTACTATCCTATAGATCATCTACCCAAGCTTAGCTTAGCATGATAACCTAACGTGTAGTACTATCCTATAGATCATCTACCCAAGCTTAGCTTAGCGTTAGCTTAGCATGATAACCTAATGTGTAGTACTATCCTATAGATCATCTACCCAAGCTTAGCTTAGCGTTAGCTTAGCATGATAACCTATTGTGTAGTACTATCCTATAGATCATCTACCCAAGCTTAGCTTAGCGTTAGCTTAGTATGACAAACCCTAGCTTAGCATGATAAACTAGTGGGAAATGGACTACTGAAAATTTGTCATCTTGAGAAGACATGGTGTGTGTGTGTGTGTGTTGGCACTGGGTGTAGCAGATGTACTTTTAGACATGAGCCTTAGACGTGTGTGTGTGTGTGGTAGCTAAAGTTGCTCTAATTTACTGATGATTTCATGTCCCATACCAGGACCACTGTGGGCCTCTGGACTGCTGTGACGTGGCAGTGCAGTGTGAGGTCCAGGGCAAACCTGTGGCATGCCAGTTTAATCCCCCCGTACGATGCAAAGGTATGTTGTGCCTGTAGTCCAATGGTAATATTGTAGACACATTCACATATCTCTAGAAAAACATCTCTCAGATTTCCTGAAGGTACACTTCTCCACATATGAAGCAAAGGTACATTGTGCTTGCAGTTTAACTGTTATAGTGTAGGTACATTTACATCTTTCTAGAAAACACATCTACATAACTGTAAAGGCACCCTTCCACATATGCAAACCGAAGGTACACACAGCCCTCGAGACACATCTCTGAATCTTTTGTGTGTGTGTGTGTGTGTGTCTCGGTTCCAGCAACTCAGACTTCGGAAGTGAAGCCCATATGCCTCGGCAATGGAAAGGAACTCCTTGTGAAGAACTGTGCTGTAAGTGGCGACAGAGTTACAGTTGTAGTATTTGCCAGACACACACACAGACATACACACACACATACACACACGCAGATACTTTTCTACAAAGCAACGTACTCTTGGGCTTACCTGTAGCAAAATAGCCTGTAAAGGACTGTAAAGGATCTATTACTTCAAGTCTGAGCTAAAGTCTGTTGGTGATTATGACTCTAAGTCTAAGCTGAAGTTGCTCTCTCTGTTCTCTCCCAGGAGCAGACCCAGGGGGACGTGGTCATCCAGGGGGGCGTGGTCGTCCAGAAGGCCGATGCAGTGGCCCCCTTCAGCTTCCTGGTGCCCCCCCTCTCTGCGACCACTGTGCTCAACATGCCCCCCGTCGCCGCTGCCAACACAGCTGGGAGCTTCCTGAATCTGCCCCTGGCCAGTTTACAGGGTGAGGATCTGTTGAAATGCCAGTGGAGGTAGCTACCATGCATTACAGGTAGGAGGTAGCTACCATGCATTACAGGTAGGAGGTAGGGACCATCCATCACAGGTAGGAGGTAGCTACCATCATTACAGGTAGGATCTAGCTACCGTCAGTTACAGGTAGGAGCTCGCTACCATCCATTACAGGTAGCATTTAGCTACCATCATTACATGTAGGAGGTAGGGACCATCTCTACCTCTAGTTGGTAGAGACCATCTCTATCTCTAGTTGGTAGGGACCATCTCTGTCGCTAGTTGGTAGGGACCATCTCTGTCGCTAATTGGTAGGGACCATCTCTGTCGCTAGTTGGTAGGGACCATCTCTATCTCTAGTTGGTAGGGACCATCTGTGTCGCTAGTTGGTAGGGACCATCTGTAGTTGGTAGGGACCATCTGTAGTTGGTAGGGACCATCTGTAGTTGGTAGGGACCATCTCTATTGCTAGTTGGTAGGGACCATCTCTAGTTGGTAGGGACCATCTCTATCTCTAGTTGGTAGGGACCATCTCTGTCGCTAGTTGGTAGGGACCATCTCTGTCGCTAGTTGGTAGGGACCATCTCTGTCGCTAGTTGGTAGGGACCATCTCTGTCGCTAGTTGGTAGGGACCATCTCTGTCTCTAGTTGGTAGGGACCATCTCTGTCGCTAGTTGGTAGGGACCATCTGTAGTTGGTAGGGACCATCTGTAGTTGGTAGGGACCATCTCTATCGCTAGTTGGTAGGGACCATCTCTAGTTGGTAGGGACCATCTCTGTCGTTAGTTGGTAGGGACCATCTCTGTCGCTAGTTGGTAGGCACCATCTCTGTCGCTAGTTGGTAGGGACCATCTCTGTCGCTAGTTGGTAGGGACCATCTCTATCTCTAGTTGGTAGGGACCATCTCTAGTTGGTAGGGACCATTTCTGTCACTAGTTGGTAGGGACCATCTGTAGTTGGTAGGGACCATCTCTATCGCTAGTTGGTAGGGATCATCTCTAGTTGGTAGGGACCATCTCTATCGCTAGTTGGTAGGGACCATCTCAAGTTGATAGGGACCATCTCTATCGCTATTTGTGTTAAAAGGTCTGTGGTAAGCCATATATATTAGTGTTGTGTTAAAAGGTGTGAAAGTGTGATCACCTGTTAGGGATGCATCTGATCTATTTGTGGTCTGTCATTGCTCCTGCTGGGGTGCTAACCCATTCTCATTGTGCCCCAACCCACCACTACAGGTACCCCTGTGTTGCTGCCCCAAACCACCCCAATAGCTACCCCTGTGCTCCTGCCTAGGCAAACAGTGTTTGTTCCACAGCAAGTCCCCATGGAGAGTAAATGTGCATGTCAGTTTAATCGCCTGGTTACCACTCAGTCGGTGGGAACTCAGTTTAATCGCCCGTGTACCTCTGTGTCGGTGGGAACCCAGCTCTCCAAGGGTACGCTTCTCCACGTACGAAGCAAAGGTGCGTTGTGCTTGTAGTTCGTCACTAATACTGTAGGTACATTCACATCTGTCTAGAAATCATCTCCCAGAATACCTGAAGGTATGCTTCTACATTTACAAACCAAAGGTGCGCTGCAGTGTTAATAGACTATTTCAAGAGTTTCATTAATGATGTCATTTGTTGCCAAACACACACATATTAGTCAGTAGAGCAAGTAATTCAAAAGTAAGAAAAATAAAAAGAACATTAATAAAAGTTTTCTGTGGAGTGTTATTTGTGTTTGACTTAGGTTTGGCCCCTAGGCATCTTTAAAACTTTATGTGTGTGTGTGTGTTTCTGTTCCAGCAACTCAGACTCCTGCACTGAAGCACATTTCCCTTGGGAATGGAATGGACCTTCTCTTTCCGAGTGTGAAAAACCCAAAATCTAAATCAAAGCGTACGCTGAATTTATTATTCTTCATGTCTTCAGAGTCGGTTCTCGGCCTGAAACCTGCTCTTGATTCCCAATGCCAATGTGATCCCGCTGCAGAGATTCACAAATCCCAATGTGATCCCACCTAAGAGATCCGTAATTCCAATGTGATCCCACCTAAGAGATCCCTAATCCCAATATGATTCCACCTAAGAGATTCCTAATCCCAACGTCATCCCACCTAAGGGATCCCTAATCCTGATGTGATCCGACCTAAGAAATTCTCAATCCCAATGTGATCACACTGTAGTGATTCCCAATCCCATCTTGATCCCACTAATTCGAAGACTGAGAAGGTCTGATCATTGTGTGTCTTTGGTCATATACAGGGTGCACCTTTTCACTGGCACACTTGGGATTGCCAATCCTAATGTGGTCGTACCTTTGCAAAAATCAGACATTTCATTCATTTAAATGGTTTGGTGGTGCCTTGTACTAAAGTTTGGTTTCTGTACCTATTACAGAGAACAAGCGTGCGTCCTCCCTCAAGTCTGACAAGTAAGTTGATGTCTTTAGTGAGTCCTGTCTTAACCTAGTTTGGTAAACCAGCCCCTCGTACTTCATTTCATTTTGTACAGAGGGTCAGGAACAGACACCGTCAGAAACAATTTCTTCCAGGAGGTGTGGACTCTGCTGAATTTTAAAAACAGGTGTCTCTGCCTTTATCCAATCGCTAACGCCTGGTCGTCACGTATGCAATTAGCCTACCTACGCACTACAATTCAAATGTAGCGTACAAAGTCAAGGTCATGGCTCACGAACACACCCTCTGTTCACTGATTGGATCAGAGTTGCTCGGTCCGCTTACATGCTCCTCAACAGATTCTGGTCCAGACCCTCTGTACAAAATGAAATGAAGTACGAAGGCTGGATTTACCAGGCTAGTCTTAACCTCCATGTCATTTGTAATCTAATAATGCATTTGCAAAGTTCTTTTGTTAAAGTAACACTAAGGAGTCTTTTTTCAACCTTAAAATAATGTTTCCAAAATCGTTATGTGTAATCGTTAAGTGGTACTTATAACAGGGTGAACAGCACTTCTGAATTCTGAATTCAATCCTTCAATCCTGAATTCAAGCACTATGCAAGCTTGTACAAGCGGGTTTGAATTACATTACACTTAGCTGACAATCTTATCCAGAGTGACATACAGTTATTTAGGTACAGGGTTTCAGTTACACCCCCTGGAGCAATGTGGAGTTAGATGCCTTGCTCAAGGGCACTTCAGCTATGGATGAGGGTGCTGGAGAGCACTGGTTGTTTACTCCCCCACCCCCATTCTTCCACCTGGAATCGGATTCGAACCCACGACCCTCTGATCCCAAGACCAACTCTCTCACCACTAGGCCACAGCTGCCCAAATGAGACATAAGAGACAATTCCGCTTCCAACCTGTAGGGCGACCAAAGAGGAAAAGTGCCTCAGTGTTGCTTTAAAGATGTATGCACCTGCAGTCAGGCCACATTTTCCATCTGTTGTGTAAGAGGAAGCTTTTGTATAACACTGTGCTGCTTACTGGCTGCATCACCAGTGTGTTGCTGTGTTGCTGAAGGGTTGGCTTGCTGGAGGAGGTGGCTGTGCAGGTGTCTTGCTTGCTGCAGCTGTTTGAGAGGTGCTTGGGGTGCAGTGGTGAAGCCTGCAGCCTCTTGACGCGACGCGAGGGACGCGTCTTCCACGTGGTGCAGCAGTGCTGGACCTGTCACCTCATCAGGGAGTGGGCCAGCCACCCAACAGACCAGTTGGACAAACACACTGCTGACAGTCGGCAGGTAAGGCCTGGTATCTTACCGTGTGTGTGAAAGGAACTATGTGCAAGCCTTTTTTTAAACTACTAAGTTTAGTAAGGATGAACCCATCATGTATTTTATGCTGATGCTTGGTAATTCAGTGTGGACAGTATTTATTAGTACACTAGGCCCTAGGTGTTGTTGCTCTATCTGTGACTGCATGTTTTGAGCAATGTGCTCGTATGAAAAGAGAGAGTCTGTTACAAAAGCCTTACCTGAGGGGGAGGTTACCTGATCCTTACCTGAGGAGGGGCCTTACCTGAGCCTTACCTGAGGGAGTCTTACCTGAGCCTTACCCGAGGGCGGGCTGGAGGCTTTGGGAAGCTGTGTGCTTCCATTCTAACTGACCTACACTTTCAGTCTAATTCATGCTTCACCAGACCAATAAACTAAAAACACTTTGTGTCATTTAGGCACCAGAGGAGACGGCAGCCCAGACATCTGCAGACATGAACACTGACTTGGAGGAAGAGGAAGAGGAAGAGGAGGAGGAGGAGGAGAAGAAGATAAAGGAAGAGGTGGAGGAGATTGTGGTAGAGCGAGAGGAGCTGGAAATTATGGAGGAGGAGCAGGAGATGGAGGAGGAGGAAGAGGAGGAGCTGGAGATGGAGGAGGAGGACGAACAAGAGGAAGAGAAGGAGGAAACTAGGGATGAGGACGAGGAGGAACAGGAAATGGAGGAACAGGAGGAAGATGAAGTGGAGAAGAAAAAGCCAAAAGGAAAGAGAAAAAGAAAAGAGAGTGATGAAGAGTGGGCTCCAGACCTGGAGGAGTTTGTCAGGGAGTTTGTGCAGGAGTCGAACATTGACGAAGGGTCCAGTTGCGAGGATGAGGAAGATGATGATGAAGAGGTCTCGGCGTTGATGGTGTGGTGCCGTAGCTGCAGGGTGGAGGCCAGCAGCAGCTGCCTCAGGCAGAAACACCCTCAGTTCTACTGCTGCGTCGAGTGCGGCTACACGGAACTCCACCGGGACTCCGACCGCACAGTCGTCCGAGGAACCGAGAGCATCAGCGACTCTGAAAAACCCATCCCTGCTCATCGAGAGGCCTCCCTTGCCCACGACCGAGAACCTGAAAGCTCGCCCTGCCAAAAGGTCGACTGCAGTCTCCAACCTGCTGCCACTGATTGCCTGGGAGACTCAAATAGTGGTCAGGAGGCACCAGCTTGTGGCAGCCAACAGGTCGGCACCTGTGGTGAGCAGGACGCAAGTGACCAACCAAGAGCCGCTAGTGAGGATTCACACTCTATAAGCAACCAGTTGGGTTCCAGAAATGAAAGCCAAGATGGGGACACAAACTCCAAACCTAAGTCCCGGCCGATCAGGCCAGTGTTTGCCATCTATTTTAGCGACCCCTACAGTCTACAGTCTCACGTGGAGCAGTGCCACAGCAGCAAGCGCGAGCTCTGCCCGGAATGCGGCAAGTTCTTCATCAGGCGTAACAGCCAGGTGCACGTCTGTGATCACAAAGTGAAGCCATTCGCCTGTCCGACCTGCGGCAAGCTCTTCGGCAGTGAGCTTGGGGTTCAGAACCATATGTATGTCCACAAGGAAGGCCGCGTGCTACACTGCCAGTTCTGCTACAAGACGTTCAGGTTCATTGACGAGAAACTGAAGCATGTGGAGACCCACCAGGGGGAGCCACTGAGGTACTGCTGCTTTGAATGTCCCAAGCGCTTTCCAGACCGCAAGAGTCGAAATGCTCACAGGAAGTCACATTGGACACGTGGGCGGTACATCTGTGAGTACTGTGATAAGGGCTTTCATAAGCAGCATCAGCTTAAGAGACATAAAATGTTGCACACTGGACAGAAGCCGTTCACCTGCAAAATGTGTGACCGCTCCTTCAACCAGCCAGGACACCTCAAGTCCCACATGCGGCTCCACTCGGGAGAGAGACCCTTTAAGTGCCAACACTGTGGGAAGTGCTTCACCCATAACGTCAGCCTCAAGAACCACATCCAACGCCACCATGGACCAAAGACTGACAGAGCTGAAAAGGTCTGAGAGGAGACTAGCAGGAAATCAGCAGCATGTTATGGACTGCCAAATAGACTTGGCTGAACTTAATTTTAGGAATTTGCAAATCCTAAAAGTGTTGTCAATATGGCATTCTATTGTTTTTTTTCTTTTGTTGTTTTTTAACAATGTAAGCTGCATTCATTTTATGTTTTGTCCTCAAGCTGGGTGTTGGTGACTATTTAAAAAATTATTTTCCCTTAAAAACAACTTTCATTTAACCATAATTTGTTAGCCTGTTGCCTAACTAGTCAAATTGCTGTTAAAAGTTAAAAGCAACTTTTAAAGATTTGTGTCGGCAAAAACAAAATGATGGGAAGTGTTCTGAATCCACAACTTGCCTTTTTTATCAAGGCTGTGTTATCTTTACATGTTTGTTTGTGTTTACAGTGTCTTACAGTTGTTTATAAAAAAATATATAAATCTTGTCCTGGAGGTGCTTTTTACACAGGTTAAGATGTGAAATATGAACTGTCTGTCATGTCATACGTAGTGGAAAGTAAAGGTTGTAGGGGTGTATTCTTGTGAAGATGGAGAAAGATGAAGAGAAGACGGATTAAATGTGTCATTGGACAGTGGTGATTGTATGTTCCCCTCTGACAATGTACAGTAGGGATTGTATTATGTTACCCTCTCTGACAATGGACACTAGTAATTATTATATTTGTATGTTATCCTCTGACAATGGACAGTGCTGATTATATTGGCCTGTTACCCACTCTGACAATGGACAGCAAGGCAAGACCAGTTTATTTGCATAGTAGGCCTAGATTTCATACATAGAGGCATTTCAACGTACTTAACAATATTAAAGCAAAGAACAATATATGAAAGCATAAAATGAGTAAAATAAGTGTGAATGCTTAAAAGTGTAAAAGTATAGTAAGTATAAGAAAGAATACATTTAATTAAAGCTCAGAACACTTCAGTTGGCAATTAGCTACTCAAAAGTTCACATTCATCGTCATATGTACAGTTAGAAAACATGTTTCCCTGTTAGGATGTACTTAAGACATAAAATCCTAAAAGTGTTGTCAGTATGGCATTGTAATATATTTTTCTGGTGGGCCGCCAAATCATTTTGAAAAATATGATTTTTGTGGGGGATAAAATAAAATAATACATGACCCTTTCAGATGTTTAAACAAAATTACTTAAAAATATATTAAAGGACAATTGTGGTATTTCGGACATATAGCCCTCTTTTCTGGGCTGCATGTAATAGAGTCAATTCCACCGTTTTTTTTTTTTTTTTGCTGCTTTTTTTGTTTTTTGATTAATTTCGAATTCTCTTCAACGGCTTCAGAATGGCTGCTTTTCTGCATGTCAAAAAACATTCCCAAAACACCCTAAACATCCGTTTTTATAAAACAACAAACTCACCGAACTGATTCGTGATCTTCACTGATTATAATCCATAACACATTTCGTTGCGAGTGGTGTTTTCTGTGTAGTTTTATTTAGCAATTCGTTCATGCTGGGAACTATTTTCTCAGCCACCTCACAGCCATGTGTAAACGTCCGCTTGTGGCCAAAGTTAGCATCCGTTGCCTAGTTACCTCGTCATCACATCCACCTCCTTGTATCTCGACGGTGTTACAGTAAACGTTAGTTGCTACTTTTGTATTTGTTGCGAAAATGGGACGACTTTGTTCAGTAAGAGGCTGCGGAAAAATCCCAGATAGAAGGACTTGTCACCGACTTCCCCTTCGTGACACTGCTCGTCGAAAGCTGTGGCTGTCTTTTTTGGGATGGGACGAAAATACACCTGTAAATGTTCTTCAAGAAGCTGACCACCGTGTTTGCGCCTTGCACTTTGAATATGAAGATTATGTAAAGTCGAGAGGGGACCCTCATAGAGTACAGTCTCCAAAAAAACTGTATTTGAAAAGGTCTGCTGTTCCAACGCGTTTGGGTCCTACTCAAGATGAACAAGACATTGGGGTAAGCTATAACATATAAATATATATAAATTTATGACTTGTATATATTTTTTTATTAAATTGTCAACGTTTACTGTGTTGTATGACTGGACATCATCAGTCGTGAGTTTTTACACTTTTTCCTGACTTACTTTTCTTACTTAGCCTACTGTATTGTCAAAATGTTTTCATTGCTTTGTGTAACGGGTGGCAACTAGCAGGGTTTGGCGGTAGAACATTAGTAAACATCCCTCCCGCGCTCCGCTCTACCTATGTGGACCTTTGGTTCAGCGGTAACGTGCTGAGCCCTCCATGCTCGAACTCAACAGATCATTGGAGTGTTGCCGGTTCGTGCCCTAAGTTGGCGAACTGCGCAGGGTGTCATCAGTCACATTAGCTTCAAACGAGCGTAGCTACAAACATTGTAGCCTAGTTCTTCCTGGTTTCGGTGGCGGAGTGATATCAGCAAGCAACGGGTTTTCAATAGAAATCAATGGGATGTAAAAATGATGAATAAAACTACACAGAAAACACCACTCGCAACGAAATGTGTTATGGATTATAATCAGTGAAGATCACGAATCAGTTCGGTGAGTTTGTTGTTTTATAAAAACGGATGTTTATGGTGTTTTGTGAATGTTTCTGACATGCAGGAAAGCAGCCATTCTGAAGCAGTTGGAGAGAATTCGAAATTAATAAAAATCGAAAAAGCAGCAAACATTAGAAAAACGGCGGAATTGACTCTATTACATTACAGGTAGCTCAGAAAAGAGGGCTATATGTCCGAAATACCATAATTGTCCTTTAAGGAACAGTGAGACAGTACATTGGTATGTGAACCATGTGTTTGAAATATATTTCTACACAGGCTATTCCTGCGATTGGCTGAATGAAATGCAGATATTCCTGTGATTGGCTGATTAAGATACAGATATTCCTGTGATTGGCTGATGAAGATGCAGACATTCCAGAGATTGCTTTCACTGACACTGATAAATAGCATCTCATTTATATGATCATCATTAAGACTATTTCTTTAACACTACTTTATGTGGTCACCAGGGGGAGGCAGTGGGCATGGAGGGTAATCTCGCCCAAACACTTTTTCAACATAATAAATAATGTCATCTTACATATGTCACATATCACGTCATTAACAGCCACCAGAATATAACACACATACAGCCCAATAGGTCAGAAATTGCTCAAATTAGGATTCTCATTACAGCCAAGATAATGGATTTAAAAAACCTTTGAAAAGTCCTCATATTAGTGTTTAAGATGGAACACAGTATGACGACACCTGGAACTACCTTGAATTAAATGCGTAGGCCTGAACCAACATTGTGAGTCTTGATGCTATTATACTCCCAGCCAGCAGGGGGAGATGAAGAGGAGAACCAATATTGACCAATAAGTCTTGATGCTTTTATCCGATAGGACAACAAAGAGCTGACAGGAGACGAATGGTGGAGATGAATGGGGTAACAACCATAGATTTACATAGAAGACTAGATTCCTCGTTCCCGTTGCCCGTCAACGAAGTCGAACGGCCGCACATGGCGCCCATCTTACCTCAGACAGCGGGCTTACCCATTACATTGCGTTGGTAGGGATATGTACTTTTCAAATGACCGTAACTTCCTCAAATTTCACTCGATATTGAAACGGATTGATTTGTTACATACAAAAAACAAACGTTAGTATGCATTTATGATATTAATGATGAATAATCATGTTATGTTTTAAAAATATGCTACTCATAGCTTGGCGAAAATATTCCAGTAGGCCAATACTAATTGTAACCGGGCGCAACCACAGACCTGGATTATGCCACCCCGAAGGGACAAATAATACTGGCACACAAGTTTACAATGAATAAAGACAGCAGAGACCCAGTGCTCAAGTTCAAGCAAGAATTTATTTGTAAATGTATATGAACTGGATACGAATGGGGCTGAAAGCTGCAGCAGAGTGATTAGTGCAAAAATGTATTTTATTAAAATATATATTAGTTTTAAATAAAAATTGAACCTCGTATTTGAGTAGATTTGAAGAGACACAAGTGTTTAGCCAGCAACACAGTATGATGCTGTTGTCCTTGTCCAGCTGCTCATATTAGGAGCTGTATTGGACATATCTCACTAAATAACGCTAATGATTATCCTTAAAAATGATTGATGATGTATGATCTTACTGGTGAAAGGTGATCCCGCGTACCCTACTCTCCAGACATCGCCGGTTTGAGCAACCGAAGGCTGCGCAGAAGTCTGGCATCATCAGTGGCAGTCAGTAACTTAATTTCCTCTAGAAATCATAATGTAATTGTATTCAATTAACCAACCGAAAAATGAAAACCATGTGCAAGTGTAACTTCAGTTATTGGAATTATTATCTTACTTGACCTTCCATGTAGAATTGTTATGCGCCAGCCTAGCTATGAAGCGTAACTTTGACAGCTGCAGTAATTCTAAGCTGTTTTTAAGAGAAAATGTACGACTTTAACATGTTTAAACACCCAGAATTACAGCCACATTAATAATGTGGTCTATACGTCAAAATTTGTCTATACGTCAAACTTTCAGCGAGATGAGGCTAAAAACATTTTAAGCACCTCCGGGTCTTACCTCAGTTTACCTAGGTAACAGCAGGTTCTGTGGGAAAGCTTGACTGTGGTAAGATGGCTGCCCTGTGCGGACGTTCTGGAATACGCGGAGAGGAATCTAGTCTTCTATGTAAATCCATGGTAACAACCTAGTCTGTTTACTTAAGGGACTACTGTCTTTTGACTTCAAGAGCACCTGCATTTTGGAGTTCACTAAACAAAGAAACAAGAGCGCTCAGCTTGCTTCCCCTCCCAGAGATTCACGGCGAAAGTTGTTTATTCGCAGAGCAGCTCCGCAATACAAGCGTGTTTTTTTCTACAAACCAGTGGAAAATGTCGCTGGAAGCTTTTTCATACTCCTTAGAGCAAGGAAACAGCATCATAGTGTCTGAATCCCTACATGAAGACACAATCACTCTAGCTTTGGAAAAGGACCTAAATAAAGACTATTTTGAACTGAGAAAATTGATGGAAAAAGACCTAAAACTACATTGGCACATAGTTTCCCTATCTGACTATTGGCGTGACGGATTTATACCGAGAGGGTTACACATAGCCAAATTTCCCTCCTTCGACAATGTGGACGAGGAGTTTAAAACAACGTGGGAATCCATACTTAACAAGTGTTCGAGGGACCTAATGTTGTTGCTGATCAAACAAGCTAAGCAAGAAAGGACGGCCTTGAATGAACGCATCCAGACTCTTCGAGCGTCTAGGTGCCTAAAGTGAGCGTCTAAAGTGACGCGGAAATCCCATTTGAAGACAAACTAAAGGAAGATCTGAAAAAACTAGAAACGACCATCAAACTGACAAAAATGAGGAAATTGAAAAGGGATGAAGAAGACTAGAAACGCAATCAGGTATACCTGTGGGAAAGGCGAGAGAGACCTCCACGCCCTCCAAATTGACGCGCCCAACCCCCTTTGCGCGAAAGAAGGGTTTCCTTCAATCTGTCATATAGTGAGGAAGAAGCCCACTCAGGATCTGAAATATCCTCAAACCCGCAAAGACCATCTTTTTTGGAGGAAGAATGGCCCCTACCCAACGCAACACCGCACCACTCCAAATACGCAAGACGCACAGAGGAGGCAACAAGAGGACGAAGAAAAAGACCGAAAGAGACAGTAATAGCGAGGATGGGTCTGAGAAGCCGAACGAGGACAACTTATCCACAGTAATCAATCTGTCTCCTGTGGAGCTTACGTCAAGTCAAATTAAGGTACTATCCAGGGGCTTATCTTTTGCCCCAACCTATTGTACAAATTATTTTGACACTGAAATCGACTTGTTCAAATTTTATAGAAATTTGCATCTCAAAGCATGGTACGCTCAGAGACCTAGCACACAAAACCAATGTGAAGAGATTCAGTTTTCCAAGTTCAGACCAAAATCCACCTTTTTCCCCCTAAGTACCAATCCCAGCCTGTTGGCATTCACAAAGAAGGTCGATTATGACGTACAAAAACTCTTTGCAACACCACCTCCACCAATATACAACAACTTAACTGTCCCAGAACAAAAAGCTTTACAAGAACTCCAACAGAACAATGACATCATAATAAAAAGAGCAGACAAGGGTGGAGCAATTGTAGTGTGGCACTATGAAAAATACATTAATGAAGCTCAACGGCAATCACAAAATAAGGAGTACTACACTGAACTCTCAAGTAACCCATTACAGAAAATGAAGAAAGAATTGGAAGTTCTTTTGACTAAAGCTAAAGATATGGGATGGATTACTGACAAGGAGCATGCCTTCCTATATTGTGAACACAGCAGACTATCCACTTTCTACATGCTCCCAAAAGTTCATAAGGAGCCAAAGGATAACCCACCTGGGAGGCCCATAGTAGCAGCAAATGGTAGCCTGACTGAACCTGCCTCTCAGTTCATTGACCATTTTTGAAGCCTTATGTTCAGAGATTACCTTCATATGTGAGAGATACCACACATGTGCTGAATAAAATAAGTGAAATGGCAGATATGAGTTGGGACTATTTGATAACTACGTTGAATCTCTATATACGAATATTGATCATGCTGATGGTCTAAGAGCAGTGAGTCATTATTTATCTGACAGAGATGGAATGTTACCCCCTTCCTGCTTTATTAGGGAACTTACCGACTGGGTATTGAACAACAATGTGTTTTTGTTTCAGGATACTATGTATAGGCAATGCAAAGGAACAAGTATGGGAGCATCTTTTGCCCCTGAATATGCGTGTCTATATTTGGGATTATGGGAATCCGAGTATGTGTTTAACATAAATAATCACTATAAAGACAACATAAAAATGTATTGCAGATTCATAGATGATATCCTAGTCCTCTATAAAGGTAGTGAAAAAGACCTAATGGGTTTCTATAATTATTTGAACACTACTAACAAAAATATAAGATTGTTGTTGGATTTCTCCAAAACTCAGATCAACTTTCTAGACCTTACCATATATAAAACCGATCATGGACTGCATACCACGTTATATAGGAAATCTACGGATCGCAATTCAATCTTACATTACAAGTCCTATCACCCTCAACATCTTAAAGACAATATCCCATATGGGCAATTTCAGAGACTAAGGAGGATATGCGATCAAGACACCGAGTTTAAAAAGCAAGCGGAGTCGATGTCCAAACGGTTTCGAGACAGGTCATACAAAAAATCGGTCGTATCCGCAGCCCAGGCCAGAGCTGCGTCCACTAACCGCCAGAACCTCCTCCAGCCCTCAAATAGAAAGAAAAAGAAAACGCCAGGCATCTGTTTTGTTACAAAATATAGCACACGTGCTAAACAAATCAGAAATATTATACGGTCTAATTGGGACATTCTAAGAAGTGATCAAACATTGAAAGAGATTTTTAAGAACATACCAACCTTTTGTTACAAGCGAGCCCCTAGCCTGCGAGATAGATTAACGCGAAGCTATCTGCCTGCGAGGAAAAAAGACCCGTGGTTAAAGAAACCAATCGGCACATATAAGTGTTTACAAACACCATGCAACCACTGCGTAAACATTAAACAACACAAAGATTTTATAGATTTTAAAACCAAATAAAAATACAAAAGCAAACACTTTGTGAATTGCAACACAACGCATGTGGTATACCGTCTTGTATGCCCATGTAATTGTTTCTATGTAGGACGAACAAAAAGACGCCTGAAAGAAAGAGTGGCTGAACATAAATTTGCAATAAGAACCAACAATGAGGACTACCCGATGGCACGCCACTTCAATTGCGCACATAACAAAGATGCCAGTCTACTAAAAGTAGAGGCGTTGGAACATGTACAGATGCCCCCTAGAGGTGGCGATCGTCTTAAGAAACTTTTACAAAGGGAAACATTCTGGATACATACATTAGACGCACTGACTTATCCAGGTCTTAACGAGGACATTGATTTTAGACCATTCTTATAAAAGTGGTTATCTTGCTAAGTAAACTGGATGTAATTATAAATGCTGATAGAATGTACTAAACTATGTGTAGAAACATTAATATGTATTTATTTATTTTCCTATCTCTGCTATTGGGTTATTTTACCACCAGCTGTAATCTTCATTATTATTGTGATGTATTCATTTCCTTTTCTAAGTTACTGTAAAGATAACAGTGTATAGAGGCCGATTTAGAACATATAGTATACATTAACAATCTATGTGGTTCGTTAATATGAGTTCATCAACCATGTGACTTTCTGAACTGATAAATAGGTCACCAAGTTGAACTCCTCCTTGTTACGCCCTGAAGAAGACCCTATGTGGGTTGAAACCGGTTGGCGTTTTTAGAGCTACCATATGCCCCAGCTAAAATAAAGGGTTTTTAACGTAATTTTACTTGTATTTCCTTGTCTTAATGCAAGAGTTGCCTGGAGGAGGCCCAGAGGCCGCAAAGTTTACAACCTAGTCTGTACTGGAACTGTGTCCATGTGGTATTGTCCATATATGGCACGATAAAGAGCTGACAGGAGACGAATGGTGGAGATGAATGGGGTAGCAACCCCATCAAAGCTGACTTTCTACTGAAGCTCTTGCCACACTAAGTGCAGTGGAGCAGCTGCTGTCCTGTGTAAGTGCGCTGGTGTCGTTTAAGATGACAATTTGACATAACACTCTTGCCACACTGAGCGCGCTGGTGTCGTTTGAGATTGCTACCTGACATAAAACTCTTCCCACACTGAGTGCAGTGGTACGGCCACTCTCCTGTGTGAGTGCGCTGGTGTCGTATTAAAACTATCCCCTGAGTGAAACTCTTGCCACAGTGAGTGCAGCGTTGTCGCCTCTCTCCTGTGTGAGTGCGCTGGTGTAGTTTTAAATGTCCCTCTTGAGTGAAACTCTTGTTTACAGTGCAGGGTGTTTAGAGTGCAGGGTGTTTAGAGTGCAGGATGTTTAGAGGGCAGGATGTTTAGAGTGCAGGATGCAACTGTTACATTATCTTGGACACTGGATACACAGACAATTTAAAACGTGCAGGGTGTTTGGAGTGCAGGATGTTTAGGGTGCAGGATGCAACTGTTACATTATCTTGGACACTGGATACACCGACCATTTAAAACGTGCAGGGTGTTTAGAGTGCAGGGTGTTTAGAGTGCAGGCTGTTGCTGGTACATCATCATGGACTCTGCATACAAAAACCATTTAAAACCTGCAGGATGTTTACAGTGGCCTGTTTTAAAGACATACAACTTGACAAATCTGCTGTTCATTAAGCAAACACCAATAAAACAAAGACAACGTACCGATGTAAGCGCACGTCCTTGCATTTACGCATACTGGAACTGCGGTTCCTGCAGTTAATTGCAGCGCAACTACTGGGCATGGTGAGTCTCCGAGTCGTCAGATGCACTACGCAGACACAAGGCAAGAACAGGGAGAACCGTATTCTACACGTCAGAGGCTCTACGCAAGAACAGGGAGAACCGTATTCTACACGTCAGACGCTCTACGCAAGAACAGGGAGAACCGTGTTCTACACATCAGACGCTCTACGCAAGAACAGGTAAAACCGTGTTCTACACATCAGAGGCTCTACGCAAGAACAGGGAGAACCGTATTCTACACATCAGATGGACTACGCAAGAACAGGGGGGATCGTATTCTACACATCAAATGCACTACACGCACACAAGGCAACAACATGGACACCCGTATTCTACACATTAGATGCTCTACACACACAAGAACAGGGACACCCTCATTCTACACATCAGATGCTCTACACACACAAGAACAGGTAGAACCGTATTCTACACATTAGATGCTCTACACACACAAGAACAGGGACACCCGTATTCTACACATGAGATGCTGTACACACACAAGAACAGGGACACCCGTATTCTACACATGAGATGCTGTACACACACAAGAACAGGGACACCCGTATTCTACACATGAGATGCTCTACACACACAAGAACAGGTAGAACCGTATTCTACACATTAAATGCTCTACACACACAAGAACAGGTAGAACCGTATTCTACACATTAGATGCTCTACACACACAAGAACATGGACACCCGTATTCTACACGAGATGCTGTACACACACAAGGAAAGAACAGGTAGAACCGGTGGCATCTATTTCAGCACGTGGATACAGACGCCGTATTCTACATCACTGGCTTCATTGGGAACTATATTGCAAGCTGATCATCGCTATCTAAATTCAATTTATCAACACAATGTAGTGAGAAAACAAACTAGGTAAAAAAATAAATGGGGTCCAAGCTCTCACAAAATGGACAGATTCAGCTCTGTTCACCATAAAACAATACTATTTTACATTCGGTTATTTCAGACTTCTTTTTGCTGTTAAAATTCTCATCATCAGAAGAGGACATGAGTGTCGAGGTAGGTAGGGTAATGACATTCAGTTTACGGTGTAGGCTATCTGGGGTGTATTCATTTTAAAATACACTTTTGTTACAGCAGGACTAGAGCTGTAGGCTATCTGGGGTGTATTCATTTTAAAAATGCACTTCTGTTACAGCAGGACTAGAGCTGTAGGCTATTAAAAATGCACTTCTGTTACAGCAGGACTAGAGCTGTAGGCTATTAAAAATGCACTTCTGTTACAGCAGGACTAGAGCTGTAGGCTATCTGTGGTGTATTCATTTTAAAAATGCACTTCTCTTACAGAGGGACTAGAGCTGCAGGTTATCTGTGGTGTATTCGTTTTAAAAATGCACTTCTCTTACAGAGGGACTAGAGCTGCAGGATGTAGCCTACCAGCATCAATTCGTAGCCTATAAAGAAATTACTGGTGAAAATAAGTGCATACAGACTAGCAGTTTTTTGTTTCAAAAACAGAAATTGCATGTTCTGCAAAACACTAAACTGCAGTGTTAGTATCTTAGGTGTGGCTTGTTTTAAATGGTGCTGTGTCTTGGACTGGTGTGTGTTTAAATTAGGCAGTCCAGTGGACTCTGCAAAACACTAAACTGCAGTGTTAGTATCTTAGGTGTGGCTTGTTTTAAATGGTGCTGTGTCTTGGACTGTTGTGTGTTTAAATTAGGCAGTCCAGTGGGGCTCCGCTGATAGGCGCCCTGACCCCCTAGCTCGGGAAGGGGGACCTTCAAATGCCACAATAACAGTTATAATAACACAGCATTTAAGCCCATTACCAAGTCTAGTGGGGTTATACATTACTGAATGGTGTCTATAAACAGAAACATTCACCTAGGCCACTTTGGTTCTTGCTCAACCATGATATCTGCTTTCCGAACAGACATTGTGAAAACATTTCTCCTCGAAACTTCCGCTGTCCCTGTAAGCGGCATTACTGAACTAGATGAAATAAATTCATACCTAGCGCATGCCCTACTATGCCCAGAAACCCATAGAATACCACCGTATATAATAACTAATATGTAACAACGGTGTAAAAACTCAATCTTTGATGGCAAGATACGTCGGACGTTTTCCCGTGTGGTCAGCCAATGCCGTGTCCACTCTAGTATTCTATTCAGCTCGGAGCTTGGAATCCCCAATCCACCGACTTCCGTCAACACACAAGCGTGGAGTTCTGAACCACACCCCAGTCCAGCAGGTGGCGGTAATGCACCTTTCATGCCAAACTGCAACCGCCATAAAACCCAAGAAGAAGAAAAAGAAGAAGAAGAAGAAAAGTGTTGAATTGTAACAGGTAGGCAGTGAGACTGTTACAGTGAATAAAAGTGCTTCTCATATACTGAGCAAAAATGGTTAATTGCTGTGTAGCAAAGGGCTGCGAGAACAAGCAGAAGACATACACAAACATAATGTTTCACAGAATTCCAAAAGCTGTGAAACGAAGAAGTATGTGGCTTGCAGCCCTCTGCATTCCACCGACGACACCGGTGGAGAAAATAAATCAGTACCGTGTTTGCGAGGAGCACTTCAAACCGGAGGACTACGAAGAGAAAATGCACTATGCTTGGAGAAAGATGGTATTGGCACTGAAGAATACGGCCGTCCCATCCGTTTTTAACGCAGAGGCTGAACGTAGTGCACCATCCATGCCTGTAAGTGTATTGTTATCTTTCCTTGGGTTATACATTGCTAACGTTGTAACTGCAACGTAATGATGGGGGTTCCAGGTGCTGCGTGGTGTCTTTGCCACAGTGTGCTAGTTGGTAACACTAGATTACAGCGACTATGCTAAGATAAGCTAAGGTCAGTGCTGCCAGATTCGGACAATGACTGGATCTGCTAAAAAACGCGTCTGCCCACTTAATCAACTCTAGGGACTACGGGAACAGACTCAATTTTATCTGGGGGTATCGTATTTCTTGAAGACCAAGTAAAGTCAAAATAATATTGTCTCTAAACTCCACATATTGAGTAAAAGTTGCTCACAGCCAAAATTTGCTATGAATTTGCGCATGAGTTTGAAATGTATAGAATTACAATACACCAATACACAAAAAACGATTCTGGCCCTTACAATACAGTTTATTATCAAGGTAGCCTACATATTCAACTAAAATACTTGGGGAAAAAACTACAAACATAAGGAAAATATCTACTTTACCCCAGAACTGTAGTCTACCTAACACACAAGGCCGTATAACCACTTAAAACGCTATTTGATTTGCGTTTATCTCATGACTGCAATATGTAACCTAACTTATGTGCAGTAACCCACACCGCTGAATCTCAGAGAATGGTACTGGTACCACACGCACCATGCACACGCGCACACACTCACACACACACATACACACTTGTGGCCAGCACTTGTTTTCTTGTGACTGACTGGACAGAAACCTTTTATGGAGACGAACACAGAGACAGAAACAAGCATCCCAAAAAGGAGGCATAAAATAGCACACTGGACAAGTGTGTGTGTGTGTGTGTCACTGTTTCTGGAAGTCTTGTGGTGATATTAACAGATTTAATTTATAAGTCTGAGCTGAAATCTCTTGGTGGTGATGAGTGTGTTAATTTATAACAAGTCTGAGCTGAAGTCTGGTGGTGATCACTGATCATTAGTGTGTTTCTAGCTGTTGTGTTGTGTTGTGATGCTGGTGTTTCTAGCTGTTGTGTTGTGATGCTGGTGTTTCTAGCTGTTGTGTTGTGATGCTGGTGTTTCTAGCTGCTGTGTTGTGTTGTGATGCTGGTGTTTCTATCTGCTGTGTTGTGATGCTGGTGTTTCTAGCTGCTGTGTTGTGTTGTGATGCTGGTGTTTCTAGCTGCTGTGTTGTGTTGTGATGCTGGAGTTCCTAGCTGCTGTGTTGTGTTGTGTTGTGACACTGGTGTTCCTAGCTGATTATTCTGCTGTTGTGGTGTGACACTGGTGTTCCTAGCTGATTATTCTGCTGTTGTGGTGTGACACTGGTGTTACTAGCTGATTATTCTGCTGTTGTGTTGTGGGTGTTCTGACGCGTTATTCTGCTGTTGTGTTGTGACACTGGTGTTCCTAGCTGATTATTCTGCGGTTGTGTTGTGACACTGGTGTTCCTAGCTGATTATTCTGCTGTTGTGTTGTGGGTGTTCTGACGCATTATTCTGCTGTTGTCCCAGGAGCAGCCCCAGGGGGGCGTGGCCACCCAGGAGGCTGATGTGACGGCCCCACCCCTCCCCAGGCCCACCGGGGTACACGCGCCCACCGTTGCCACTGGCAACCCAGCTGCAAGCTTCCTGAGTCTGCCACAGGCCAGTGTGAAGGGTGAGGCCTGATCCACACACACACACACACACTTTAGAGATTCCCAATGCCAACGTGATCCCACTTTAGAGAAAATCAGACTACTTATTTATATGCATGATTTAGTAAGGCCTTTTTAACATAATTATATTTCTGTGTCACTTTTACAGACAAGAAGAGCATGTCTTTCTTCAAGTCTAGGAAGTAAGTGGGTTTCTTCAGTGTGTGTTATCCGCATGGCTGCACAGCTTCTGAACTAAGTATATCTAACTAAGGTTTATACCTGCCATGTCTGTCATGGCGCGCCCCATTGTGATGTTTTTTTTTTTGGAACTTCTTTTTATTTTCATTTATAAATTGCAGTCATACGTTACATTTAGTCCACAGTACAGGTCAAAACAGAGAATATCCATCTGTATAGGTGTCCTTGAAATATTACAAGTCTCTTGGTTGCTGGTCCCGTTTATCATTGGTTTCCAGTCGGTGTTTCATTAGTGATTGAGGCACTACATGAGAATACTCCACAAATTACAGTACTTTACAAAATCAAACTCTATAAGAAGGCAAAAAAAAGATGAAGTAGAACAAAATAGCAGTACATGTCAAGCAGAGGAAAAGCCATTGATTATTCTTATATTTTATATTAAATGGCGCGCCCCATTGTGATGTCACGCGCCCCATTGTGATGTCACGCGCCCCATTGTGATGTCACGCGCCCCATTGTGATGTCACGCGCCCCATTGTGATGTCAAAATCACGTGACCCACCGTCGCATATGCCAGATTTTACAGATGTGGCGTAAAGTCGTGCATTCGACAGCGTTTGTAACTGTAGGGGGATGGCATGCAGCTGTTACTGTAGGGGCATGCAGCTGTTACTGTAGGGGGATGGGATGCAGCTGTTACTGTAGGGGGATGCAGCTGTTACTGTAGGGGCATGCAGCTGTTACTGTAGGGGCATGCAGCTGTTACTGTAGGGGGATGCAGCTGTTACTGTAGGGGCATGCAGCTGTTACTGTAGGGGCATGCAGCTGTTACTGTAGGGGCATGCAGCTGTTACTGTAGGGGCATGCAGCTGTTACTGTAGGGGCATGCAGCTGTTACTGTAGGGGCATGCAGCTGTTACTGTAGGGGGATGCAGCTGTTACTGTAGGGGGATGCAGCTGTTACTGTAGGGGCATGCAGCTGTTACTGTAGGGGGATGCAGCTGTTACTGTAGGGGCATGCAGCTGTTACTGTAGGGGGGCATGCAGCTGTTACTGTAGGGGGGCATGCAGCTGTTACTGTAGGGGCATGCAGCTGTTACTGTAGGGGGATGGCATACAGCTGTTACTGTAGGGGCATGCAGCTGTTACTGTAGGGGGATGGGATGCAGCTGTTACTGTAGGGGGATGCAGCTATTACTGTAGGGGCATGCAGCTGTTAATGTAGGGGCATGCAGCTGTTACTGTAGGGGCATGCAGCTGTTACTGTAGGGGGATGGGATGCAGCTGTTACTGTAGGGGCATGCAGCTGTTACTGTAGGGGGATGGGATGCAGCTGTTACTGTAGGGGGATGCAGCTATTACTGTAGGGGCATGCAGCTGTTAATGTAGGGGCATGCAGCTGTTACTGTAGGGGGATGCAGCTGTTACTGTAGGGGCATGCAGCTGTTACTGTAGGGGGGCATGCAGCTGTTACTGTAGGGGGATGCAGCTGTTACTGTAGGGGCATGCAGCTGTTACTGTAGGGGGGCATGCAGCTGTTACTGTAGGGGGATGCAGCTGTTACTGTAGGGGCATGCAGCTGTTACTGTAGGGGGGCATGCAGCTGTTACTGTAGGGGCATGCAGCTGTTACTGTAGGGGGATGGCATGCAGCTGTTACTGTAGGGGCATGCAGCTGTTACTGTAGGGGGATGGGATGCAGCTGTTACTGTAGGGGCATGCAGCTATTACTGTAGGGGCATGCAGCTGTTAATGTAGGGGCATGCAGCTGTTACTGTAGGGGGGCATGCAGCTGTTACTGTAGGGGGATGCAGCTGTTACTGTAGGGGGATGCAGCTATTACTGTAGGGGCATGCAGCTGTTAATGTAGGGGCATGCAGCTGTTACTGTAGGGGGATGCAGCTGTTACTGTAGGGGGGCATGCAGCTGTTACTGTAGGGGGGCATGCAGCTGTTACTGTAGGGGCATGCAGCTGTTACTGTAGGGGCATGCAGCTGTTACTGTAGGGGGATGGGATGCAGCTGTTACTGTAGGGACATGCAGCTGTTACTGTAGGGGCATGCAGCTGTTACTGTAGGGGGATGCAGCTGTTACTGTAGGGGGATGGGATGCAGCTGTTACTGTAGGGGGGCATGCAGCTGTTACTGTAGGGGGATGCAGCTGTTACTGTAGGGGGATGGGATGCAGCTGTTACTGTAGGGGCATGCAGCTGTTACTGTAGGGGCATGCAGCTGTTACTGTAGGGGGATGCAGCTGTTACTGTAGGGGCATGCAGCTGTTACTGTAGGGGCATGCAGCTGTTACTGTAGGGGGGCATGCAGCTGTTACTGTAGGGGGATGCAGCTGTTACTGTAGGGGCATGCAGCTGTTACTGTAGGGGCATGCAGCTGTTACTGTAGGGGCATGCAGCTGTTACTGTAGGGGGATGCAGCTGTTACTGTAGGGGGATGCAGCTGTTACTGTAGGGGCATGCAGCTGTTACTGTAGGGGGATGCAGCTGTTACTGTAGGGGCATGCAGCTGTTACTGTAGGGGGGCATGCAGCTGTTACTGTAGGGGGGCATGCAGCTGTTACTGTAGGGGCATGCAGCTGTTACTGTAGGGGGATGGCATGCAGCTGTTACTGTAGGGGCATGCAGCTGTTACTGTAGGGGGATGGGATGCAGCTGTTACTGTAGGGGGATGCAGCTATTACTGTAGGGGCATGCAGCTGTTAATGTAGGGGCATGCAGCTGTTACTGTAGGGGCATGCAGCTGTTACTGTAGGGGGATGGGATGCAGCTGTTACTGTAGGGGCATGCAGCTGTTACTGTAGGGGGATGGGATGCAGCTGTTACTGTAGGGGGATGCAGCTATTACTGTAGGGGCATGCAGCTGTTAATGTAGGGGCATGCAGCTGTTACTGTAGGGGGATGCAGCTGTTACTGTAGGGGCATGCAGCTGTTACTGTAGGGGGGCATGCAGCTGTTACTGTAGGGGGATGCAGCTGTTACTGTAGGGGCATGCAGCTGTTACTGTAGGGGGGCATGCAGCTGTTACTGTAGGGGGATGCAGCTGTTACTGTAGGGGCATGCAGCTGTTACTGTAGGGGGGCATGCAGCTGTTACTGTAGGGGCATGCAGCTGTTACTGTAGGGGGATGGCATGCAGCTGTTACTGTAGGGGCATGCAGCTGTTACTGTAGGGGGATGGGATGCAGCTGTTACTGTAGGGGCATGCAGCTATTACTGTAGGGGCATGCAGCTGTTAATGTAGGGGCATGCAGCTGTTACTGTAGGGGGGCATGCAGCTGTTACTGTAGGGGGATGCAGCTGTTACTGTAGGGGGATGCAGCTATTACTGTAGGGGCATGCAGCTGTTAATGTAGGGGCATGCAGCTGTTACTGTAGGGGGATGCAGCTGTTACTGTAGGGGGGCATGCAGCTGTTACTGTAGGGGGGCATGCAGCTGTTACTGTAGGGGCATGCAGCTGTTACTGTAGGGGCATGCAGCTGTTACTGTAGAGGGATGGGATGCAGCTGTTACTGTAGGGACATGCAGCTGTTACTGTAGGGGCATGCAGCTGTTACTGTAGGGGGATGCAGCTGTTACTGTAGGGGGATGGGATGCAGCTGTTACTGTAGGGGGGCATGCAGCTGTTACTGTAGGGGGATGCAGCTGTTACTGTAGGGGGATGGGATGCAGCTGTTACTGTAGGGGCATGCAGCTGTTACTGTAGGGGCATGCAGCTGTTACTGTAGGGGGATGCAGCTGTTACTGTAGGGGCATGCAGCTGTTACTGTAGGGGCATGCAGCTGTTACTGTAGGGGGGCATGCAGCTGTTACTGTAGGGGGATGCAGCTGTTACTGTAGGGGCATGCAGCTGTTACTGTAGGGGGATGCAGCTGTTACTGTAGGGGCATGCAGCTGTTACTGTAGGGGCATGCAGCTGTTACTGTAGGGGCATGCAGCTGTTACTGTAGGGGGATGGCATGCAGCTGTTGGGTCATTCAGAACATCTATGCAATGACAAACAACATTTAGACAATGACATAGAACATCTGGGCAATGATATAGAACATCTATGCAATGAAATAGAACATCTATGCCATGACATAGAACATCTATACAATGATATAGAGCATCGAGACAATGACAAAGGACATCTACGCAATGACATAGAACATATATGCAATGACATAGAACATATATGCAATGACATAGGACATCTGGACAATGATGCAGATGCAGGAGACCTTCTTTTGGCTTCTATGACGTATTGGCTGCATGACCAGTGTGTTTTGTATAACACTGTGCTGCTTACTGGCTGCTTCACCAGTGTGTTGCTGTGTTGCTGAAGGGTTGGCTTGCTGGAGGAGGTGGCTGTGCAGGTGTCTTGCTTGCTGCAGCTGTTTGAGAGGTGCTTGGGGTGCAGTGGTGAAGCCTGCAGCCTCTTGACGCGACGCGAGGGACGCGTCTTCCACGTGGTGCAGCAGTGCTGGACCTGTCACCTCATCAGGGAGTGGGCCAGCCACCCAACAGACCAGTTGGACAAACACACTGCTGACAGTCGGCAGGTAAGGCCTGCCATCTTATCGTGTGTGAGAGAGTGTGTGCATGCTTTTTTTAAAGTATGTTTTGTAAGGATGTACCCCTGATGTATTTCCTACTGATGCTCAATTACATTCAGTATGTGTAGTATTTATTTTTTTAACATAGGGTGACAAATATTTCAGTAACAATATAAGCAAACCTTAAGTAAACAAAATGTGTTGGATGACCAAGTAATTAGAATCATTCTGAACCAGGCAAATGAATTACAAACACTCTTGTTTCTTTCAGGCAGAAGTTGAATCATTCTGAACCAGGCAAATGAATTACAAACACTCTTGTTTCTTTCAGGCAGAAGTTGAATCATTCGGAACCAGGCAAATGAATTTGAACCTGGCAAGCGAATTACAAACACTTTTGTTTCTTTCAGGCAGAAGAGCAGTTGGTCGCTAACCCGTCTGGAGAGATGGAGGATGTGATGCAGGAGGAGGACGAGGAAGAGGAGGAGGAGGAGAAGATGGAAGGCGAAGAGGAGAAGGACAAATCGAAAAGAAAGAAAGAAGAAGATGTGAAGGAGGAAAAGTCAAAAAGGAAAAGAAAAGACAGTGATGAAGAATGGGCTCCTGATGTGGAGGAGTTTGTGGAGGAGTCAGACGATGATGATGATGATGACGAAGGGTCCAGTTGCGAGGATGAGGAAGATGATGACGAAGAGGTCTCGGCGTTGATGGTGTGGTGCCGTAGCTGCAGGGTGGAGGCCAGCAGCAGCTGCCTCAGGCAGAAACACCCTCAGTTCTACTGCTGCGTCGAGTGCGGCTACACGGAACTCCACCGGGACTCCGACCGCACAGTCGTCCGAGGAACCGAGAGCATCAGCGACTCTGAAAAACCCATCCCTGCTCATCAAGAGGCCTCCCTCGCCCACGACCGAGAACCTGAAAGCTCGCCCTGCCAAAAGGTCGACTGGAGTCTCCAACCTGCTGCCACTGATCGCCTGGGAGACTCAAATAGTGGTCAGGAGGGACTAGCTTGTGGCAGCCAACATGTCCGCACCTGTGGTCAGCAGGACGCCACTGACCAACCAAGAGCCGCTAGTGAGGATTCACACTGTATAAGCAACCAGTTGGGTTCCAGAAATGAAAGCCAAGATGAGGACACAAACTCCAAACCTGAGTGGCCGAGCAGGCCAGTGTTTGCCATCTATTTTAGCGACCCCTACAGTCTACAGACTCACGTGGAGCAGTGCCACAGCAGCCACAGCAGCAAGCGCGAGCTGTGCCCAGAATGCGGCAAGTTCTTCATCAGGCGTAACAGCCAGGTGCACGTCTGTGATCACAAAGTGAAGCCATTCGCCTGTCCGACCTGCGGCAAGCTCTTCGGCAAGGAGGTTGGGCTGAAGCAGCACGCATATGTCCACAAGAAAGGCCGCGTGCTCCACTGCCAGTTCTGCTACAAGAAATTCAGGTTCGTTCAGGAGAAACTGAAGCATGAGGAGTCCCACCAGGGGGAGCCACTGAGCTACTGCTGCTCTGAGTGTCCCGAGCGCTTTCCAGACCGCAAGAGTCGAAACGCTCACAGGAAGTCACACTGGGCACGTGGCCGGTACATCTGTGAGTACTGTGATAAGGGCTTTAGTGACATACATAAGCTCCACAGACACAAGATGGTGCACACCGGAAAGAAGCCCTTCACCTGTGAAATGTGCGACCGCTCCTTCAACCAGGAGGGTCACCTCAAGTCCCACATGCGCCTCCACTTGGGAGAGAGACCCTTTAAGTGCCAGCACTGTGGGAAGTGCTTCACCCATAACGTCAGCCTCAAGAACCACATCCAACGCCACCACGGACCCAAGACTGACCTCAGCCTCGAGAACCACATCCAACGGCACCATGGACCCAAGACTGACGTCAGCCCTCAAGAACCATATCCAACGGCACCATGGACCCAAGACTGACGTCAGCCTCCAGAACCACATCCAACGCCACCACGGACCCAAGACTGAAAGAGCTGAAAAGGTCTGAGAGGAGACTAGCAGTAAATCAACAGCATGTTATAAACTGCCAAATAGGCTTGGCTAAACTTGGCTGAACTTAAGATTTACAAATCCTAAAAGTGTTGTCAATATGGCATTTTATTATTTTTTTCTTTTTTACAATATAAGCTGCATTCATTTTATGTTTTTTCCCCAAGCTGGGTGTTGGTGACTATTTAAAAATGCTTTTCCTTCAAAAATAATTTGTTAGCCTGTTGCCTGACTACTCAAAAAGTTTTAAAAGTTAAACGCAACTATAAAGATTTGTCAGCAAAAACGAAATGATGGGAAGTGCTTGTTCTGAATCCACAACCTGCCTTTTTTATCAAGGCTGTTATTCTTTACATGTTTGTTTGTGTTTACAGTGTCTTACAGTTGTTTATAAAAAATATATATAAATCTTGTCCTGGAGGTGCTTTTTACACAGGTTGTGATACAGATGTGAAATATGAACTGTCTGTCATGTCATACGTAGTGGAAAGTAAAGGTTGTAGGGGTGTATTCTTGTGAAGATGGAGAAAGATGAAGAGAAGATGGATTAAATGTGTAATTGGACAGTGGTGATTATATTGGTATGTTCCCCTCTGACAATGTACAGTAGTTATTATATTGGTATGTTACCCTCTCTGACAATGGACACTAGTTATTGTATTGGTATGTTATCCTCTCTGACAATGGGCAGTAGCCATTATATTATTGCTATGTTATCCTCTCTGACAATGGGCAGTAGCCATTATATTATTGCTATGTTATCCTCTGACAATGGGCAGTGCTGATTATATTGGCCTGTTACCCACTCTGACAATGGACAGCAAGGCAAGACAAGTTTATTTGCATAGTAGGCCTAGATTTCATACATAGAGGCATTTCAACGTACTTAACAAAAATAAAAGCAAATAACAATATATGAAAGCGTAAAATGAGTAAAATAAGTGTAAAAGGATAAAAGTAGGCTATAGTAAATATAAGGTAAAGAATACATTTAATTAAAGCTCAGAACTCTTCAGTTGGCAATTAGCTACTCAAAAGTTCAAGTTCATCGTCATATGTACAGTTAGAAAACATGTTTCCCTATTAGAATGTCGCTGGCTTCAACTAGCCAAGCTCGCTGACAGCCCCTGGTCATGCTGGCGCACCAACGACTCCGTTAGCAATGAGCTGCTCAGGACCAATTCCAGGGAAGTTCAAGTTCATTGTCAAATCACATGATTCTTTGCACAATGGAATTCTTAGCTGTCCACTTAAATGCCAAGGTAATACCACACATAATGTCAAAATGTGAACAGCATGATGATGAGACTGTTTAAAGGCCAATTGTAATTGAACAACATTTATTGGTCGATTCATGGATCAAACACCTCTTGTGAATTTTGTCAGCTTCTTTCCACAAGCTGAGTAACATATAAAGTTAGAAAGTGGGCGTGCACGTGCGCGAGAGAGACAGAGGGAGACAGATAACACATGTGGCAGTTACAGGTGGACCAACTGCCATGGGAGTCTAGCGCAGCCCATAGAACTTTCAGAAGATTCAGAAATTTGGCACATTGATTCATGACAGTCCCATGATTCTTTTCACTAAGCTTCACGGAGGTGCTTCAATCTCTCTAGTGCCACAAACTGGTGAAACGTAGAGGTATATTTATGCATGTAATTTTTTAACCATACAGCCAATGTTCAAAACCTTGGTGTCACTGGAATCCTTGGAACATGTCAAGTTAGCTAATTAGTTAACTTTGCTAACAGTGCTATTTTGCTTACTTAGCTAATGTTTGCTAAGCAGTTATGCTGACAATGCTAATTAGCTAATTGTGCCAACTACTTAACTGTGCTAACAGTGTTACTCAGTTAACTTAGCTAATGTTTGTTAGCAATTATGCTAACAATGTTAACTATACTAAAATGCTAAGTAACTAATAGAGTTAACAATGTTACTTAGCTAATTTACCTAATGTCTGTTAACATTTATGCTAAGTATGCTAAAAATGTTAAGTAATGATGTGCTATAATGTTATGTACTATTAATATTGCGTTTAATATTACGAAGCTATTTAACACTATTGCTAACAATGCTAATCATGCTAATTATGCAAAAACATCTACTTCACCGACAGCTAATGTATGTTAAGAATGCTAACTGTGTTAACAATGCTGACAAAGCTAAGGACTTTTCAAGTTGTCAGTGTTGTGGTAAGTTCTTAGAACCCTATGATGTCGATTTCCACTTCTAGCGTTTAGCATGAATGCAGTCTAGTTTTGTTTTCTGTTCTTGGGCCTCTATGCCAAAGACCTCTTGCACAGACACATGCAAGCACACACACGCATACACACAACTACACATACAAATATGATTTATTTTTTACATACAAATGCCTGAGGTTTTAAATTTAAACATGCTCATATAAGAAGAAATAAATAATGTAATCACCAAACCTGTGAGCTAAATAAGAAGTAGAATACCTCAGTCTTTTTAACAAATGGCCAGTAGATTTAAAAAGTTCTCAATGTCTCAATGCTGTACTCAAGGTTAATTTTACAGCAGATTTATTCTTTAAAAGGGCACCTCTCTTTCAGTCACACACACATACAGGTTTCTCCTTTAAAAGGGAACCTCTCTTTCAGTCACACACACATACAGGTTTCTTCTTTAAAAGGGCACCTCTCTTTCAGTCACACACACATACAGGTTTCTCCTTTAAAAGGGAACCTCTCTTTCAGTCACACACACATACAGGTTTCTCCTTTAAAAGGGAACCTCTCTTTCAGTCACACACACATACAGGTTTCTCCTTTAAAAGGGAACCTCTCTTTCAGTCACACACACATACAGGTTTCTCCTTAAAAGGGCACCTCTCTTTCAGTCACACACACATACAGGTTTCTCCTTTAAAAGGGAACCTGTCTTTCAGTCACACACACATACAGGTTTCTCCTTTAAAAGGGAACCTCTCTTTCAGTCACACACACATACAGGTTTCTCCTTTAAAAGGGAACCTCTCTTTCAGTCACACACACATACAGGTTTCTCCTTTAAAAGGGCACCTCTCTTTCAGTCACACACACATACAGGTTTCTCCTTTAAAAGGGAACTATCCGTCAGACCTTTTCAGGTCTGTCAGTTTTAGGGGCACCGCTAGAAAATGTGGAGCCCCTGAAAGAAAGTAATTCTGGGCCCCCATCCCAACCATACACTCTTAGAAAAAATGGGTCTATATAGAATCAAAAAAGGTTCTATCCCATGCTTCATATATGGCACCCCTGAAAGGTTCTATATAGTTCATGAAAAGAACCCTATAGGGTTTTTTGAAGCCAAACCCAATGGATCTATATGGAACCATAGAGGATCTTTATTGTGCCACCTTCATTATTATTATTATTATTATTATTATTATTATTATTATTATTATTATTATTATTATTATTATGTGTATGTCAAACTTTGTGAAGACTTGTATCAAAGATAAGAACAGTCTTTAAACGTCTCTCCTGGTATGAACAATGTTAATAAGAAATGAACGACACAAGCTTTGAAATATATTGTCTGTTTATTTCAAGGTATTATGCATGCTATTTTGCATTCATTCGTCCATCCAAAACTACATTTAACATATTATTTATTTATTTATTTATTTATTTATTTTGGAAGTTTCACTAACTATTCTTCCAGACAGTCCTGGACAAGGGTGGCACAAAGGGCATTTTAAGGACAGGGAGGCCAAGGGTCAAAGGGCATTTTAAGGACAGGGAGGCCATTTTAAGGACAGGGAGGCCAAGGGTCAAAAGGCATTTTAAGGACAGGGAGGCCAAGGGTCAAAGGGCATTTTAAGGACAGGGAGGCCAAGGGTGGCACAGAGGGCATTTTAAGGACAGGGAGGCCAAGGGTCAAAGGGCATTTTAAGGACAGGGAGGCCAAGGCACAGAGGGCATTTTAAGGACAGGGAGGGGGATCTTTGTGTTGTGGCAGGACCATTTTAACAAAAACATTTCCATGAAAGTAAGTGTGTTGACTATGGGGTGGGATATGAAATATTGAAAAGAAAATGCACACAGAACAGGCACTCTATTGCTTCAGGTATGGTAAGTTTCGATTTTAAGACAATCTCTCCATCCAGATGGATGCTAACACAATCCGCTTTCAGGATGTTCAGAGACCAATGGAAAACTATGGTCGGGTTAGGGCTGACTGATTCCTGTGGGAGAAAGGAATATCAGAATATCAGGACTTTTAATTGAAGCAGTCTTATCCAAAACACAATAAAAACAATTTTCAATAATGTCTTGAACATTTATTATAAGACAGCATCAGAAGAATTGGAACTGGGTTAATGTTATTTTATATTTGCAAACCAAATTCAAACATCAAAACATTAATACAGATATTGACCAAGAAAAACAATAAAAACACTTTATTAACACTTATTTTTATTTAATTTTTTTAGAAAAAGGATATAATGCATTTTGGAAAAGAGCCCTTCCGTTGTAAATAAGAAATATTTACTGAAACTATCTAGAAGAACACAGAGCACGTACGTACCTCTATGCAGAAAATGAAATCGCTCTTCTCCCTGAACAGGTCTGGCAGCAGTAGTAGGGCAGCCTCTGTTATGACAAAGTCATTTATAGTCAATTAAGCCTATTCAAGGTCACTAATAATAACGGTCTTTGAGTCTTTGAATTGTCAGGTTTGCTGATAAAGGGCACTCACTCTTCATTCCAGCCTCATCTGAATCATCCAGAAGGGTGGGCGAGAGTGGTTTGGGATGTTTCTTGTCCCTCATGGCTTGGATGATCTTGCGGGCCACTCCATCCAAATCGGTTGTTAGGTTGCTGCTTAGATCGACCCTATGCCACCTCATCCTTTCCTGGCGTAACTTAAACAGAAGACATAATAGTAAACATCACAGTATGCCTGTAGCTAAGGTTCATTTTGTCCCATGCTAAATTTACTCACTAGCATCAGATTTGCAAGGAATGGAAATCGGTTGTTAGGTTGCTGCTTAGATCGACCCTAAGGAATGGAAATCGGTTGTTAGGTTGCTGCTTAGATCGACCCTAAGGAATGGAAATCGGTTGTTAGGTTGCTGCTTAGATCGACCCTAAGGAATGGAAATCGTTAGATAATCGTTAAATCGTTAGATAATCGTTAAATCGTGCTTAGATCGACCCTAAGGAATGGAAATCGTTAGATAATCGTTAAATCGTTAGATAATCGTTAAATCGTGCTTAGATCGACCCTAAGGAATGGAAATCGTTCCAGGACTCCTGGTGCTGGTCTGGCCATGCCCTGCTCTCTGCAAAAGGGTCCTCCTCGTCCTCAGCTTCATTTGCTGGATGTTGGGTGCCACTGTCCGCATCTCCTGAGCGATGAATTTCACGTGTCCCTAGAGTTGATTAAAGGAGAACTTCGGTGTAAAATGAAAATTGGCATGTTAAAACATCATACCGAGTTGGTATGTGTACTGAGGAGCAAAATTGATTTAGCCTGTTGCATTCAGAGTTTAACTATTTTTTATAGTTTGACCCAGAAGGCTAACAATGGAAGTGGTAGGTGCCCTTAGGCGAAGCATGCGACTACGCTATTTTTAAACCATTAAAACAGCTCGAAGAAACTGAAGCTGTATAGGATGTCTATGAGTAAAACACTAGAGCGGACACGGCATTGGCTGACCACACCGGAAAACGTCCGACGCGAGCGCCATCTTGGAAGGGGAATCATGTGCTAGGCACTCAATGTAAATAAGCGTAGAATGGACCCACCTCTGTCAATAAACGGCTTTGTTCTGTGAAAATATCCACTGACACACTATACAATGATGATATTTAAAATGCCTGACTCTATATGTACGTAAATCGTATCAAAGAAAACGATAATTGCAACGTTAATGACAAATAAACTGGATTTTAACGTACTTCGCTGAGCACTACAGTTTGCGTTCGACCCTGTATGACCATTGCAGTCTTTGGTATCAGTTGACATTTTATTTTTGAAAAAGCTATTGCAGACTGTTCTTTGTTTTACATATAGCAACACATCATTAATTAAATTGGTGATTTGTTATTTATATTAGCTGCGCGTATATATGTAAATGTAATGTAAATGTAATATTTTCATCAGTAGGTAATTCTATAGTATAGTATAGGCCTACTGCTATAGTATGCGGCTATCTATACAGGGAATTTATATCAGTTTGCTGACTTTAGCTTCATTTCACAGAAAAAATATGACCTGTCATTAGTATAAAATGACACGTACGGATCAACAATGAATATACTAGCTAATATAAAATATCAAACGATATTTGTGTCCCTTACTCAGCACTGCGAGGGCTAGGATTCCCGGCGGGCAATACAGTCGCAAGATGGCGGCCACGATTGCCATGAGCAGTGCACCTGTGTCCGCTCTAGTGTTCTACTGCAGCTTTATGGGGATTCCAATCAGATGTCTATGATTCCAATCTGCTGCGTGGTGTCTTTGCACCTTTCAGCGGTGCTTCGCCTGTGCTTCGCCTGTGCTTCCGCAGAATAATATAGTCCCCCATCTAAATGCCGCTTGGTCAATCTCTTCGTAGGGCGTGAAGTAAGCTGCAACCATAGCTGTTGAGCAGGAGTACAGCTCCAAAGGCCCCTTCATTCTGCACCAGGTAAGACGAGTGCTGCTATCAAAGATTGCGTTTTTACACCGTTGTTACATATTAGTTATTATATACGGTGCTATTCTATGGGTTTCTGTCTGGGCATAGTAGGGCATGCGCTAGGTATGAATTTATTTCAACTAGTTCAGTAATGCCGCTTACAGAGACAGCGGAAGTTTCGAGGAGAAATGTTTTCACAATGTCTGTTCGGAAAGCAGATATCATGGTTGAGCAAGAACCAAAGTGGCCTAGGTGAATGTTTCTGTTTATAGACGCCATTCGGTGATGTATAACCCCACTAGACTTGGTAATGGGCTTAAATGCTGTGTTATTATAACTGTTATTGTGGCATTTGAAGGTCCCCCTTCCCGAGCTAGGGGGTCAGGGCGCGTATCAGCGGAGCCCCACTGGACTAATTTAAACACACAACAGTCCAAGACACAGCACCATTTAAAACAAGCCACACCTAAGATACTAACACTACAGTTTAGTGTTTTGCAGAGTCCACTGGACTGCCTAATTTAAACACACACCAGTCCAAGACACAGCACCATTTAAAACAAGCCACACCTAAGATACTAACACTGCAGTTTAGTGTTTTGCAGAACATGCAATTTCTGTTTTTGAAACAAAAAACTGCTAGTCTGTATGCACTTATTTTCACCAGTAATTTCTTTATAGGCTACGAATTGATGCTGGTAGGCTACATCCTGCAGCTCTAGTCCCTCTGTAAGAGAAGTGCATTTTTAAATGAATACACCACAGATAACCTGCAGCTCTAGTCCTTCTGTAAGAGAAGTGCATTTTTAAAATGAATACACCACAGATAGCCTGCAGCTCTAGTCCCTCTGTAAGAGAAGTGCATTTTTAAATGAATACACCACAGATAGCCTGCAGCTCTAGTCCTGCTGTAACAGAAGTGCATTTTTAATAGCCTACAGATCTAGTCCTGCTGTAACAGAAGTGCATTTTTAATAGCCTACAGCTCTAGTCCTGCTGTAACAAAAGTGTATTTTAAAATGAATACACCCCAGATAGCCCACACCGTAAACTGAATGTCATTACCCTACCTACCTCGACAGTCATGTCCTCTTCTGATGATGAGAATTTTAACAGCAAAAAGAAGTCTGAAATAACCGAATGTAAAATAGTATTGTTTTATGGTGAACAGAGCTGAATCTGTCCATTTTGTGAGAGCTTGGACCCCATTTATTTTTTTACCTAGTTTATTTTCTCACTACATTGTGTTGATAAATTGAATTGAATGATGATCAGCTTGCAATATAGTTCCCAATGAAGCCAGTGATGTAGAATACGGCCTCTGTATCCACGTGCTGAAATAAATGCCACCGGTTCTACCTGTTCTTTCCTTGTGTGTGTACAGCATCTCATGTGTAGAATACGGGTGTCCCTGTTCTTGTGTGTGTAGAGCATCTCATGTGTAGAATACGGTTCTACCTGTTCTTTCCTTGTGTGTGTAGAGCATCTGATGTGTAGAATACGGGTGTCCCTGTTCTTTCCTTGTGTGTGTAGAGCATCTGATGTGTAGAATACGGGTGTCCCTGTTCTTGTGTGTGTAGAGCATCTGATGTGTAGAATACGGGTGTCCCTGTTCTTGTGTGTGTAGAGCATCTGATGTGTAGAATACGGGTGTCCCTGTTCTTGTGTGTGTAGAGCATCTCGTGTAGAATACGGTTCTCCATGTTCTTGTGTGTGTAGAGCATCTGATGTGTAGAATACAGTTCTACCTGTTCTTTCCTTGTGTGTGTAGAGCATCTGATGTGTAGAATACGGTTCTACCTGTTCTTGTGTGTGTAGAGCATCTCGTGTAGAATACGGTTCTCCATGTTCTTGTGTGTGTAGTGCATCTGATGTGTAGAATACGGTTCTACCTGTTCTTGTGTGTGTAGAGCATCTCATGTGTAGAATACGGGTAACCCTGTTCTTGTGTGTGTAGTGCATCTGATGTGTAGAATACGGTTCTCCCTGTTCTTACCTTGTGTGTGTAGTGCATGTGATGTGTAGAATACGGTTCTCCCTGTTCTTGCGTAGAGCGTCTGATGTGTAGAACACGGTTCTCCCTGTTCTTGCGTAGAGCGTCTGATGTGTAGAACACGGTTCTCCCTGTTCTTGCGTAGAGCATCTGATGTGTAGAACACGGTTCTACCTGTTCTTGCTTTGTGTGCGTAGTGCATCTGACGACTCGGAGACTCACCATGCCCAGTA
>CM050198.1:3112500-3120000 GCA_027475355.1 Coilia nasus
GTCGATACGTCTCTGTAACACTGACATATCACAAAAATGTCATATTGTTGGGTGAAACGTTCACTGAGTTATTCAGCAAAAACTTTTGCCGGTCTCCCCCTCTTTAACGGACACTGGCACAGCGGGGGGGTGGCCCTGGGGGACCAAAAGGCATTATTCGCTCACAAACTTCTAGGGCTACATGTCTACAAACATTCATGTCCTCCCGAGTTTCAGTGTCCGGGGAATCGTTGACGAAAAATCAGTGAAAAAAAATAAATTTCGCGGCAACTCCAATATGACCGCTTTCACTAGCTTTGCTAGCGGCGGGCATAATAACCATTTGTAGTATACGGCCACCTAGCAGAAACTCAAAATGTCGAAAGTGCTTTAGTATCTTCGGTGGAAGACTCACCATGTAGGATCCCTACTCCAACCGCTGTAGGCACATTGTTTTGTAAAACTTGTTTCACAGGGTGCACTAAAATTGTAATAAAATTGCCTTGTGGCTTATAACTACAGAATGGGCAGTCATTCAATAGGAACACTATTATAATTACCTTTGTGCTTAGGGTGACCAGATTTCCAGAGTCTAAAACCGGGACACTATGTGTGACGTCATGCGCGTGCACATTCTCTTAGGGATTGTCGTGTAGTAATCTAGTCTGCTATCGAAGAAAACCGTTAAAACACGGCCGCTGTATACTGCAAGATACATTGTAACATTGACTGCGAAGATTTCGCAGAGCGCACCTTCCATTGTCACTCACACACACACACACACACACACATTGACTCTGAATTACTGGAAACTTCATTAGGCTTTAATTTAACAGTTTTGTATATGCGATCGTGTAATTTGGGCAGCTTGATGTGGTGTTGGGTGGAAACCGGGACATTTTTGCGTCCCGACGGGCTTCTGTCGGGACTCGGGACACGCGACTAAAAATCGGGACTGTCCCGGTCAAACCGGGACGTCTGGTCACCCTATTTGTGCTGCAAGCTGGCATCTCTTACACACTACTGTATACATGACCATCCTTTAGCATGCATTGCCACCACACATAAACTCAATCTCTCTACTCCTTACTTCCTCTGATGCTGCCTTGTGTAAGGATGCAGGCTGTGTGTGTATGTAGGTGTGTGTTCCAGTGTTGGAAGAATCTTCTGCAACCGTCAGATTAGTGGAGACTGTGACTGGTCGACATTCATATCAGTGTTTTGCTTGGGCTCATGATGTCATTGCGGACAGGATTCACATCACGGGCCGGTAATATAACTAGCAGGATTCACATCGCAGTCTGCTAATATAACTAGCAGGATTCACATCGCGGGCCGCTAATATAACTAGCGGGATTCACATCGCGGGCCGCTAATATAACTAGGTCATGACGTCATCGCTAATATAACTAGCAGGATTCACATCGCGGGCCGCTAATCTAACTAGCGAGATTCACATAGCGGGGTGGTAGTATAATGGTTCGCTCATGACGTCATTAGAGATTAGAAACCTGAACTGAGGTCTGAGGGCTGTTTACCTTCATGAAAAAGGCACAAAACATCACCATGATGATGTTATGCGTGTGTGTGTGTGTGTGCCTACTTGCACTGTAAAACAATGGCTTGGTGGTCAGCTTTCTGGGATCGTTAGAGAAGCCAGTAACTGAGTTAAACATACAAAACACTTTTTTTATTAACAATACGGGCGCGTTACAGATAGCCATGCCACTGGTTTTGGGCCCGTTACAGGTAGCCATGGCACTGGTTTTGGGGCCCGTTACAGATAGCCATGCCACTGGTTTTGAAGGTAGCCGCCCGTTTCAATTGACTGTTCTTTTGTGAGCAGAAATCTCTTTGCAGTGACAAAAACAACACAGATTAAGCAAAAATACCTCAGACAAAAATCGACCTACACATTCTATATAGATATGAGAATTAATAACTGAACTTATTTTTGTTTTGCTCAGCCATAGTTTGAACCTAAATGCAGTGTTTCTCTTTATGCTTTTCTTCGCTTTCAGAGGAGCCAACATCAGGATCTCTCAAATGACACCAGCGCACACACAGGAGAGAGGTCGTACCCCTGCACGCAGTGTGGGAAGAGTTTCACTCATAGGGGAGATTTAATACGACACCAGCGCACTCACACAGGAGAGCGGCCGTACCACTGCACTCAGTGTGGCAAGAGTTTCACTGAACTAGGACATTTAAAACAACACCAGCACACTCACACAGGAGAGAGGCCTCACCACTGCACTCAGTGTGGCAAGAGTTTCAGTAGAGAGGAGAGTCTCAAAGTACACAAGCGCACTCACACAGGAGAGCGGCCGCACCACTGCCCTCAGTGTGGCAAGAGTTTCACTGAACAAGGACATTTAATACGACACCAGCGCACTCACACAGGAGAGAGGCCGTACCACTGCACTCAGTGTGGCAAGAGTTTCACTACCCCACCATCTCAAACAACACCAGCGCACTCACACAGGAGAGCGGCCGTACCAATGCCAGTGTGTTTCACTCAAGGGGGAGATTTAATTTGACACTCACAGGAGGTGTATTCACACAAGGCACACTCACACACACACAAGACACACTCACACACACACAAGACACACTCACACACACACACACAAGGCGCACACACTCACACAAGGCACACTCACACACACACTCACACTCACACAAGGCACACTCACACACTCACACACACAAGGCACACTCACACACTGACTTGGTGTAGTAAGTGTTTTTGTTCTGCTGATGGTTTGAAGTATCATCCACACTCACACACACACTCACACACTAACTTGGTGTAGTAAGTGTTTTTGTTCTGCTGATGGTTTGAAGTATCATACACACTCACACACACACACACTCACACAAGGCACACTCACACACTGACTTGGTGTAGTAAGTGTTTTTGTTCTGCTGATGGATTGAAGTATCATACACACTCACACACACACACACTCACACAAGGCACACACACACTAACTTGGTGTAGTAAGTGTTTTTGTTCTGCTGATGGTTTTGAAGTATCATCCACACTCACAAAAAAATACAGAAACAGTTTTGGGGTGGTGTGTTGCAGTATCCATGCAGACACAGTTCCACTGCGGACTATATTGGTTCTCCTCTTCACCTCCCCCTGGTGGCAGGGAGTATACAAGCTCAGTCTCATCATCTCCCCCTGCTGGCAGGGAGTATACAAGCTCAGTCTCATCATCTCCCCCTGCTGGCAGGGAGTATACAAGCTCAGTCTCATCATCTCCCCCTGGTGGCAGGGAGTATAATACCATCAACACTTACAAAATTGGTTCTGGGCGCTGGGATGGCTTGGACCAAGTATATTTTGGTGCTATGGCAACTGGAAAGTGTTTCACATGAACTTTGGTTATCACGTGATTCAAGATAGTTCCAGGTGTCGTCATACTGTATTCCAAACTAAACATTCATAGGAGGACTTTTCAAAGGTTTTTAAAATCCATTATCTTGGCTGTAATGAAAATTGTAATTTCAGTAATTTCTGAAAAGACCTGTTGGGCTATATGTGTGTCATGTTCTGGTGGCTGATAATGACAGGATATGTGACATATGTAAGATGACGATTATTATATTGACAAAGCATTCGCAGGAATATCTGTATCTTAATCAGCCAATCTGTATCTTAATCAGCCAGTGTAATAGCTCATTCTCTTGTGTTTTCAAAGGTGTCTTGAGTATGTCATGCTGCCTATATCAATAAAGGCAATTCAGTTTGCTGTAGATGTATCGTGGTGCTTTGTTCAGTGTGACTGACACTGGCACTTACTGGCACTTATAAAAATATATGCAGCCATGTTCTGTCCACTATGCAGCCCTGTTGTGTCCACTGTGTGACTGGTAATTATGTATGTCTTCACCTGGGCCTGCTCGTCCGGAGTAATTCCCAGTGTCCTGGTAACATGTCTAGAGCCGACTTATTACGCTACGTCACAGACGACCTTCCTCTGTGTGCTCCCATCTTCCAACAGTTGCACTGCTCTGGCCACGTCTGCTGGATCCAGATAGCGCCTGGCAGCACTGGTTACAACCAGGAACCACAAACTCAGCCATATAACGATCCAAACTGCACGCATTTTAGCCATTAGGGTGCAGAATGCAACTGTGAAACAAATGTGGGCACCTTGCCTTTATATAGGGCCTTGCTGCTAGGTTTGAGCACACAAGGTTCCGCATGATTTGGCTCAAAACATCAATTGACTCACTGAGACACACTGCTAGTCAAAACTAAAGAAACGGTTCAGGTATTTTATATGACAGATTCGACAAAATGGGTTTTGAGTAGTGTATATATATATTTTTTATAAAATGAATTGTAAGATACTGTGAACACAAACAAAACATGTAAAGAATAACACAGCCTTGATTAAAAAAAGGCAGGTTGTGGATTCAGAACAATCACTTCCCATCATTTTGTGTTTGCTGATGTAAATCTTTATAGTTGCTTTTAACTTTTAACAGCAATTTGAGTAGTCAGGCAACAGGCTAACAAATTATGGTTAAATGAAATTTGGTTTGAAGGAAAAGCATTTTTAAATAGTCACCAATGCCCAGCTTGGGGACAAAACATAAAATGAATGCAGCTTACATTGTAAAAAAAAAAAAAAAAAGAAAGCCATATTGACAACACTTGTAAATTTGTAAATCTTACGTTCAGCCAAGTGTAGCCAAGCCTATTTGGCAGTTTATAACATGCTGATTTACTGCTAGTCTCCTCTCAGACCTTTTCAGCTCTTTCAGTCTTGGGTCCGTGGTGGCGTTGGATGTGGTTCTTGAGGGCTGACATCAGTCTTGGGTCCGTGGTGGTGTTGGATGTGGTTCTTGAGGGCTGACATCAGTCTTGGGTCCGTGGTGGTGTTGGATGTGGTTCTTGAGGGCTGACATCAGTCTTGGCTCTGTGGTGGCGTTGGATGTGGTTCTTGAGGGCTGACGTCAGTGTTAGGTCCGTGGTGGCGTTGGATGTGGTTCTTGAGGCTGACGTTATGGGTGAAGCACTTCCCACAGTGCTGGCACTTAAAGGGTCTCTCTCCCGTGTGGAGGCGCATGTGGGACTTGAGGTGACCCTCCTGGTTGAAGGAGCGGTCGCACATTTCACAGGTGAAGGGCTTCTGTCCGGTGTGCACCATCTTGTGTCTGTGGAGCTTATGTATGTCACTAAAGCCCTTATCACAGTACTCACAGATGTACCGGCCACGTGCCCAGTGTGACTTCCTGTGAGCGTTTCGACTCTTGCGGTCTGGAAAGCGCTCGGGACACTCAGAGCAGCAGTACCTCAGTGGCTCCCCCTGGTGGGACTCCTCGTGCTCCAGTTTCTCCTCAGTGAACCTGAACGTCTTGTAGCAGAATTTGCAGCGGGGGCCGCGGCCCTCCCTGTGAATGTGTGCCATGTGCAGGCGAAGCCCGTGGGCGTTCAGGCAGCGCTTGCCGCAGACCGGGCAGGGGAGGGGCTTCACCACGTGCTCGCAGACGTGCGTCCTG
The DNA here is from genome assembly GCA_027475355.1 of Coilia nasus. Lineage (NCBI taxonomy): Eukaryota > Metazoa > Chordata > Actinopteri > Clupeiformes > Engraulidae > Coilia > Coilia nasus. The sequence goes on from CM050198.1 coordinate 3,118,000, forward strand.
TCGTCACGGCTCTCGAAGAACTTTCCGCAGTCCGTGCACAGCTCACGCTCGCCTTCGTCATCCTCTTCATCGGAGCTGTCGTCACCCGACTCCTCCACCAGCCCCCCGGCATCCGGGACCCACTCCTCATCGCTGTCCGCTCTCCTCCTCCCTCTTTTCGCCTTTTTCTCCTTCACTTCATCTTCCTCCTCATCTCTAATCTCCTCCTCCTCCTCTTCCTCCACCTCCTTTTCCTTCTCCCCCTCTTCCTTCACCTCCTTTTCCTTCTCACACTCTTCTTCCATCTCCTTCTCCCCCTCTTCCTTCACCTCCTTTTCCTTCTCACACTCTTCTTCCATCTCCTTCTCCCCCTCTTCCTCCACCTCCTTTTCCTCCTCCCCCTCTTTCTCCACCTCCTTTTCCTCCTCCCCCTCTTCTTCCATCTCCTCCTCCTCCTCTTCCTTCACCTCCTTTTCCTCCTCCCCCTCTGGCTGCTCCTCTTCCTCATCCCCAATTTCCTGCTTCACTTCTTCCTCCTCCTCTTCCTCCTCCTCTTCCTCTCCCTCTATCCTAATGTCCTCCTCCATGTCTTCAGGAGATTGGGCTGCGGTCTCCTCTGTTGCCTAAATAAAACACAGTGTTTTTCGTTCATTTGTCTGGTTAAGAATAACGCACAGTGTTTTTAGCTAACAATACTGCCCACACACTGAATGCCTCAGGCCTAGTACACTAACAATACTCCCCAAACTGAATACCACTGTGATTAGTAGTATACTATTAATACTCCCCAAACTGAATACCACTATGATTAGTAGTATACTATTAACACTCCCCAAACTGAATACCACTATGATTAGTAGTATACTATTAATACTCCCCAAACTGAATGCGTCAGGCTCAGTGTACTAATGGGTTTTCTGAATGTCATCATGTATCAGCATGAAATATTTCGTGGATTATTGGAGGACAATGAGCAGACACACAAACACACACTCTCGTTCTCTCTCTCTTTCACACACACACACACACACACACACACACACACACAGTAAGACGCCAGGACTTACCCGCCGACTGTCAGCAGTGTGTGTGTGCGACCAGTCTGTTGGGTGGCTGGCCCACTCCCTGATGAGGTGACAGGTCCAGCACGTCTGCACCACGTGGAATACGCGTCCCTCACATTGTGTACTGATGCTGCAGGCATCACCGCTGCACCCCAAGCACCTCTCAAACAGCTGCAGCAGGCAAGACACCTGCACAGCCACTTCGTCCAGCAGGCCAACCCTTCAGCAACACAGCAACACACTGGTCATGCAGCCAATAAGCATTAGTGTTATACAAAACACACTGGTCATGCAGCCAATAAGCATTAGTGTTATACAAAACACACTGGTCATGCAGCCAATAAGCATTAGTGTTATACAAAACACACTGGTCATGCAGCCAATAAGCATTAGTATTATACAAAACACACTGGTCATGCAGCCAATAAGCATTAGTATTATACAAAACACACTGGTCATGCAGCCAATAAGCATTAGTATTATACAAAACACACTGGTCATGCAGCCAATAAGCATTAGTGTTATACAGTAGCTTCCTCTTACACAACAATTAGGCCAATGGGGCTTGTGGACTGAGTGTTACATCAGTACAGACACACACACAAATAGACTGCATGTTAAGGCTGCTCAATTATGGAAAAAATCTGAATCACGATTATTTGGGCCAAAACTGAAATCATGATTATTCAAACGATTATATTTTGTTTTCCTCAGCAACATGCTTCATTTATTGAAAATGTATTCAAAAACATTCTTGTACCTTCGGGTTTTCCCTAATACATTTCTTCGTAAACATTAGTAAGTCTCCTTTGATGTCTAATGTACAAACAGTAGAAATGTCTAATGTATACATGTAATGTACAGTACAAACAGTGGAAAATAATTAGGACAAAAACATTGTTGCCCTCGATTTTATTTGTTGTGAGATCGTTTGGCCCTGAAAACGTTATCACGATTA
>CM050198.1:3125000-3275000 GCA_027475355.1 Coilia nasus
GTCACATCACAACACAACAGCTAGAAACACCAGCGTCACAACACAACACAACACAACAGCTAGAAACACCAGCGTCACATCACAACACAACACAGCAGCTAGAAACACCAGCATCACAACACAACACAACACAACACAACAGCTAGAAACACCAGCGTCACAACACAACACAACAGCTAGAAACACCAGCATCGCATCACAACACAACACAGCAGCTAGAAACACCAGCATCACAACACAACACAACAGCTAGAAACACCAGTGTCAAAACACAACACAACACAACAGCTAGAAACACCAGCGTCACAACACAACACAACAGCTAGAAACACCAGCGTCACAACACAACACAACAGCTAGAAACACCAGCATCACAACACAACACAACACAACAGCTAGAAACACCAGCGTCAATATATATTTTTTTCTTCCCCCACTTCTGGCGCCCCGTGGATAGACCATGCCCTTAGCATTTCCCACACTGCCCATGCCCTTAGCATTTCCCACACTGCCCATGCCCTTAGCATTTCCCACACTGCCCATGCCCTTAGCATTTCCCACACTGCCTATGCCCTGATTGAGCTCTCCCGCTCTCCGTCCCCCCCGTACGGGGTCTGTAGCACATTACAGCACTCCCCATGTCTGCCAACTTTCTGGTAGTTAGTGTTACTGTTAGTAAACTGAAATCGAATTATAACTTGAATGTTCAGTAGTTGTAAGGCAGTTTTGATACAAGTTTCTTCTTAAGGCATACATGCAGATGTCTACAACTTCACAAGTTCTACCAACGATACAGTGGCTGCTGGCTGTGGATGTTAAAGGAGAACTTCGATGTAAAATGAAAATGGGCATGTTAAAACATCATACCGAGTTGGTATGTTTGCTGAGGAGCAAAATTGAGTTAGCCTGTTGCATCTTAACTATTTTTTACTGTTTGTCCCAGAAGGCTAACAATGGAAGTGATAGGTGCCCCAGGGCTCTAGACTAACTTTTGGCACTGGTTGTACTGGTACGCCTAACTTTTTTTCTTGGGCGCACAAGCACAAAAGTTAGGTGCACACAAATTTTTGATAGCATCGCATTTAACACTGCAGTTTTACAAGTTCATTTTTTAAATTCCATATAGGCAATATAGTCTTGTAAACAGTTAACTCAGAATCTGGTAAACATAACTTTCCTGGTAAAAACAGAATTGTATAAGACAGGTAACCTACGGAAAACAGGTGAGCCTGTTTAAAATGGTTCAAAAAGATAAAATGTAAACTTTAAAAATCTCAACAAATAAAAGAAAATCTTATTTATAAATGGAAATGTTTTAAGGCCCATCATGTCATTAACAACATAAACTGCTGCCTGCCGCTGAAAGGCAGCGGGGAGAGGTGGCACTTGGGCAGTAGCCTGGTAAACCCACCCCTCGTACTTCATGTCATTTTGTACAGAGGGTCTGGACAGGAATCTCTTGAGGGTCATTTAGCAAGTTTTAGCAAGACTGATCCAATCAGCGAACAGAGGGTGTGTTCGTTAGCCGCGACGTTGACCTTGTTTGCTACATTTGAACTGTAGTGCGTAGGTAGGCTAATTGCATACGTGACGACCAGGCGTTAGCGGTTGGGTAAAGGCAGCGGCACTTTTTAAAAACTTCAGCAGAGTGCACACCTCCAACAAATCGTTTCTGACGATGTCTGTTCTAGACCCTCTGTACAAAATTAAATGAAGTATGAGGGGCTGGTGTACCAGGCTACTTGGGCAGTGCATTTATCGCGGCATGTAGTGTGCTTTATAGATGCGTTGTGTTTTTTCAGTGTTTCGATTCGAAATGTATTACAACCAGTCACAAATGCACTATTGCCGGTGTTGTGAAATTTCACCCTACCCATGAAAACGTCCTACCCGAGTTAACTGCGCATGCGTACTATGGACAATTTGCGACTGCACACACACCATAATTTTTTGCTGCTGGACCGTTACACAAGGCTAGTTTTTCTTGTATTTTGAATACTTCATATCACCAGTATTCAATGCTTAGGTTTGCCACGTGCATGAGATTGTGTCTGAATGCAGTTTGAATAGTTAATACTGTGAAGCATTGTCATTTTCATGTTGTCATAAAACTTGCTCATGTAGCCTACGAAATTAGCCTAGGCTTTGCAGGCGTACATCATATTTCAACTTGTCACGTGCATGAGATTGTGTCTGAATGCAGTTTGAATAGTTAATACTGCAAAGCATCGTCATTTTCATGTTGGCTATAAATTTCCACTACAGGTAGGAAGAAATTATAGGTAGGAACAAATTTCAGAACACCAGCCATGGTCTTACCGCACTCTTTACAGTAAATGAGGTGTATTATATTATCGGTTTTACTATATCTTAGCCAGGGAAAGTGGTCAAGCCACTCTCTCCGAAATGTATATATTCTTCCCTTTTTGGTTTCAGTGGACCCTGGCTCGGAGTCGATCGAACTAGGGCTTGAAATAACCTGGGATGTTGTCGATGATGGCTCCCTGTCAGGATATTGGTCCTGATTTTCTGCGGTCTCAGACCTTAACTTGACAAAGAAATTGTCAATTGTTCTTTTCATTGTTGTTCATCTCCTCATCCACGACGCATGCACTCAGTTTGTCTGACTAGCCTAGGCCAGAGTGGTGTAGAAAGAGAGTGGCGACACTTCCATAGGCTACCGTTGTAAAAAATGGTGGACGAAATATGATCCAACTTCCGGGTTATGGAGACGCCAAAAGTTCCAAACAATGGACAGAGCTCTATTGATTTCTATTGCTTGTCAAGAACAATCACAGGTAAGTTGATGAAATAACAGCATATTAAAGGTTTTTTAAATTCAGAGTATTCAGAACTATACTCTTTTACAAAGTCACCTTAGTATTTGATTTGTATGAAATGTTGATGTTAAAAATGTAATAGTTTTAGGGATCTAACTGATATGGGCATTGCTATGGATGTTAACTTAACTCATTCGATGCCAATGACGTGAAAACGCGTCTTTTACGATAGTAACGCCCAGTGCCAATGACGCGTTATCGAGTCAATTTCGTTTTTTTACAGGGGAGGTGGGGTAATCATCTGATCTAGCTTGTGTAAAAAAATCAAAGTTGTAATCACAAGGGAACCCATTCTGTGGGTAGTACCAGTATCAGTGTGGATATGTGATCATCTAACATTGTCTCAAAGAAGAGACACTGGACCTGGCTTGCTCAATTGCTCGCAGTTTTGCACACTGCTAGCTTGATCAAAATAAATCCTGTCAGCACGTATGTTGAAGCTACTGTTTTCCTAGCAACATCTCACGTTTAGCTTCTGCAAGCCACCAATAGATTAATTTCACTTTAGGTAATGCAGAATGAGCAGCCTGTCGCGCTGTTTCATAGATAGCTACACCTGCACTTGACTGACCCGTCTGCGCCGACAGCAAGTCACTGACGACCCAGCTCTCTACATTTGGTAAAGCGCACGGATTCACTGCACTCTCCCAACATCATAATTTCCTGTGCCATCATTCTCATGTGTTAATCTAGTTGTTCTTTGTGCGGATCCTGTGGAATACGATGTTATTTTGCTCTGAAGGCGTTGTATATTTAGTTCGGTTCCGGTTTGCCTATCCCCTCTCTGAGCCAAGTTCCCACACTAAAATGTTACAATGTTTTATATCGTGTTTGGTGACGTTCAGAAATATTACATTTACAAGCATGGAGCAGTAGTCTAATTGCATAGCTTACTCCGATACTAGATGTATGGACCGGTATTTTAGATCGTGTTTATAGGTCTTCTCTGCTGTACACACACATGCATACACACGCGCGCACACACAGGGGGAGAGCTAGAAGCACTACAGTTATAACATAGTGTGCTGTACATAAATAGCTGCTAAAAAGTTGCTGCTGAAATGTTTACGCACAAAGTGTTTCCCATGAAGTGTTGCTTTTAGCTGTGCTTCAAAGAATCTATGAAATGTGCCTACATGGTTTTATAAATAAATTTGTATTTTTTTAATTTATAAATAATGTTGCCAGCGTTATTTTTGGTGCAGTATACAATGGGATCACTTTTCATAATGTTTGAGATGTCTCTGAAGCAAAAACAACTGTAATCAAAGACATTTTCTGCTTGAAATGTTGCTCGTTACAAAAAGCCATTTTTCTCAGTATTTTGGTCAGAAATCAGCATTTTTAGTTACACCCACCCATGTTCTCCAGACAATTGCTAAGGAATGGAAAGAGGTACAAACAAAACAAAAATTCTGATGATAAAGGAAAGTCTGGAGTTTCTTTTGGTATGTTTTTTGTTGACACAGACATAGAACTCAATTTTCTGTGGGTCTTGAAAAAACACTGAAATGTTCAAAAAATCCTGGCACTGGGACGTCACCAACTTTGAAAATGGCTGGCACTCAATGAGTTAATCAACGTGATAATTTTACTAACGTCAGGTAACTTTTTGTTGTAGGGTGACATTATGTAAAGTCGTTGTAGTTATAAGCCTGCTTTTATCATTATTGGTTGTTAATTGATTAAAATTGGTATATCTTCATACATCCCTTATGGGTCATTCCGTGTCAAATCGAACGATGGCCGACAGTCACCCTCTCCAAAAAATCTGAAAAAAATCACAGCTGTTTGTACATCCAACATATGTATAAATCTTAAATATTAAGTCTGTATCACTAATAGCTCCAAAACTACAGCCCTTTGAAATTTCAGGTCATTTTGGGAATTCTGGTGAACAAGCCTTTTGCTCAACTTCCGACATTGCTGGCTCTTTTAGTATTCCACACACATTAGTGTAACTGTGTGAAAAGAAATGCATTTTCCTGTAGAATTCAAAAATCAAATCAGATCAGATGTACCTTGTGTAATTCTTCCTCTCCAAAGCTGTGAAAATGGCTATAGATTCAATATGTGAAATGACGCCACCACTTTTGAGGGCTTCTCGTTCAAAAAGTATGACACACAAATTGATCAGATTATTTTTCCCAGTCATATACGGATTATAATGTCATGCCTATGCATTAACCTTTGTTGATATTGTTTTCATATGGTCAGTGTATTTTCTTGAAGTTAGGCTTGATTTTCAAAAAGGCTGTTTTCATCTTGTCATTTCACCATGTGGACAGTTCACAGGATTTTTTAAACATTTTTCCACAATCATCCTGTAGGTGAGGATCATTTGTCCAAAATTTGGATTTGTTGCTGAGCCTCTTTATTGAGATATGATGTTTGAGAAAAAATGTCAGTAATTCCATGGAGTTGGATTGATCAGCAGTACCTCTTTCCACCACATGTTGTGCTCTTTTAATACAATGGAAGTCAATGATAGGGTAGCATGTCATTTACAGGAAAAGCTGCCAAACAAACTTTGTGTTACAATTAAACCAATTGCACTGTCAAGGTCATTTTTGAGCAGGGTTTTGTTGTACATCACACAAGAAGCAAGGCAAAACTGAAAAAAAATGGCATTATAATACAAACACAAAAGGACCATAAACAGGAATGCTATCAATTTAAAGATCATAAACAGTAACAATATGCTATGCAAACATCAAGAATGTGAAAACTAAGATCTCATATTTTTAAATGTTTACATTTAAGATATGCATAATATTTTGTGATCATGACTGTGAATGTCTGTGTCTTGCGTTTCATTACTTTAAAAATATGAGATCTTAGTTTTCACATTCTTGATGTTTGCATAGCATATTGTTACAGTTTATGATCTTTAAATTGATGTCAAATCGGCCATCGTGTCAAATCGGCCATCGTTCGATTTGACACGGAATGACCCTTATTTGATTTTAGCTGTCCAGTTAGCTTGCTTACTAGCTGTTGAGATTTAACCACTGTAACTACAGATATGCCGTTTCTATTTTAATTCTAATTAAATTTCTAGTCTCTGAGAAAACATTAGATATTGATGACGTGGGGTACATTAGTGAAACTTTAGTTATCAGTGGGTATTGTCAGGTTGCTTTGCTGTGGTGTTTGGTTAAGTTTGTCAGCTGAGGTAATGTACTACGTATCATTTACTGCGATTGCAAATATACATACTGCAATTTCATTCCATTTCTAATTTCTAAAGTTTCAGAATGTTGTGCGGTGTCTATGTTTTATTTGTCATGCACAACTTTGCATGCATGCATCCCCCAACGTCATTGTAATGCATGTTATGTATAATATAGAATACATTGTAATGCATGTTATGTATAATATAGAATACATTGTAATGCATGTTATGTATAATATAGAATACATTGTAATGCATGTTATGTATAATATAGAATACATTGTAATACATGTTATGTATAATATAGAATACATTGTAATGCATGTTATGTATAATATAGAATACATTGTAATACATGTTATGTATAATATAGAATACATTGTAATACATGTTATTTGTTGACTACAATTTATTTTCAGACTCGGCCAACATAAACACGCTGGTGTCTTTTGCGGTGCTGCGTCCTCGTCTGGCTCCAGTCGTTCGTCCTGTTCAACACCTTGCTCATTTTTCTTCTGTTGTTAATCTCTGTTTTATTCCAACCATTGTTAACCTAGGCTTTTTAAAGTTATCCCTGGCCCCAAATGGAAATACTTTGTTGTTCTTGATCTCTCTCGCTCTCCCTCTCTTTCTCTCTATCACACTCACACACACAATATTCTTGTTTGAATTATTTTTTCATAAAAACTCTTGTTTATTGAATAACTTTTGTACCAGTCATACTTATTCCGGTCTATCAGCTCTGACATAAATTGCAAATGTGATTACTTGCTTGTATGGTTAGTTCTGTTACGACTCAAGGATAATTAGTGGATGTTTAATGATGGCTTCATCAAGGGGCATGTGTAATGGTATGGTATATTATGGAAGGGGCATGTGTAATGGTATGGTATATTACGGAAGGGGCATGTGTAATGGTATGGTATATTATGGAAGGGGCATGTGTAATGGTATGGTATATTATGGAAGGGGCATGTGTAATGGTATGGTATATTACGGAAGGGGCATGTGTAATGGTATGGTATATTATTAAAACTTAAATGGTAACTTGTTTGGTAACTTGTTGTTGCAGGTGCAAACAGAGCAACTAACTTTGTAAAGCTAGCAGTTCTTACGTAACCCAGCCTAGCCAAGCTAACACATTTCCCTCGTCAAAGTAATCAATGCAGTACTTTCAGTTGCTAATCCCACCACTCAAAAGCATAACTAACACAAACATACATACAATAGTGAAAATGGTTAGAATATACTTGTATGTGGTTTATTTTGACATTTACCATGCAACAATGCACTCCCTCCCATAGAAGAACATGACAGCTTACGGTTTGTTTGGAACTATTGAGGCTCACAAACCACGTGACCACTGTGGCGGCGAGATCAAAGCTACGGCTCTGGCCTAGGCTATTCACCTGCTGCCAGCAGCACATGCATTTACAAACGTAGACACGAGGCGCATTTTACTTGGTGTAAACGTTTGCATCCGTTTGCAGTCTGACGCTGAAAATGTTGCATTGTGGTTAGAAATTGTGTCCGACTTGCCCGAAATGTGTGAGGATGTCACAAAAATGCGACCATGTTACATGACCCGAAAACTCGCGGGAGCAAGACGCTTACAGACAAATCTTACAGACCCTTGCAGTTGTTCCCACACAACTGCAAGCGGCTAGCTAACGCCTCCTTGGTGACGCTGCTTTGCCGTGGTTGGTTAAAAGTTCACCTATGTCTGTGCAGGTGCATTGTCCGGTGCTCCCAAGGAGGTAGGAACATATCCGGAAGTTAAAGCACCCATGGGGAAATCTCAACCCGGAAAGGGACCAATAGCCTTTAGCATTCCGTTGACTTCCATTCATTTTAGCGTCACTTTGAAATGAAATAACTTTACATGAGAAGCCACCCATACCTTGATATTGGCATTGCTGTAAACCGGAGAGGACACAGCAAAACATATTTGCTTTGATCGTAAATCTGTCACGTTATTGCCTTGTAAGAAACGTTTATCTGAAATTATGCTAAAAATGACGCCATAAATCATGCGACGGCTAGTGAGTTTCTGTCGCACAGTAGAAAATTTACCGTACTGTTTGGATAACAAGCTGTAGCCACAGCCATGCCCGTTTACTTTTCTATTCATGTTGGGAAAACATTTACATCAGTAATCTCGAAAAATAAGCTTAGAAATTGGAATTTGTTTGTAAATGGAATCGCTAACTTTATAGATTTTACTATTCGATGCAAGTGAATTGAGAAAGACGGCTAAGCTAAGCTACACGCTATAGCTTGGTATGTACATGCTAACTAGCTAGCTCCCTTGACATGCTGGCTTGCAAGACTGCCTGGAACCAAAGTTTGTTGACGAAGCATGAAGTCCTCATGTACAATATTAGCCTCCCCCTCCAGTTAATGATTACAGCTATGATGGTAGAAAAATACTTATTAAGAAAATTATCGTACGCTGTATGGTTTGTGATTGAGCATCTACCACTCAATTTATAGTATTAGGGTTCGTTGGCCGATGTGATCGTACATCACCCCGCGCTTGGCAGTTGCCTGGTGACCAATTAGAAGACAGATCTCTTCTCTCTATTTTTACCTTGTTCTGATGGTTTTGATGCGTTTATCTGACGCTGTCAAGCCCGGCCTTTTATTTATTTAATTATTAATCTAATTTTTATTTCATTGTCCGTGTTATATAATAGTTATGGTCTTTGTTTTATGGTTTTGCTGTCTTAGTTTTTTATATTTGTGTTGTGGAGAACTTTGGGGCAACTCGTTTTGTTCCAATGTTACTCTGAAAGAAAGAATCGACTTGAATTGAACTCTCAGTGCACCCCACTACAACCATAGACTGTAGAGGACTACAACCCCCGCCCTCCCTCTCCACACATGACTTGTGTGTCTTCCGCTACGGAGATCAGGGAGGCGCGATCTTTTGTGTTCGACTTTATTTTCCGCATTTAATGCCCACCCCTGCTGTGACCAGCAATTCTCGTTGACATATGTAGACAGTCGTAGACAGACGGGCTGGAATCTCAAATACGGCTACGTACAGGGACATCTAGACCATAGCCAATCAAAGGGATGTCCCGCCTTTCGCTATATCTGATTGGTTTAGACCACGATACGGCCCTTATGTGTATCTGTTGTTGAACCACCGGGACACTTGTTAACTATTTTTTTATAATAATGTTTTTTTCCCCTCGAATGGCTGGTTGCACAGGTGCAACCTTAATTTTTTTTTTAGTCACACATTTAAGAAATTAGGTCGCGTGGGCGACCAAATTGGTCACACTTTAGAGCCATGTGCCCTTAGATGAAGCATGAAGATTACGCTATTATTAAACCATTAAAACAGCTCAAAGAAACTCCACACTCCATCGGTAGCACAACAAAGGCCCTGGCATTCATAACAAGGCACTGAGAACTTTGTAAATGTACACAGCGTTTATTTAAAAAACTGTTCTTACATGCAGTAGTTTGCAGTTGTTTCTCGTCGCCGCCATGATGGAAAGTCCAAACAAGTCGATTGTACTACCTCTCCTCCTATTCTTCCTGCGGGTTCTTGTTTGTCAATCGACTTGTGTGTACTTTTACCATGGCGGCGACGAGAAACTAGAGCAAGGTACTGCCTGTCAAAACTGTTTTATTAATAAATGTTGTGTACACTTACAAAGTTCTCAGTGCCTCGTTTTGAATGTTGTGGCATTTGTTATGCTACTGATGGAGTGTGGAGTTTCTTCGAGCTGTTTTAATGGTTTAATAATCGCGTAATCTTAATGCTTCGTCTGAGGGCACCTACCACTTCCATTGTTAGCCTTCTGGGAAAAACGGTAAAAAAGAGTTAAGTTCTGAATGCAACTACATTTTGCTCCTCAGAAAACATACCAACTCGGTATGATGTTTTAACATGCCCATTTTCATTTTACATCGAAGTTTTCCTTTAAAACACCACACAAGTCATTCCAAGTAAAATGCTCAACCTTTGGTATTGTATACGGTCATTTGTCAACATAAAAGCGATTCTGAACAACAAACACGGCTACATTGTATGTTATCAAACACAAAGTTAAAATTACTGACGACCGTCTACTCAAATCACTAAAACATGTCATACATACCTCCGCACCAAGTCGCACCGGTTTCGGAATGGCATCTCTCTTCAAATGTAGCCTTCTTGGTGGGTTAGATGCATTTGTTTGGACAACGTAATCATCTTTGTTAAAATGCAGGCTACAGACACGATAATCCTTCTGTTTCAGCGTGTGGATGGGCGTGTTCACGTCTATTTTCAAGACAACCAGCCACCGCTGCATAGTGTCCTTAGCACGCATGGGTATCCTGTAAAATTTTTCTGGGTTGTACCGTTTCATTTTCTTGTCGCAGCCGGGAAAGGCACACGCACGAACCATTTTGTCGCCTGTGGTTGTTGTAGTGTCTTCAAAGCTGCGTGAACAAAATATCTGCAGTGGCTACTGGTCGTGCACAGGTCGTGCACTACACATACTTGTGTCCCTTCTTCACGTGTACAGCCACTTCCGTCAATAAGGGAGACTCGTCACCTCTTCTTCTTTAGTTTTATTGGCCGTCGTCATCCAACACTGTGAATTACCGCCACCTCATGTTATGGGTGTGGAGCACCCTTGCGGATTAGACGTTTAAATACAGGTACTACTTGGAAAATTAGAATATCATGTAAAAGTTGTTTTATTCAGGCAATCCAACATAAAAGGTGAAACCAGTACATTTTATAAATTCATTACATGCAAAGTGAGATATCTCAAGCTTTTTGTTGTTGTAATTTTGCTGATTATGATTTACAGCTTATTAAAACCTCAAACCCAAAAACTCAAAAAATGAGAATACTGTGAAAATCTTCAGTATTGTAGGCTCAAAGTGTCATACACTAATCAGCTAAGTAATGCAAACACTTGCAAAAGGGTCCTGAGCCTTTAAACATTTCATCTTTAAAGTTGAGTTACAACTAAAATGCATGCACTTTTTCAGGATATTGTAATTTTCCGAGTAGTACCTGTAATTAGTTAAAAAATGATAAATAAATCACTGTTCTCTAAATTCTTTCAAATAATCTGGTCGATTTAAAAAAAGCCATATACTGTTTCCATCCTGGGGGTTATTGCAGAGAAAGAGACTACACTGCTAAACTACTAAGTGCACCACACTACTAAATGTACTCGACTACTACATGTACTACACTAACTACACCAACTACACCACACTACTACACTAACTACACCACACTACTACATGTACTACACCACACTACTACACCACACTACTACATGTACTACACCAACTACACCACACTACTACATGTACTACACCACACTACTACATGTACTACACCACACTAACTACACCACACTACTACACCACACTACTACATGTACTACACCACACTACTACATGTACTACACCACACTACTACACCAACTACACCACACTACTACATGTATTACACCACACTACTACATGTACTACACCAACTACACCACACTACTACATGTACTACACCACACTACTACACCACACTACTACACCACACTACTACACCACACTGCTACATGTACTACACTAACTACACCACACTAACTACACCACACTACTACATGTACTACACCACACTACTACATGTACTACACCACACTACTACACCACACTACTACACCACACTGCTACATGTACTACACCACACTACTACATGTACTACACTAACTACACCACACTAACTACACCACACTACTAGATGTACTACACCACACTACTACATGTACTACACTAACTACACCACACTAACTACACCACACTACTACATGTACTACACTAACTACACCACACTAACTACACCACACTACTAGATGTACTACACCACACTACTACACCACACTACTACATGTACTACACCACACTACTACATGTACTACACTAACTACACCACACTAACTACACCACACTAATAGATGTACTACACCACACTACTACATGTACTACACCACACTACTACACCACACTACTACATGTACTACACCACACTACTACACCACACTACTACACCAACTACACCACACTACTACATGTACTACACCACACTACTATATGTACTACACCAACTACACCACACTACTACACCAACTACACCACACTACTACATGTACTACACCACACTACTATATGTACTACACCAACTACACCACACTACTACACCACACTACAACATGTACTACACCACACTACTACATGTACTACACTAACTACACCACACTACTACACCACACTACTACATGTACTACACCACACTACTACACCACACTACTACATGTACTACACCACACTACTACATGTACTACACAAACTACACCACACTACTACACCACACTACTACATGTACTACACCACACTACTACACCAACTACACCACACTACTACACCAACTACACCACACTACTACATGTACTACACCACACTACTACATGTACTACACCACACTACTACATGTACTACACTAACTACACCACACTACTACATGTACTACACCACACTACTACACCACACTACTACATGTACTACACCACACTACTACATGTACTACACTAACTACACCACACTAACTACACCACACTACTACACCACACTACTATATGTACTACACCAACTACACCACACTACTACACCAACTACACCACACTACAACATGTACTACACCACACTACTACATGTACTACACCAACTACACCACACTACTACACCACACTACTACATGTACTACACCACACTACTACACCACACTACTACACCACACTACTACATGTACTACACTAACTACACCACACTACTACACCAACTACACCACACTACTACATGTACTACACCACACTACTACATGTACTACACCACACTACTACTACTACATGTACTACACCACACTACTACATGTACTACACTAACTACACCACACTACTACATGTACTACACCACACTACTACATGTACTACACCACACTACTACTACTACATGTACTACACCACACTACTACATGTACTACACCACACTACTACATGTACTACACCGACTACACCACAGTACTACATGAACTACACCACACTACTACACCACACTACTACATGTACTACACCAACTACACCACACTACTACATGAACTACACTACACTGCCACATTCAGTGCACTGTACACTACACTAGAGGTAAGATCTTAAGCCCGAGCCCGACCCGAATTTCGGGCCTAAAATGTCAATCATTATGTTCGGGTCGGGTCGGGTCGGGCTTCTCTCTCGCTGACTTTAAAAAAAAAAAAAATATATATATATATGTTTATAAAAATGTCTAAAAAAAATCCGTCAATGATGGAAAATTGTCGGTTAATGTAACCTCTGCAGACACAGAAATATAAAAGATGTAAATGTTTATACAGTCTTGTTAAACGTAGATTTCGTTACAAAAGACAGGCTTTAATTTGTTATTTGTCTAGTACATTAAGTAGTTACTTACACACACACACACACACAGGGGTATAAAAAGGTGAGGGGGGGGCTACACAGGTTCTTTAATGTAATAGAAAAGTCAACTCAAAATGTGCTTTATCGTCAATTCACTATGTAACAGGCATTACACAGAGCATTGAAAGTGCGTTCAGACACCAAATGTGCAATTTAAACTACAAACACGCACACACATACACGCACACAACACTCATGGGCATGAAGTCTGTACAACGTCAACAATAACACAGGGCATACAGGTAAGCATATACACTTCCAACAGGAAGGAACATTTGAGGTAGCTTTTCTTGGTAGCCGTCAAGTAGGTTTTTATTGTCGTTTCAGCCATATACACAGTACATAGTGAGACGAGACAACGTTTCACCGGGAACAATTGGTGGTACACGTAACTGTTAAAACACAGTATAGACAAGACAGATACATAATAGTGCCTACATACACTATTGAGGGACTACACAGATTCACTGCACCCACTCACGCACACGACTACACACGCACGCTTACACACTCCTGTACACATCTGTACATACAGTACAACACAGTAGTGAACAATACAACACAGTTGTAAACAAGGCAGGTCAAGTTTGCAGGTGACCTAGAACAAACACTCTAGACAGAGCATGGCTTTTAGCAGAGCACTGTGGCTAGTGGTGTGATTTGTATGTACTCCAAGTATCTGAGCAGCACTGTATTTAGACTGATTTAGCAACATACAACCCCATGAATTAACAACAACAAAAAAAAACCACACACACACAAACACCTGACCACCACCACCATTACATCGTAGCTGTCTGGCTGTGATCCAGTCAATGTGTCCAAATGCACCATCTCCATAGTGTAAGTATTAGGAAAATCATCAAAAGGTTTTCCTGAAAATGTATATTTTGTTTTATGTTTTTGCATTAAATTGAAGTATTTTGACATTAAATAGTAGTAGTTATGAACTGTGCACTTCACTGCGCCGAGTGTTGAGAAAAGCCCCGTGTCGTGTCATAGCATAAGGAACACACACCTGTTCATTCTGATACATGCCATGGCATAAGGAACACACACCTGTTGACTGATACAAGCCATTGGATGGGGTAACACACCTGTTGACTCTGATAAATGCCATTGGATGAGGAAACACACCTGTTGACTCTGATACATGCCATTGGATGAGGAAACACACCTGTTGACTCTGATACATGCCATTGGATGAGGAAACACAGCTGTTGACTCTGATACATGCCATTGGATGGGGAAACACACCTGTTGACTCTGATACATGCCATTGGATGGACAAACACACCTGTTGACTCTGATAAATGCCATTGGATGAGGAAACACACCTGTTGACTCTGATACATGCCATTGGATGAGGAAACACACCTGTTGACTCTGATAAATGCCATTGGATGAGGAAACACACCTGTTGACTCTGATACATGCCATTGGATGAGGAAACACACCTGTTGACTCTGATAAATGCCATTGGATGAGGAAACACACCTGTTGACTCGGATAAATGCCATTGGATGAGGAAACACACCTGTTGACTCTGATACATGCCATTGGATGGTGAAAACAGACACTGAAGGGAGGGTGTGCCTTTCTCAGCATACAGAATAACACCAACTCAACTACAAACCAGTTTTTGCATAGCCAATGGGTAGGAATTGTCATATATTCGGCCTAGACCCCAAACCTATTCGGCCTAGACCCCAACCCTATTCGGCCTAGACCCCAACCCTATTCGGCCTAGACCCCAACCCTATTCGTATTGTATCTAGCTTTGTCTGGTCAAGAAAATCAACTAGCTTGAGACTCGGCCTGACGAGTGATCTTTTGCCTGCAAAGTTGGCTGACTTTGGGGAAAAAACACTACCTGTCTGCAGTGGGAGGGGCCAGTAAAAACACTACCTGTCTGCAGGGGGAAAAAACACTACCTGTGTGCAGGGGGAGGAGCCTAGATGGGGGCTGCACAGGTAGATGGACAGGAAGATCAACACAACGTACGCCAGAACACACAGGTGTGATTTAAGATCACATTCATAACCTAAACACACAGGTGTGATTTAAGATCACATTCATGACCTAAACTCCTGCCACACGGGTGTGATTTAAGATCACGTTCATAACCTAAACTGCCACACAAGGATACAAGGATATTTATTTGTCTCATGCATAGACACACTGGGTAGAGTAGGTCATGCATTGAAACTGCTGATTGTTAGAATGTAGTTGGAGGGATGGCTACCTGATGAAGGGCAGAGGTACAACAGGTGATTGGAGTTGGGATAAACTGCATAAAGTGCAGTTGAGGTTGGGAGGGAGGACTGGCTGTGTTGGGCGATGATGGGTGGTAGCGCTGCATGTGCAGCCGACGGTGCTGAGGTGGGGTTGGGCAAAGGTGTGTGAAGAGGGGGTGAGGTGCAGGTGTATGAGCTCTCTGTTGGATGAGGTTTTGTATGGGTCTTCTCATGTGATTTAAGCCTGTCAGGGGTTGTGAAACTCTTGCCACACTGATCACAGAGGTATGACCTCTTAGTATGGATTCTCTGGTGTCTCTTAAGAGTCGCTGTTTGTGCAAAGGCCTTTCCACATGTCCCACACTTGTATAGCTTTTCACCAGTATGGGTTCTTTGATGCTTCCTGAGAGTACAATTTCGCGCAAAGGCCTTTTCACATGTAGTACACTGGTATGGCTTTTCTCCAGTATGGATTCTCTGATGCTTTCTGAGACTATCTAATTGAAAAAATGCCTTTTCACATGTACTACACTGGTATGGCTTTTTGTCAGTATGGATTCCCTGGTGTATCTTGAGTTTACATAAAGTTATAAAGGCCTTTTTACATGTAGTACACTGGTATGGCTTTTCACCAGTATGGATTCTTTGATGCTTCCTGAGAGTACTATTTAGCGCAAAGGCCTTCCCACATGTACTACACTGATATGACTTTTGGCCAGTATGGGTTTTTTCGTGCATTCTGAGATACCGTATCTGTGCAAAGGCCTTCCCACATGTAGAACACTGGTATGGTTTTTTGTCAGTATGGATTCTCTGATGCTTCCTGAGAGTACTATTTAGCGCAAAGGCCTTCCCACATGTACTACACTGATATGACTTTTGGCTAGTATGGGTTTTTTCGTGCATTCTGAGATACCGTATCTGTGCAAAGGCCTTTCCACATGTACTACACTGATATGACTTTTGGCCAGTATGGATTCTCTCGTGCCTTCTGAGATACAGTACCTGTGCAAAAGCCTTCCCACATGTAGAACATTGGTATGGCTTTTCAACAGTATGGATTCTCTGATGCCTCCTGAGATTATCTAACTGAAAAAATGCCTTTTCACATGTAATGCACTGGTTTGGCCTTTTGCCCGTATGGATGCTTTGGTGGAATCCCCTTCCACAGTCAGAACACTCATGTAGCTTTTTTTCCATCCTTTTTCCTCTATGGTTGCCATTTTCGCTGAATTGCTTCTTTTTTACATCACCTGTAAGGGGAAAAATCAGAAACATTACACTTAGCAGACGCTTTTATCCAAAGCGACTTACAAAGGGAGGACACAATAAGCTAACAGATGTGTAGAGAAACAGAGTACACAGGCTACACACATACACACAAGGAGATACATGTGCCTTAGCTAAGATTCCCAGGGCAGGGACACTTCAGACACCCCCCCCCCACACACTCATACAAGCACGAGGCACCTATGCAAAGAGATGGTTAGTAGAGATTAGTTTTGTTAGGAACGGAAGGAGTCTCGGAAAAGAAGGGTTTTCACAAGCTTTTTCAAGGTGAAATGCATCAGCATTAACACAGGACAATCTTTCTTGTCTATTATCAAAGGTAGAGATGCCGACAGCAGTAAGCCAAGTTCTTACCACATATTTCAACCACTTGTAAGGGACACACAACTCATTAGACAGGTAGATTAGCCAATCACTGAAATCACCCATGTTAAGTGCAGAGCAAGAACTAGAAAACCAAAGGATGAAAATATCTCAGAAGGAAATATGGATGTGTCGAGTACACATAATTATGCCAGCAGACCTGCGTGATGTGTGTTCAAGAGACTACACACAATTATGCCAGCAGACCTGCGTGTTTAACAGACCATGCAGCTTTGGAGTGACAGGGGTTGTTGAAGGGCAGAGGTGAGACTAAAGGGCCGAGCCGTCCAATTCAGAGAGGAGAATATAGAACGAAACCGAAGACAGGACAGAAATGTGTGCTCTGGGGCCGTTGGTTGCGAGCAGGATGAGCTAATTCAGAGAGGAGAATATAGAACGAAACCGAAGACAGGACAGAAATGTGTGCTCTGGGGCCGTTGGTTGCGAGCAGGATGAGCTAATTCAGAGAGGAGAATATAGAACGAAACCGAAGACAGGACAGAAATGTGTGCTCTGGTGCCGTTGGTTGCGAGCAGGATGAGTGTTGAAAATGTGATAATAGCTCTGGCAGTGTAACAGGCGCGTAGTCGAGGGCTCATGTTGTGATAAGCAGGCTACCCTACAGCCAATGACTGCCCCATGATTGCAACGAGCCAACGAGTGTTTAATGGATGCAGTAGATATGCTACCCTACTGTAAGTGTTTAATGGATGCAGTAGATATGCTACCCTACTGTAAGTGTTTAATGGATGCAGTAGATATGCTACCCTACTGTAAGTGTTTAATGGATGCAGTAGATATGCTACCCTACTGTAAGTGTTTAATGGATGCAGTAGATATGCTACCCTACTGCGAGTGTTTAATGGATTCAGTAGATATGCTACCCTACTGTAAGTGTTTAATGGATGCAGTAGATATGCTACCCTACTGTAAGTGTTTAATGGATGCAGTAGATATGCTACCCTACTGCGAGTGTTTAATGGATGCAGCAGATATGCTACCCTACTGTAAGTGTTTAACGGATGCAGTAGATATGCTACCCTACTGTAAGTGTTTAATGGATGCAGTAGATATGCTACCCTACTGTAAGTGTTTAATGGATGCAGTAGATATGCTACCCTACTGTAATTATTTAATGGATGCAGCAGACAGAACAGCTGCAAGCTATTCGCACAATGTCCACAACATGCTTGCATGGGACTACATTGAACTTTGAGTGATGGGAAAGAACAGTGCCATGATCAGGGTTTGCCGCAGTGGTTTACAATTAGGACGGCCGCCTTGACAAAGGAATGGACCACAAAGCGATGAGGCCAAATAGCGCCATCTGTCGGTTAAATGTGTTATAGCGCCAGCCGTCACCTGTTGCTACGCCAACGTTATTTGTTTATATGTACTGAGAATATGCTACGTATTTGGCAACTACCATTGTTGTGGGAAGGACTGTGTAATGTGGAGGTAAAATAATTATTCATCTAAACACATGAATAGAGGGTCCCACCGACTGCTTGCCCACACGTTCTGTCATTAAAGAGATACTATACAGCTTTCAGTGTTTTATTAAAGAGATAGTATGCAGCTTTCAGTGTTATATTAAAGAGCTACTATACAGCTTTGAGTGTTTTATTAAAGAGATAGTATGCAGCTTTCAGTGTTTTATTAAAGAGATAGTATGCAGCTTTCAGTGTTTTATTAAAGAGATAGTATACAGGTTTGAGTGTTTTATTAAAGAGATAGTATGCAGCTTTCAGTGTTTTATTAAAGAGATACTATACAGGTTTGAGTGTTTTATTAAAGAGATACTATACAGCTTTCAGTGTTTTATTAAAGAGCTACTATACAGCTTTGAGTGTTTTATTAAAGAGATACTATACAGCTTTGAGTGTTTTATTAAAGAGATAGTATGCAGCTTTGAGTGTTTTATTAAAGAGATAGTATGCAGCTTTCAGTGTTTTATTAAAGAGATACTATACAGCTTTGAGTGTTTTATTAAAGAGATACTATACAGCTTTGAGTGTTTTATTAAAGAGATACTATACAGCTTTGAGTGTTTTATTAAAGAGATACTATACAGCTTTGAGTGTTTTATTAAAGAGATACTATACAACTTTGAGTGTTTTATTAAAGAGATAGTATGCAGCTTTGAGTGTTTTATTAAAGAGATAGTATGCAGCTTTCAGTGTTTTATTAAAGAGATAGTATACAGGTTTGAGTGTTTTATTAAAGAGATACTATACAACTTTGAGTGTTTTATTAAAGAGCTACTATACAGGTTTGAGTGTTTTATTAAAGAGATACTATACAACTTTGAGTGCTTTTTCTTAACAGAGTGCCCCCTAGTGTCTCCTTTTTCCCCCTTCTATCACCGTGTGTGTGTGCGTGTTTCCAACTCAACTGATCAGAGTAACCAGTGAATACGAAAGCAGTCATGTTCACCAAGGTAAGTAAAGTCAGAATTTCTTCAGAATTTAATGTGATCCTGCTTCTCGCGACATTCGAGACTTTGTGACTCTGAGGGTGCTGGGACGGACATTATAGTGATATTATATGTAGCCTCTGTAGTAAGCACTAGCCAGTACTGATATTATATGTAGCGTCTGTAGTACGCACTAGCCAGTACTGATATTATATGTAGCCTGTATAGTAAGCCCCAGCCAACAGTGATATTATATATAGCCTCTATAGTAAGACCCAGCCAGTACTGATATTATATGTAGCCACTGTAGCACGCACTAGCCAGTAGTGATATACACTCGAGGACGATATTATTAGCCCCTCCTCTCTTTTGATTTCTCGGTGAGAATGACAGTTATTAATACGTTTTATGTTATTCTGGAAACAAGTATACTATGGAGATAATGTTTAACAAGTTGAATTTGGAATTTGGTATTGTTATAAGCAGTTTAAACAAAAAAAGCAAAAAATGACAAGGACAAAATTATTAGCCCCCTGATCATTAATCGTCAGTACGGTGCCCTTTATGACCCAAATCTGACAAAAGGCTCTTTGATTAGTTGTTAACTAGGTTGACACATGTCCTCCTAGGGATTTTGGCTCATTTCTCCATTGCAAATTGTTTTAGCTTGTCCAAATTGCATGGATGTTGAGCATGGGCATTCATTTTCAACACTCATCAAATATCTAAAGGATAGAGGTCTGAACCACTCCAGGATCATGGTTTTAGTATCCTTGAAGAACATTTGGACTAATTTGGAAGTACGCTTTGGGTTATTATCTTATTGGAAGACCTAGCAAAGATCTTAGCTTAATCTATGACCATATTTCTGCATGGTCTCCTTCCATATTCTATCACAGTCTTCTTTTTTCATGGTGCCGTACACCCAAACAAGGCTTCCAGTGCCTGAGGCTGCCACAGAATGATGCTACCATCACCAGGTTTAACTGTGAAAACCGTGGTTTACCAAGGTTTAAGGCCTATCCCTTTCTTCACCTAACAGAAGCAGAATTCATGCGTCCAATCAGGTCCAATTAAATCTCATCAGACCAAAGCACAGACTTCCAAAACTCATTTTTGACTTTCAAATGTTCACAGGCAAACCTCAATCGGACTCTGATATGCAGCACCTTTAGTAAAGGGGCACTACTGTGATGATGGCGCCAAAGCCCAATGTGATGACAAGCCCTCACAACTGTCTTTCTTGAAAAGAAAACTCTAGATGAGGCCAGGTCAACAGCAATCATCTAGGCAGGCGTCCAGGGCTTCTTTGGTCTAATGAGACTAAGCACAGTTCCCACAGTTACACATGGTGGTGGGAACATTAAGGTGTTCGGCTGTTTTGCAGCCTCAGACACAGGGAGCATGGGTCTGGGTTTGGATTTCTGGGTCTTCCAGCAACATAATAACCCAAAGCATACATCTAAATTAGTTCAGAAGGTCTTCAAGGATACTAAAACCATGATACTGAAATGGCCCGCTCAGAGTTCAGTCCACA
The DNA here is from genome assembly GCA_027475355.1 of Coilia nasus. NCBI lineage: Eukaryota > Metazoa > Chordata > Actinopteri > Clupeiformes > Engraulidae > Coilia > Coilia nasus. The sequence goes on from CM050198.1 coordinate 3,146,388, forward strand.
ATCCCATTGAGAGTCTGTGGCAAATGTCTGTGTTCAGCATCCATGCAATTTGGACGAGCTAGAACAATTTGCAATGGAGAAATGGGCCAAAATCCCTAGGAAGACATGTGCCAATCTATTTAACAACTAATCAAAGAGCTTTTTGTCAGTTTTGATTCCGAAAGGGTACCACATTGACTATTAATGATCAGGGGGCTAATAATTTTGTCCTTGTCATTTTTTGCCTTTTTTGTTTAAACTGCTTATAACAATACCAAATTCCAAATTCAACTTGTTAAACATTATCTCCATAGTATACTTGTTTCCAGAATAACATAAACTTGTTAATAACCGTCATTCTCACCGAGAAATCAAGAGAGATGTCTAATTTCAGGAGGGGGGCTAATAATATCGTCCTCGAGTGTATGTAGCCTCTGTAGTAAGCTCTAGTCAGTACTGATATTAAAATGTAAGGAATATATTCTGAAACTTTCATCTTGATGTGTTTAATATTGACAGAATAAGGCCATGTCAACAATAGGGGTGCTACGGTTTCAGATTGTATTCGAATCCGTTCGGTTCGTTTAGCACGGTTCGGTTCATTCTGTAGATCGGATCGGATTTCGGATACGCGAGATATTAAACTTGCTTGTTTAATAGAAAGTCATCGCTTATGCATTCTGTGTAGCGTACGACGCGCAAGGGTGTTTAGGACCCGGGGGAATGGTTTCTCTTCAGTACCGCCTTCAAAGACGCAAGAGCCAATGAGAATTTTCCCGAGCTTGCCTTCAACCTATCAGCGCTCCGACACAGACGCTGGGGAAGAGACGCGTGTATGCGAGACAAACTTTTAAGCGCAGAAAACATGGCAAGTGTAGGAGAAGACACGAGACCCAAGTTTGAAGAGGCACCATCGTCTCTAAAATCCGCGGTGTGGGAACATTTTGGTTTCAGCGTAGAATATGATGACCAAGGAAACAAGACGGTAAACAAGCAACGCATGGTCTGCAAACACTGCTCCGCATCGTTCTTGTATTTATCAGGCTCCACTTCAAACATGGCAGCACACTTACGCCGCAACCACCCGACTATAAATATAAGCGGAGCAAAACGTAAAGATACTTCCTCTTCCACCAAAATACAGACAACTATTCCAACAGCCTTCCAACAGCAGTACTCGGTCAATGTTTATGTTTATGATCCATGTGTTGGATCCACATTCCAAGTGTTCCACGTTTATAATAAAACTCTTGATTTCATCAGTGCCTTGTATTTCAAATTTTTATACTTAATGGTGCACCATGTTTTCAAATAGATAGAGCAAAGAACCTACTGTTTGTTAGAGCACAGACAATTTAACTGATATTTTCCCAACTGTGGGGTGTACAGCCTGCCAGAAGGGGGTGCGTGAGTCATGGCGGATGTATGACCCTTCCAGTATAGTATTTTATTTACTATAGTGAACGTGTTTGAGCACAGCACTAATCGAATTATTTAATGTTAATGTTTAACACTGTAGTAAAAACACATGCATCTGCCCTTGCTCTTTTCACTTTGCACACCCCCAGTGGTGCACACACCACAGTTTGGAAAACCCTGCTGCATCCGAACCGTATCCGAAACCGTGGCCCACAAATCGTGGACCGAACCGAACCGTGGACACACTGATCCGTTGCACCCCTAGTCAACAATTATGCTACATACGGGCTCAGAAAAACTGGCTTTTGAGAAATTCCAATAAAAAAAAAACCTAACATTTTCAACACTGAGGCATCTTTGAATCATAATTATCCTGACTGTGTGGCATACATCACATTAAAGCTTATATTCTGCCATCTCACGTGATACATAACATGTATGGAAAAATTCTCATACTGTATCTATTTAATATGATGTGCATAGTGAAAAACCAATTTACATTAAAATGAACGGATACCAGATAAGTTAATAATATAAGCAATTAAACAACACAAATCATGTCACTTCAAATAAATTCTGCAATTTTATTGGTATAAACATTAGGTAGGATACATATTATCTACCCCAGGGCCTTTTCTGTAACATTTAGACTATATGCAGAATACAGGAAAAATAAATAAAAATAAATTAGAATTCACAAAAAATCTTCCCAAATGTGAGATGCATGTGAAATGTAATCATTTTTACATCAGTATTTCAATTACCACCAGTTTTAAATCAATACTTCGTACTTATATACTTATAACAATACATTATACTTAGCTGCCACTCTCATGGGGTTTTGAGTAACATTTTGACTACACCAGATAACATGGAAAAATAAATCCAGCGTCATAACTCCCCAAAATCTCCAGATTTGGATTAACTAAATGCTTTTTAGACAGAACCCAACCCAACTTGTGTTTGGAGGAGAAAGAATGCTGAGTTGCTTGTTACTTTTGAAGACTTACAGAAAACATCTGACTGCTGTCATTATCAATAGAAGGTAGTACTGTACTAAGATACACTGCTGTCATTATCAATAGAAGGTAGTACTGTACTAAGATACACTGCCTCACAGTTGAGGTATACCTATGATAAAAATTACGCTCTGTTCTTTTTTAAGTGGGAGAACTTGCACAATTAGTCTTTGACTAAATACTTCCAGACCCCACTGTATAAGACATGACAACACTCTAAGGCCTCATTTACACCAAACACTCTGCACAGACAGCACGTGCCTGTTTTCTGTCCGTATTCGTTAAGAGTGCATGTTAACAGACTAGGCTATTCACACCGCACGGGTGATCTGAGCGTATTCTGTCACTATGCAAACATATTGTACATGGTTACCAGTGGCGGCTGGTAGTCTTTTAAACAGGGGAGGCTGGTCAGTTAGGCAGATAAAAAAAATGTCAATTATGGCCCACACCCTTGCCTCTGAGTCACCCCACTTTGGGCTGGGTCTCCAGTCCAGAAATTGCCCCAAACACTGTACATTGTCATCAGAGTGTCACCTGGGTTCCTGGCCCAGTACTGGCCCACCTACTGTAAAATTACACATTGGTTCTTTTGGCCCAGTACTAAGTATTGGCCAACACACTGAAATGACTTATTGGTTCTATTGGCCCAGGACTGGCCCAGCAAGCCCACAAATTGTGAAGTGACTCTTATTGTTTCTTTTGGCCCAGTACTGGCCAATATACTGTGACATCTTATTACAAAATTATTTAGTTTATTACTGTTAATATTTTGTATGTGGGATATATTTTAAACTGTTAATAATAAGGCCTATGTTGCTTTATGCAGAAGAACCACCACCACAGCAATGTTATGTATAAGAAAATACTGCCCTTCTGGGCGTCTTCTCTAGGGACTCTTGATGGCAAGTAGATCAGGTTGCTAAGTTAGCTTTACCCCATTGTGCTACAGCTGCACCTGCAGTTAGCCAGTTGACCTTGTCATACTAGGAGAGCTGAAAACAACAATGATTTCCCCCTACCTTTTTAACTAAATCAGTGTTAGGTGTTGGTCTGCCCTGCTGTTTAATTCAGATTTTCTCTTTGTAAGGAAGACTATCAAATTTGTTCGCTTAAATCAAATCAAAAATGCTAGCCGCCATGTAGCTTTCTTGCTAGCTGGCTAGTTTCCCCCCTCTACAGGCTATAATAAACGAACTTTTCAAACTGAAATGAAAACCAGTATCAAACTTAATAACACTATATTTACACTTTATTTACAAAATTATGTACAAAGACACTAGTGAATGGTAGGCAAAACGAATGGAGATTTCTTACCACTTCCCTATTTATGGTACTGACTGACTGAGCAGCATGAAATCCACCGCTATACCTGCCGATATTTTTTAAGAAGCTGTCAATAAATAAAATCCGCCCGCTGTTAACAGTTCCTCCAATCACCACACAGAGCCTCAGCCTCCTCTAGGAAGCAGTTTAGCCCGCCCTCTCCATTCACTCCCAGTGAGTCCGAGCCTCCCTGGAAGTGACGATTTTTTCATCGTTTGTCCAATAAACGTCTAGGTTTTCGCACTGAAAGAGAGCATACTGCAAGTGCCATTGAAGTCCAGTGAGGCTGGACTGGATCACGTTGTCAAAAAACAAAAACAAAAACCGTGAAAACTAATTGCTGAACGATTTTGTCTTGAACACATTATACAATGCTGGAGATGAAATACCAATGTAAATACAGTATAGTAAATATAGTACAACATAGTAGTAGTAAACTATTTTCTCCATGATTTTTAGAGGAGACTGAGCCTCCCTTGTTGTCTTAGAGCAATCGCCTCTGATGGTTACGTGCTGTACACGCTAAAGCCGGTGTGAATGAGTCCTAAGCCAGCTTGTACACGGTTACGTGCTGTACACGCTAAAGCCGGTGTGAATGAGTCCTAAGCCAGTTTGTACATGGTTACGTGCTGTACACGCTCAAGCCGGTGTGAATGAGTCCTAAGCCAGTTTAATTTGTTTGGCCCCCGAGGGGTTTCCTTTGGTCTTCCCACACCATGTGTTGAGGGCTGAACAGGATTCAATCTGAACAGGATGAGGGGCAAACTTGGTGTGCCCAGCTAACATGAATGACAAGGTCATGCTTTGATAATTGCCTGTTATTACTCTCCAGAGAAGGTATTGAATGACTGCATTATTTTTATTTTGACCAGTGCAGTTAGATCAGTGCAGTTAGATCAGTGCAGTTAGATCAGTGCAGTTAGATCAGTGCAGTTGTCTGCATGTAGATGCACGCATGCCTCCTTCACACCAAAGTTATCAAAAAAAAAAAAAATCAAGCAGGCTGATCACACAGTTGGCACCTTTTTAATTTAATACATTTCTGTAACCCTATAACCCTATATAAGAGGCAGATATGGTGAAGTAGGCTACTACCAGGGGCAGATATGGTGAAGTAGGCTACTACCAGGGGCAGATATGGTGAAGTAGGCTACTACCAGGGGCAGATATGGTGAAGCAGGCTACTTACTTTTCTGGGGACAATCACCGTCTTCCTGCCAGTGCTCCTCTTCCTTCTTCACTGTAGCCTCCAATGTTGCCTGCAATACTTCAGTACCTGTAGGTGGATATTGATGAAAGTGGGGTGGAGTTTTTATGTTTCACAGTGATTCATGTTAACACTTGCTGTACTGTATATATTTCTGTATTTCTTTTACTTATAGTCACCAATAATCAAAGCAGTTATGAACTGTGCAATCATTGTGTGAATTTTGTAGAGAACAATTAATAGCCCAGGACCCGGTATAACTACAATAATACATAAATATAACAATAAATAGCCCAGGACCCTGTATAACTACAATAATACATTAATATAATAATAAATAGCCCAGGACCCTGTATAATTAGAATACATAAATATAATTATAAATAGCCCAGGACCCTGTATAATTATAATACATAAATATAACAATAAATAGCATAGGACCCTGTATAATTATAATACATAAATATAATAATAAATAGCCCAGGATCCTGTATAACTATAATTATACATAAATATAATAATAAATAGCATAGGACCCTGTAAAATGATAATACATAAATATAATAATAAATAGCCCAGGACCCTGTATAATTATAATACATAAATATAATAATAAATAGCCCAGGACCCTGTATGAACGCTCGGGCCCTCAGAACACTTACTTTTCAGTGGACTATGACCGCCTCTCTGCAAGTCCTCTTCTTTCTTCACTACGGCTTCCAGGGTTATCTCTGATACTCCATTCTTGGTGGACATTGGTGAATCTGGCTGGATTAATGATTCCGTTCCTGCTGAAACGTTTTCCTCTTTGCACAGCATCCCGTAGGCACACTCCTCTTCTTCTATGTCCTCTTCTTTCTCCACTTTTACCTCTATTATATGCAACGCTTCATTACAGACGGGAAATTGCGACGCTGGCCTACTTGCCGAGTCTGATTCAATTTTACAGACTGAGGAAACTGAAACTTTTTCATCTTTCCACAGTCTCGCGTGGCCATAGTCTTCTTCCTTGATGTCCTCTTGTTTTACAATCGGTATCGTGGTCTCCATGTTTAGTAAAATCAGAGACTTTCTACTAGTAGGCTGCGGCAATCGTGGTTATAACAGTGAGTTGCATATAACCTACAACGGTATAACACATCCAAATCAAAACATTCCTCAAATAAATGTGAACGTTATTCGGCTTGTAAGGACCAACGGCGTGCTGAGCAATGTTTACAGAAATCAGAAAACCCCTCTCTACTGTCTATGGAAAAAGCTGTGTGAAGCCAGCGACACTAGCAAAATTTTCAATATGGCCGCCACTCGGTATTTTTTCAAAATAAAAGCAGGTTCTAATGCTTTACTTTTTAAATCTATTTCGAAGAATATCAATAAAGAAATACCCATTTACAATAAATTCCTTTCCAAAGGTAAAAGCAATATTAAATACAAACAGAAATAAATGAATGAATATGAACATGATGTTAAAATAAATAATCAATTTCAGATAGCCCACTATTGTTACATGTTAAAAACTTTAGGTTGAGGGGTGGAAAAAAAGATTATGGTACATGATGAAAAACGGGTAAAAAGCATAATCACATCTGGTGAGAAAATTACTACATATATAGAACTTCTGTAACTGCCTACCATTGTCATACACACAGTACTTTGTGCAAATGTGAAAATAACAAATTGTACATTAGCAAATGTAGGTCACATAAAATGCTTATATCATATTCTTGAAGATTATCAACAGATATTTAGGCAGTATTTCTCTGTATAGGAACTGAATGGTATGTATTAGGCCTCGCATAGTAATGCACACATGACATTAAATTTGTGTGGCTGAGAAAACAATAAGTTGTGCATATGTAAAAGGGGGGTGAAATTAAATCCTTATATGATCTACATTAAGAATAATAACAGTTAATTATTCAGAATTCGTCTGTGTAGGTACCAGGCCATAGAGAATGCCAGCTGAATACTATGTATTAGGCCTGCCATAGTAATGCACACATGACATTAAATTTGTGTGGCTGAGAAAACATTAAGTTGTGAATATTTAAAAGGGGGGTGAAATTAAATCCTTACATGATGTACATTAAGAATAATAACAGGTTATTATTCAGAATTCGTCTGTGTAGGTACCAGGCCATAGAGAATGCGAGCCGAATACTATGTATTAGGCCTGCCATAGTAATGCGCACATGACATTAAATTTGTGTGGCTGGGAAAACAATAAGTTGTGCATATTTAAAAGGGGGGTGAAATTAAATCCTTATATGATATACTTTAAGAATAATAACAGGTAATTATTCAGAATTCGTCTGTGTAGGTACCAGGCCATAGAGAATGCCAGCCGAATGCTATGTATAAGGCCTGCCATAGTAATGCACACATGATATTAAATTTGTGTGGCTGAGAAAACAATAAGTTGTGCACATGTAAAAGGGGGGTGAAATTAAATCCTTATATGATCTACATTAAGAATAATAACAGTTAATTATTCAGAATTCGTCTGTGTAGGTACCAGGCCATAGAGAATGCCAGCCGAATGCTATGTATAAGGCCTGCCATAGTAATGCACACATGATATTAAATTTGTGTGGCTGAGAAAACAATAAGTTGTGCACATGTAAAAGGGGGGTGAAATTAAATCCTTATATGATCTACATTAAGAATAATAACAGGTAATTATTCAGAATTCGTCTGTGTAGGTACCAGGCCATAGAAAATGCCAGCCGAATGCTATGTATAAGGCCTGCCATAGTAATGCACACATGATATTAAATTTGTGTGGCTGAGAAAACAATAAGTTGTGCATATGTAAAAGGGGGGTGAAATTAAATCCTTATATGATCTACTTTAAGAATAATAACAGGTAATTATTCAGAATTCGTCTGTGTAGGTACCAGGCCATAGAGAATGCCAGCCGAATACTATGTATTAGGCCTGCCATAGTAATGCACACATGACATTAAATTTGTGTGGCTGAGAAAACAATAAGTTGTGCATATTTAAAAGGGGGGTGAAATTAAATCCTTATATGATCTACTTTAAGAATAATAACAGGTAATTATTCAGAATTCGTCTGTGTAGGTACCAGGCCATAGACAATGCCAGCCGAATACTATGTATTAGGCCTGCCTTAGTAATGCGCACATGACATTAAATTTGTGTGGCTGAGAAAACAATAAGTTGTGCATATTTAAAAGGGGGGTGAAATTAAATCCTTATATGATCTACATTAAGAATAATAACAGGTAATTATTCAGAATTCGTCTGTGTAGGTACCAGGCCATAGAGAATGCCAGCCGAATGCTATGTATAAGGCCTGCCATAGTAATGCACACATGATATTAAATTTGTGTGGCTGAGAAAACAATAAGTTGTCAAGTGTGCATTACTATGGCAGGCCTAATACATAGTATTCGGCTGGCATTCTCTATGGCCTGGTACCTACACAGACGAATTCTGAATAATGAATGCAGCCAATGCTCCGTCTATATATAGTATGTCTATGGGCAGGATTCCATCTTTCTGGTACCGACAAACCCTGTTAACTTCCTTGCGTGCTGTTTTCCGGTGATTGGCGAGCCAATCGCAAAAGCGTGCATTACTGCCACCACGTGGGCTGGAGTAAGTCTTAAATCCATTTTTAACTTTATTGACACAATAGAAGTACCACACCGTTTTTTAAAGATGCAGACACAAACATATAAAACATGAGTTATTGCCACAGGCCAAACACGCGAAACAGAGGTCTTTCAGAACACACAGAGACTTTGTAGCTTTTATGTTCTTAATATTTTCCAGCAGGTGCTGTAGCTACTATTGCAGATGCAGACAGAATCTGTTGAAAGAGTGTTGAAGGCAGACTATCTTGCTCTATGTGTAGATTAAATTCTGTTAAATTACCTCTTCGTAATTTTTAATTCAGGTCAATAGTTTGGAACGTTCTTGGCTGTTTTTGTAAAAAAAAAAAAAAAAAACGATTTAACCTATGCACCAAATATATGTTATAATATAATACAAGATCAGTGTAACACAGATAATTGACTGACCTTGTTTATTGAACATAAGCTCGTATGCACATGTTAGAGTGTGGAAGTTGTCATGTGGGTAAATTCTGATGTATCCAATAGCCTACATAGGTGGGGTTATGAGGGTCAGCCTGCTACAAACCACCAAACCATAGGCAAGTTCCAAACTGGGTAGAAGTACTGATGTTTCTGTTGGCCAACCAAAAAATGTATGAAATGTATGTAATGTATATTCCTCTGACAGAAGAACAAGCCTGACATAAACAATATCTCATGCATTTTATTGTTGGCTGATATGTTCAAACATTCAAAGCCATAACCCTGCTTAAGGAGGTTCAGATGCATAAAGGAGAGAGAGGAGGGGAGGTGAGGGGAGAGGGGAGGGGAGGAGAAGAGAGGAGGGGAGAGGAGAGGAGAGGAGAGGGGAGGAGAGGAGAGGAGAAGAGAGGAGGGGAGGGGAGGAGAAGAGAGGAGGGGAGGGGAGGAGGAGAGAGGAGGGGAGAGGGGAGGAGAAGAGAGGAGAGGAGGAGAAGAGAGGAGGAGAGAGGGGAGGGGAGAGGGGATGGGAGGAGAAGAGAGGAGGGGAGGAGAGGGGAGGGGAGGAGAGGAGAGGGGAGGAGAAGAGAGGAGGGGAGAGGGGAGGAGAAAAGAGGAGAGGAGGAGAGAGGGGAGGAGAAGAGAGGAGGGGAGAGGGGAGGAGAAGAAAGGGGAGGAGAAGAGAGGGGAGGAGAAGAGAGGAGAGGAAGAGCAGAAAAAAGGGGAGATCCCAGTGTTTGGGGGGCATCTCAGATGATCTTGTCCCAGGCCCAACATAAACTGTCATCCGGCCTGTTGACGATGACCAACTCCAGTCTCAGACCATTTTTGACTCTTCCAGAATGTTCTGCACACTGTGAATATACAAGAGGTAACACGGTGGTGGTCCGAAGTGTACCGTCTCACTTTCTTCTCTTCTGTCCCATTGGTCCATCTCTCCCCCAGCCCCTCCCCCTGGTAATCCCATTGGTCCATCTGTCCCCAACCCCCTCCCCCTGGTAATCCCATTGGTCCATCTGACCCCCACCTCCTCCCCCTGGTAATCCTATTGGTCCATCTGACCCCAACCTCCTCCCCCTGGTAATCCCATTGGTCCATCTCTCCCCCAGCCCCTCCCCCTGGTAATCCCATTGGTCCATCTGTCCCCAACCCCCTCCCCCTGGTAATCCCATTGGTCCATCTGACCCCCACCTCCTCCCCCTGGTAATCCTATTGGTCCATCTGACCCCTACCTCCTCCCCCTGGTAATCCCATTGGTCCATCTGTCCCCAACCCCCTCCCCCTGGTAAGAAATGCATTCAAACATGGACCTACTGTAGAAACACCTCTTCAGTAGGTGATCACATAACATTTAGTGCTATGACTGATATGGTGACCATGCTTCTCTCTCGATGTTTCTTGTTTAAAGCTTGTGGCCAACAGAAATCTTGGTGTTTCCAGTTACAACATAAACCCCATTACGATATGAACACTCGGCAACACAAATCCTACATGGCGGGACCTCGATGACTTGGCACATTCCTCCGAACAAGCCTGACCAATGAGCTGCAGCTGCATCCCAACCTGACCAATGAGCTGCTGGACGTTTAGGAATGCAAACTGAATGAATAGAGAATCATGGGAAGACATTCCATATGAATGAGAGCACTGTTTACACTTCTGATGGTCCTCATGGGGGCATGGCTATTTCCTGAAAAGGGTCGTAGAGGGGGAAACTTAGATGATGAGGAGTTTCCTACCTAACAAGAGGAGGTCCAGACACCTGACTGACCCTCATGTTGGTGCGAAGCGCTCAGTACTCCATTAAGGATTCCCTTCATCACACAATATTTTACACAACTGCTCCGAATGGCTCAAAGCTGTTTAGGGTGTGATGCACCTGTCACCTGTCATTACTGTAGGGGGTGATGCAGTCATTACTGTCACCTGTCATTACTGTAGGGCGTGATGCAGTCATTACTGTCACCTGTCATTACTGTAGGGCGTGATGCAGTCAATACTGTCACCTGTCATTACTGTAGGTCGTGATGCAGTCATTACTGTCACCTGTCATTACTGTAGGTCGTGATGCATTCATTACTGTCACCTGTCATTACTGTAAGGCGTGATGCAGTCATTACTGTCACCTGTCATTACTGTAGGGCGTGATGCAGTCATTACTGTCACCTGTCATTACTGTAGGTCGTGATGCAGTCATTACTGTCACCTGTCATTACTGTAAGGCGTGATGCACCTGTCATTACTGTAGGGCGTGATGCAGTCAATGCTGTCACCTGTCATTACTGTAGGTCGTGATGCAGTCATTACTGTCACCTGTCATTACTGTAAGGCGTGATGCACCTGTCATTACTGTAGGTCGTGATGCAGTCATTACTGTCACCTGTCATTATTGTCACCTGCCATTACTGTAGGGCGTGATGCAGTCAATACTGTCACCTGTCATTACTGTAAGGCGTGATGCACCTGTCATTACTGTAGGTCGTGATGCAGTCATTACTGTCACCTGTCATTACTGTAAGGCGTGATGCACCTGTCACCTGCCATTACTGTAGGGCGTGATGCAGTCATTACTGTCACCTGTCATTACTGTAGAGCGTGATGCAGTCATTACTGTCACCTGTCTTGTTTTCAATCTGGACATCTCTGCATGCGGTTCATTATTGAAAACAAAACTGCGTGATTGGTACCAGGCCCAGTCGGTCAATTAACCAACGCCCTACATTTGTACTGCTCACTGGTCCTCTGTTGGCTCTGTATTTAGTCAGCCATCGGAAGACCTCAGATTATTTAAAGCTGTACTTCCATCGTGTTTTCATTCATTTTGCGGTGTTCTCTAGTATTAATAATTGCCCTGTGGGCTGGTTTTGATGAAAAAAATGTTCTAGTGCTTCTGTTTCAGGCTGTTTTAGTTTGGTGGAGGGGGTGGGGCCGGGAGAACGACACGATTTCACCAGAGGCGTGACACGCTCCCTGCAGCTTCCTTTGCCCCACAGTCAACTTGATAGCAGAGTAAGGTAAAGGGGAAAAGCCAACTTGACAGCGGTAAAACTGCACACAGAATGTCTTCGGAGATACAGCCTTATGTGTTTGATCCTAAATCGGAAGACGAAGGAGAGATGGCACAAGCACAGTCGCTTCCTGACTGTTTGTCAATGAACGTTTCAGAATGGTAATATTTGCATGACAAAACAGTGCAAGTGCCCGGCTAAATGCAGTTCAGTAATTCAACTAGCCTGCTAATCTTATGCGAGTCAGTCACAGGCTAACATCATTTAAAGCCCATTCGGTCAGTTTCTCTTATATGCATTTGCACTCGTCTACTGTACGTCAAGCTGCAGGCCCTTTTCGCATTGGGTCGTTTTTCCCGCCTATTGTCTTCTTTTGACTGATATAAAAAATGGGGGTAGAATTTTTTTTTTATATGCAGCATGCATATGCAACTCGGGGTGACCTATCATATTTCAAAAGAGCAAGTACTAAACGGTTTCTCGTGGAAGTACACCTTTAAACTTTTTAAATGACTAGTATGAGTAAATAATCTGTGACTGGTTCTTGGGGGGGGGGGGGGGGGGTCTAAGAAATATTATTACTACTTATTTTATTACATTACACTTAGCTGACACTCTTATCAAGAGCGACTTAGTTATTTTACAGGGTTTCAGTTACAGCCCCTGGAGCAGTGTGGGGTCAGATGCCTTGCTCAAGGGCATCTCAACCATGGGTAGGGAGGGATTCGAACCTTGCACAAGGGCCTGTGACTTTGAACCTGTGACTCTTTGATACCAAGAGCAACTCCCTAACACTAGACCACAGCTGTCCGTATATAAATATTATTTTCATTGAAGAAAGACCATGGGAAATTATCCGAAACATGTAACAGATCACATCTTTTAATTTTTTTTACATAACTGACTTATGTTCAAAATATTTCTGGTCATTTCAAACTTGGTCATTACATGTGTAGTACACTAGTTAGTATATAGGTTGACTGATGCTTTCAGATCAGTAATGACACTACAGGCTAAATGTAGTGCATTGGAATTTTTTTTTTTGGCCAATATGGTTTCTCTGTGTGTGTCTGTGTGAGTGTATATGTGTGTGTTTCAAGAAACATGTCCATCTACAGTGTGTGTGTGTGTGTGTGTGTATGTATGTGTGTGTGTTTCAAGACACATCTCCATCTCCAGTGTGCGCACGCGTGTTTGTGTGTGTGTTTTTGTGTGTGTGTGCGCGCATGTGTGTGTGTGTGTGTGTGTATCTGTTTTAAGAAAACAAAAAGTCATGCATTGGAGTGGAGGAATGTGAGCATTTCAACATGCGGAAGAGCCAGGCTGGCCCTCTGTTTGCTAACAATGTTTCCAGCCGCTGCAAACAGCCTCTCAGATGGCGTTGGCGTAGCAGGTAGAGACAAACAGCCTCTCAGATGGCGTTGGCGTAGCAGGTAGAGACAAACAGCCTCTCAGATGGCGTTGGCGTAGCAGGTAGCGACAAACAGCCTCTCAGATGGCGTTGGCGTAGCAGGTAGAGACAAACAGCCTCTCAGATGGCGTTGGCGTAGCAGGTAGAGACAAACTGCCTCTCAGATGGCGTTGGCGTAGCAGGTAGAGACAAACAGCCTCTCAGATGGCGTTGATGTGGCAGGAAGAGACAAATAGGATTTGGCTACGGCAGCCAGGTTGGGGAAAAAACCACTACCTGTATGCAGGGTGAAGAGCCTGGAAAAAACACCACCTGTATGCAGGGGGAAAAACACCACCTGTATGCAGGGGGAGGGGCCAGTAAAAACACCACCTGTATGCAGGGGGAAAAACACCACCTGTATGCAGGGGGAGGGGCCAGTAAAAACACCACCTGTATGCAGGGGGAAAAACACCACCTGTATGCAGGGGGAGGGGCCAGTAAAAACACCACCTGTATGCAGGGGGAAAAACACCACCTGTATGCAGGGGGAGGGGCCAGTAAAAACACTACCTGTATGCAGGGGAAAAAACACTACCTGTATGCAGGGGGAGGAGCCTAGATGGGGGCTGCACAGGTAGGTGGACGGGAAGATCAACAAAACGTACGCCGGGAGACACAGGTGTGATTTAAGATCACATTCATGACCTAAACTCCTGCCACACGGGTGTGATTTAAGATCACATTCATAACCTAAACTGCCACACAAGGATACAAGGATATTTATTTGTCACATGCATAGACCCACTGGGTAGAGTAGGTCATGCATTGAAACTGCTGATTGTTAGAATGTAGTTGGGGGGATGGCTACCTGATGAAGGGCAGAGGTACAACAGGTGATTGGAGTTGGGATAAACTGCATAAAGTGCAGTTGAGGTTGGGATGGAGGACTGGCCGTGTTGGGCGATGATGGGTTGTGTGTGGGGTGGTAGCGCTGCGTGTGCAGCCGACGGTGCTGAGGTGGGGTTGGGCAAAGGTGTGTGAAGAGGGGGTGAGGTGCAGGTGTATGAGCTCTCTGTTGGATGAGGTTTTGTATGGGTTCTCTGGTGTCTCGTAAGAGTCGCTGTTTGTGCAAAGGCCTTTCCACATGTCCCGCACTCGTATAGCTTTTCACCAGTATGGGTTCTTTGATGCTTCCTGAGAGTACACTTTCGCGCAAAGGACTTTTCACACGTAGTACACTGGTATGGCTTTTCACCAGTATGGGTTTTTTCGTGCATTTTGAGATACTGTATCTGTGCAAAGGCCCTCCCACATGTACTACACTGATATGACTTTTGGCCAATATGGGTTCTCTCGTGCCTTCTGAGATAGAATATCTGTGCAAAAGCCTTCCCACATGTAGAACACTGGTATGGCTTTTTGTCAGTATGGATTCTCTGATGCCTCCTGAGAGTACTATTTAGCACAAAGGCCTTTCCACATGTACTACACTGATATGACTTTTGGCCAGTATGGATTCTCTCGTGCCTTCTGACATACAGTACCTGTGCAAAAGCCTTCCCACATGTAGAACACCGGTATGGCTTTTCTCCAGTATGAATTCTCTGATGCCTCTTGAGATTATCTAACTGAAAAAATGCCTTTTCACATGTAATGCACTGGTATGGCTTTTTGCACGTATGGATGCTTTGGTGGAAGCTCCTTCCACAGTCAGAACACTCATGTAGCTTTTTTTCCATCCTTTTTCCTCTATGGTTGCCATTTTTGCGGAATTGCTTCTTTTTTGCATCACCTGTAAGGGGAAAAATCAGAAACATTACACTTAGCAGACGCTTTTATCCAAAGCGACTTACAAAGGGAGGACACAATAAGCTAACAGATGTGTAGAGAAACAGAGTACACAGGCTACACACATACACACAAGGAGATACATGTGCCTTAGCTAAGATTCCCAGGGCAGGGACACTTCAGACATCCCCCCCCCCCCCCCTACACACTCATACAAGCACAAGAGATGGTTAGTAGAGATTAGTTTTGTTAGAAAGGGAAGGAGTCTCGGAAAAGAAGGATTTTCATGGTTTTTCAAGGTGAAATGCATCAGCATGAACACAGGACAATCTTTCTTGTCTAGCACGAACTAGAAAACCAAAGAATGAAAATATCTCAGAAGGAAAAAAACCTGCCAGTTTTAGATACTACACATAATTATATCACTAGACCTGCCAGTTTTAGATACTACACATAAATATCCCAGCAGACCTGCCTGTTTTAGATACTACACATAATTATACCAGCAGACCTGCCTGTTTTAGATACTACACATAATTATACCAGCAGACCTGCATGTTTTAGATACTACACATAAATATCCCAGCAGACCTGCCTGTTTTAGATACTACACATAATTATACCAGCAGACCTGCCTGTTTTAGATACTACACATAATTATACCAGCAGACCTGCATGTTTAAAATACTACACATAATTATGCCAGTAGACCTGCGTGTTTTAGATACTACACATAATTATACCAGTAGACCTGCATGTTTAAGATACTACACATAATTATGCCAGTAGACCTGCGTGTTCAAGAGATCATGCAGCTTTGGAGTGACAGGGACTTTAATGGATGCAGCAGATATGCTACCCTACTGTAAGTGTTTAATGGATGCAGCAGATATGCTACCCTACTGTAAGTGTTTAATGGATGCAGCAGATATGCTACCCTACTGTAAGTGTTTAACGGATGCAGTAGATAGGCTACCCTACTGTAAGTGTTTAATGGATGCAGTAGATATGCTACCCTACTGTAAGTGTTTAATGGATGCAGTAGATATGCTACCCTACTGTAAGTGTTTAATGGATGCAGTAGATATGCTACCCTACTGTAAGTGTTTAATGGATGCAGTAGATAGGCTACCCTACTGTAAGTGTTTAATGGATGCAGTAGATAGGCTACCCTACTGCCAACGAGTGTTTAATGGATGCAGCAGATAGGCTACCCTACTGTAAGTGTTTAATGGATGCAGTAGATATGCTACCCTACTGTAAGTGTTTAATGGATGCAGCAGATATGCTACCCTACTGTAAGTGTTTAATGGATGCAGTAGAAATGCTACCCTACTGTAAGTGTTTAATGGATGCAGTAGATAGGCTACCCTACCCTATCAGTTGTTTGATATATCAAAATTAAGTTGTAAATTAAAACACCCAATGATTGGTGAATATAAATAATGACAATTGTCAAGGGTGCCCAAACTTTCTCATACCACTGTACATACTGAGAATATGCCACGTATTTGGCAACCACCATCGTTGTGGGAAGGACTGTGTAATGTGGAGGTAAAATAATTATTCATCTAAACACATGAATAGAGTGTCCCACTGACTGCCTGCCCACACGTTCTGTGTCATTAAAGAGATACTATACAGCTTTGAGTGTTTTATTAAAGAGCTACTATACAGATTTGAGTGTTTTATTAAAGAGATACAGCTTTGAGTGTTTTATTAAAAAGAGCTACTATACAGCTTTGGAGTGTTTTATTAAAGAGCTACTATACAGCTTTGGAGTGTTTTATTAAAGAGCTACTATACAGCTTTGGAGTGTTTTATTAAAGAGATAGTATGCAGATTTGAGTGTTTTATTAAAGAGCTACTATACAGGTTTGAGTGTTTTATTAAAGAGCTACTATACAGCTTTGAGTGTTTTATTAAAGAGATACTATACAGCTTTGAGTGTTTTATTAAAGAGATAATATGCAGCTTTCAGTGTTTTATTAAAGAGCTACTATACAGGTTTGAGTGTTTTATTAAAGAGATACTATACAGCTTTGAGTGTTTTATTAAAGAGATAGTATGCAGCTTTCAGTGTTTTATTAAAGAGCTACTATACAGGTTGGAGTGTTTTATTAAAGAGATACTATACAGCTTTGAGTGTTTTTTTAAAGAGACAGTATGCAGCTTTCAGTGTTTTATTAAAGAGCTACTAAGAGATACTTTACAACTTTGAGTGCTTTTTCTTAATGGAGCGCCCTCTAGTGTCTCCTTTTTTCCCCTTCTATCACCCTGTGTGTGTGCGTGTTTCCAACTCAACTGATCAGAGTAACCAGTGAATACGAAAGCAGTCATGTTCACCAAGGTAAGTAAAGTCAGAATTTCTTCAGAATTTAATGTGATCCTGCTTCTCGCGATATTCGAGACTTTGTGACTCTGAGGGTGCTGGGACGGACATTATAGTGATATTATATGTAGCCTCTGTAGTAAGCACTAGCCAGTACTGATATTATATATAGCCTGTATAGTAAGCCCAAGCCAACAGTGATATTATATGTAGCCTCTGTAGTAAGCTCTAGTCAGTAGTGATATTATATGTAGCCTGTATAGTAAGCCCCAGCCAACAGTGATATTATATATAGCCTCTATAGTAAGGCCCAGCCAGTACTGATATTATATGTAGCCTCTGTAGTAAGCTCTAGTCAGTAGTGATATTATATGTAGCCTCTGTAGTAAGCCCCAGCCAACAGTGATATTATACAGTGGTATGAAAGTTTGGGCACCCCCTCTGAGGTTGTATAATAATGGACTCTGACTTCACACAAAATGATCATGGTGGCATGTCCTTCATTTGCCCATAACCGCCAAGTGTCAGCTTGATTGGCAAACACAGATTTTAAGTATTCATAGTATGCAAATGTATGAAATTAAATCAAATGTAAAAAATATGCTGTGCAAAAATGTAGGAACCCTTGTCATTTTGTTTCTTTGATGGCGTGTAACTAATCATCACAAGATCATTGGACACACAAAGTTGGTTTGGTGAGCTCATTAAGCCTTGAACTTAATTGACAGGTGCATCCAATAATGACAAAAGGTATTTAAGGTGGCCAAATGCCAGTTCTCATTCTGTTTGACTCTCCTCTGAAGAGCTGAAACATGGGAGCCTCAAAACAACTTTCTGATGACCTCAAAACCAAGATTATCCAGCATTATGGTTTAGGAGAAGGTTACAAAAAGCTGTCCAAAAGATTTCAGCTGTCAGTTTCCACTGTCAGGAACATTGTGAGGAAATGGAAGGCCACGGGCACAGTTCTTGTTAAGCCCAGAAGTGGTAGGCCAAGAAAAAATCTACAGAGGCAAAGACGAAGGATGATCAGAATGGTTAAAAACAACCCACAGACCACCTCCAAAGATTTGCAAGGATATCTTGCTGCAGACGGTGTCGCTGTGCATCGGTCAACAATACAGCGCAATTTGCACAAGGAAAGGCTGTACGGAAGAGTGATGCAGAAGAAACCTGTTCTTCACAGTCGCTTGAGGTATGCGAAAGAACATTTGAATAAGCCAATACCATTTTGGAATAAGATACTCTGGACTAATGAAACAAAAATTGAATGTTAGATCACAACAAGAGGCGATATGCATGGTGGCAAAAGAACACAGAAGTTGAAGAAAAACACCTGCTTCCCAAAGTAAAATTTGGTGGAGGTTCCATCATGCTGTGGGGCTGTGTGGCCAGTGCTGGTACTGGGAATCTTGTTAAAATTGAGGGTCGCATGGATTTCACTCAGTATCAGCAGATTTTCGGGAATAATGTTCTAGAGTGTGTCACAAAGTTGAAATTGCGCCGGGGATGGGTGTTTTAACAAGACAATGAACCCAAACATTGCTCAAAATCTACCTGAGCATTCATGCAGAGGAACTAGTACAATATTTTAGAATGGCCATCCCAGTCCCCAGATTTGAATATCATCGAGAATCTGTGGGATGACTTGAAGTAGGCTGTCAATGCTCGGAATCCTTCAAATATCACTGAATTGCAGAGGTTTTGCCAGGAGGAATGGGCCAAAATGCCATACTCCAGGATCAAGACACTCATTGGTGGCTACAGAAAGCGTCTACAGGCTGTTATTTGTGCAAAAGGAGGCTCTACTAAATACTAATGTGGTTTTTCTATTAAGGTGCCCAAATTTATGCACGGACCTTCTGTTTTGTTTGTTTTGGGGCATATTGCACATTTTCTGTTAAGCCAATAAACCTAATTTCACTGTTGATTGTGTTCATCAGTTATTTGATATATCAAAATTAAGTTGTGAATTACAACACCCAATGATTGGTTGAATATAAATAATGCCAATTGTCAAGGGTGCCCAAACTTGGGCAGTGGTGGCCTAGCGGCTAAGGTATCGGACCTGTGACCGCAAGGATCGCAGGTTCGAATCCCAAGTCGCCAGTAGTGCCACTGAGGTACCCTGAGCATGGTACCGTCCCCACTCACTGCTCCCCGGGCGCCGTTGTCATGGCTGCCCCCTGCTCACATGTGTGATGGGTTAAATGCAGAGGTTGAATTTCGTTGTGTGCACTGTGTGCTGTGCTGTGCCGTGTGATCACAATGACAGAAATGGGAGACTTTCACTTTCTCATACCACTGTATAAAACAGTGGCTTAATGTTTCTGTCTTAGTCTTCACAACAATGACCGGCAGAAACCGTGAACACTTACTTTTCAGTGGACTATGACCGCCTCTCTGCAAGTCCTCTTCTTTCTTCACTACGGCTTCCAGGGTTATCTCTGATACTCCATTCTTGGTGGACATTGGTGAATCTGGCTGGATTAATGATTCCGTTCCTGCTGAAACGTTTTCCTCTTTGCACAGCATCCCGTAGGCACACTCCTCTTCTTCTATGTCCTCTTCTTTCTCCACTTTTACCTCTATTATATGCAACGCTTCATTACAGACGGGAAATGGCGACGCTGGCCTACTTGGCGAGTCTGATTCAATTTTACAGACTGAGGAAACTGAGACTTTTTCCTCTGCATCTTTCCACAGTCTCGCGTGGAAATAGTCGTCTTCCTTGATGTCCTCTTGCTTTACGATCGGTATCGCGGTCTCCATGTTTTAAAAAAAAACTTTCTACTAGTAGGCTGCGGCAATAGTGGTTATAACAGTGAGTTGCATGTAACCTACAACGGTATAACACATCCAAATCAAAACATTCCTCAAATAAATGTGAACGTTATTGAGCGTGTACGGTCCAACGCCGTGCTGAGCAATGTTTACAGAAATCAGAAAACCCCTCTCTACTGTCTATGGAAAACCCTCAGTTAACTTCCTTGCGTGCTGTTTTCCGGTGATTGGCGAGCCCATTGCAAAAGCGTGCATTACTGCCACCACGTGGGCTGGAGTAAGTCTTAAATCCAATTTTAGAAGTAGGCCTACGACACAAGCAGACACAAACATATAAAACATGGGTTATTGCCACAGGGACACAGAGAGAGAGAGACTTTGTAGCTTTTATGTTCTTAATATTTTCCAGCAGGTGCTGTAGCTACTATTGCAGATGCAGACAGAATCTGTTGAAAGAGGGGTTGAAGGCAGACTATCTTGCTCTATGTGTAGACTAAATTCTGTTAAATTACCTCTTCGTAATTTTTAATTCAGGTCAATAGTTTGGAATGTTCTTGGCTGTTTTTGTAAAAAAAAAAAAAACTGATTTAACCTATGCACCAAATATATGTTATAATATAATACAAGATCAGTGTAACACAGATAATTGGCTGACCTTGTTTATTGAACATAAGCTCGTATGCACATGTTAGTGTGGAAGTTGTCATGTGGGTAAATTCTGATGTATCCAATAGCCTACATAGGTGGGGTTATGAGGGTCAGCCAAACCACCAAACCATAGGCAAGTTCCAAACTGGGTAGAAGTACTGATGTTTCTGTTGGCCAACCAAAAAATGTAGGAAATGTATGTAATGTATATTCCTCTGACAGAAGAACAAGCCTGACATAAACAATATCTCATGCATTTTATTGCATTTATTGTTTATTGCATTGTAGGCCAGCGTCGCCATTTCCCGTCTGTAATGAAGCGTTGCATATAATAGAGGTAAAAGTGGAGAAAGAAGAGGACATAGAACATAGACATAGAACACAAGAGGACATAAACAATATCTCATGCATTTTATTGTTGGCTGACATGTTCAAACATTCAAAGCCATAACTCTGCTTAAGGAGGTTCAGTTGCATGATCCAATGTAATTAATTCACTCGGTTTACCACAACAATGGTCATCAGTCCCTAGATACTGTACGTGACGTCACCTTGCAATTATGGATGGACATGTTAGAGTGTGAAAGTTGTCATGTGGGTAAATGGATGTAACCAATAGCCTACAAAGGTGGCGTTTGGGGGTTAGCCTCCTACAAACCATCAAACCATAGACCTACAATATACAACATACAATAACAAAAATATCCAGTTTCATAACTGACATGTTGTCCTTGGACTATTCTCAAACACATATATTGCTTGTATGATTTGAGAATTATAGCATTTATTTTTTATTTACATTTAACACAACGCCCCATCGGAATTTGGGTTCTACAGTGTAAACCTGTGAAAGCAACTCACTCTTCAGTGCAAACATGTATGTTTACTATTTATGTTTCCTATTTATGTTTACTATTTACAACACAGAATAAGATAACTACTAGTGCAAGACAAGATGGACCTGTAGCACCATAAGACTTAGCCCTGCTGCTGCTCCAGACAGCTTAGCACACAGTGGAGATGGTTAATCTATTCTGTCTGTCGCACTCCCCTTTTTGGCCACAGGTGGCGCTACTGACGCTAAAACACATGCAAGATTGCCTTTAGTTACAGCCACAAACTGCTGATTAGCAACGAACATGTCGACACAGCAAGCCTATGGAACAGTGAAAACACTATGAACACATATACAGGCACTTGACAGAAGATTAAAGTAATAAAAATAAAACAATAAAGTTATAAACACGGTAGAAACGTTAGGCCTGTAAGAACACCAGTAGGAGACTGTAGGGGGCAGTAACACACAAACTGTACAACAGTGTATATTTGTTGTAAAGCTGACATTCGGGAGTTGTTGATACATAGGTTATATTCTGTTCAATTACCTCTTTGTAATTTTTAATTCAGGTCTGCAGTTTGGAATGTTCTTGGCCGCTTTTGTAAAAAAAAAAAAGTTTTCCAAAACTAGCCTTACATGAAGGAGGTCTCTAATTCACTTCTGAAGTGGTGTCCAGAGAATTTAACCTATGCTTAAAAAGTCCTGAATGTCAGCTTCACAACAAATACATGTGCTACTCTCACAAATACATGTGCTGCATCATTATCATTACTGTAAGCATATATGCGCTACTCTGTATCCTGTATCACCATCATTACTGTAGCATATATGCGCTACTCTGTATCCTGTATCACCATCATTACTGTAGGCATTTAATATGTGTTCCATATGTTTGGTCCACCATGTGTGAGGCAAAGGGTTCAGCCGTTCTGAAAAGCTCAGTTTTGAGTTTTGAGTGAGGATTTGAGTTTGGCCAAGTCAAGCAGTCACAGATGTGTGGAGGGAGGGAGTTGAGTAGCCTGGCTATCGCGACTTGTCAATGCTCTGCGAGCATTGGTCTGGCCAAGCTGTGTTGTAAACCCATTTCTCAGAAGGCGGGCTTAACCCGCCTCTTTCAAATGCCTCTGTTTGCTACTGGACGAAGATTCAATCAATCACACCCCTCTGCCCTCTGACGTATACCCCAGCGGAAGAAACTGCTTGATCCAAACAAAAAGTAGTAGTAGCCTGTAGTCATATAGAAATGGCGTTAAATGATTTTTGTCGGACTTGTGAGGTGAACATGAGAGTGGTTGGTGTTGGCCATTTAATATTGATATTCGAAAAACGAATCAGTGCGATCAAAGGCGAAATGACCACAACACGCAGCGTTCTCGCAAAGCCCAATCGACTTGGCTACCAGCAGGGCTAACTGCTAAATTAAACTTTTACCGAAGCCGGTCGGTAGCATTGCGAAAACATCCTTTCCCGCAACAAATGCTTCAAGGGCTGCCCTTTGCTGTATTTTCAGAGAGAACTTTCCTTTGAATTCGTCCTAAACAGCAGCTACAGATGCATTGAAATCTTACGGTTGCTCCACGTTCGCCATGTAGACAGTGACTGAGATAGATTTCCGGTCGTCAAACTACCGCGTCATTGCCTTTTGAAATGCTCGATTTTCATTGGCCCCCTATCTGAGGGCTGAGCAGAAATGGTTTAGATAGGCAGCTTGGCCATACTGACTTGCTCGCGAAATGTAAATGCAGCGTCACAGGCAGTATGGGCACACCCAGGCTAGGAGTTGGGGGGGCGGGGTCCAGCAGTGGAGGGAGGTTCTGACAAAAAAGGCTTCGTCATCTCAAAGAGCCTCAAAAGTCTGTTTGGCTCCTACTCATGACGAGGTCTCCTCTTCCTCCTCTTCCTGCTCCTCCCCCTCCAGACGAGGTCTCTTTGGCCCCTCCTCCTCCCCTTCCTCCTCCTCCTCACGATGAGGTCTCGTTGGCCCCTCCTCTTCCTCCAGACGAGGTGTCTTTGCCCCGCTCTTTAGTGGTGTTGTGAGTATAAATGGCAGTGGGGCTGTGAGGGGAGCCTCCTCTATAGTCTGGACCGCTGTAACGAACAATAAGACACTCACTGTCACACTGATCACTGACTTGTGTCACACTAGATCACTGACTTGTGTCACACTAGATCACTGACTTGTGTCACACTAGATCACTGACTTGTGTCACACTAGATCACAGACTTGTGTCACACTAGATCACAGACTTGTGTCACACTAGATCACTGACTTGTGTCACACTAGATCACTGACTTGTGTCACACTAGATCACTGACTTGTGTCACACTAAATCACTGACTTGTGTCACACTAAATCACTGACTCGTGGGCAGCTGTGGCCTACTGGGTAGGCTTGGTCTGGGGATCAGAGGGTCACAGGTTCAAATCCCGTACCAGTAGGAGAATGTGGGTGAGGGAGTAAATAAGTAGTGTTTTCCTTCACCCTCATCCATGGCTAAAGCAAGGCATCTAACCCCAAATGGCTCCAGGGGGACTGTCTGTCCCTCATTCACTGTAAGGCATCTAACCCCACATTGCTCCAGGGGGACTGTCTGTCCCTCTACCTCATTCACTGTAAGGCATCTAACCCCACACTGCTCCAGGGGGACTGTCTGTCCCTCTACCTCATTCACTGTAAGGCATCTAACCCCACACTGCTCCAGGGGGACTGTCTGTCCCTCTACCTCATTCACTGTAAGGCATCTAACCCCACACTGCTCCAGGGGGACTGTCTGTCCCTCTACCTCATTCACTGTAAGGCATCTAACCCCACATTGCTCCAGGGGGACTGTCCCTGTACCTCAGTTACTGTACAGCATCTAACCACACATTGCTCCAGGGGGACTGTCTCTTTACCTCATTCACTGTAAGGCATCTAACCCCACATTGCTCCAGGGACTGTCTAAAATAACTTTTGCTCTGGATAAGAGGGTCAGCTAAGTCTAAGTGCAATGTAATCAAAAATATATAATCCAAACTTCTGCTTCTTTAAAAGCGTACCGCCACACTTGTTCAAAAGTATGTCATATATCAGGCTACAAACCTCGGCTTCTGAAATGTGGCTGGAGGGTTTTCATGGACAGCTGAGTGCCCACTGTGTGTGTCTGTGGAGGGTCCGTCTGGCAGCCAACGTCACACCTGCCCCGCGAGGATGCCGACACACTGGCCTGCTATCAGGACATCAAAAGACACTCAGTACAGCAACCGCTACTGCTAAATACAATGTGAAATGGTATTCAGCATGTAGCCTAAATAATTTTTGACTGAATGTTAGGCCAGTGGTATACTTGTCTTTAACTGAATGTTAGGGCACTGGTATACTTGTCCTTAACTGAGTGTTAGGACAGTGGTGTACTGGTTTTTAACTAGGGCTGCACAATATATCGAAAGTATCATGATATCGCAACATACAGTATTGTGATACACATATCGCAAAACATGGCTTAACTGGAATAAATGGGACATTACTGTGAAACAGCTTAAAGTAATGTCAGTCAGAGGATGATTAGGTCTGATGGAATAAGCCACGTTGGGTTACGATTACTTAGACCACAGGCTGATTAGGCCAGATAGAATAAGATAGTTGGGTTACGATTAGTTAGACCAGAGGCTGATTAGGTCTGGTAGAATAAGATAGTTGTGTTACGTCCACTTGGCTCAGAGCGGAAATAACATAGGGAGACCACACCATTTGTAACGTTTACTACAACTTCTTTATTTAAAGTTACAAATAAAATCAGTAATGTGAAGTTATACTAGTGTGGGTGAAAGTCAGTATTTGGTAGGGATGCAATGCATAAAAAGATAAGGGAAAGGGGAGAGAGAGACAAAGAAGTGGGCAGCAGCCAACAGCCACGCCAGCGCGCCCAGGAGATGAGAGAGAGAATGAAAAGCCTGGAGCTGGTGTTTAAAACACCCTCCCACGGAGCGCAACTCACTAGCCCATTGGCCAGCAGGGCCAGCCAGTCAAGTTGAGCAGCTCCCCCTGCAGCCTGGGAGCTGGACAGCAGGGCAACCAATGTATAATGTAGGCAGGAGGAGAGAGGCAGCCACAGCACAACAGAGCTGGGCGCAACAGTTGGGTTACGATTAGTTAGACCAGAGGATGATTAGGTCTGGTAGAATAAGATAGTTGGGTTACGATTAGTTACACCAGAGGATGATTAGGTCTGGTAGAATAAGATAGTTGGGTTACGATTAGTTACACCAGAGGATGATTAGGTCTGGTAGAATAAGATAGTTGGGTTTCGATTAGTTAGACCAAAAGGGTGATTAGGCCAGATAGAATACGGTTTTTAGCACGGACATCAGCATCAACCCCCAACCTCTGTTGTCTAGATTCTAGAGTTGTAGATTCTAGAGTGTTCTAGAGAATATACTATATTTCACTTTAGCAGTGGGGCATGGTGTTCTAGAGAATATACTATATTTCACTTTAGCAGTGGGCATGGTGTTCTGTCCATCATAGTGGTGTGAACTGGGTTAGCCTATATGTTAGCTGTTAGTGTTCGTTTGTGCTAAATAGCAACACACCAGCAGATAACGGGTTAGTTTGTGCTAAACTACAAAAGAAACACATTGGTAGCTACACACACACACACACACACACACACACACACACACACACACTGATAGCTACTTACATGCTCCTCTGGTTTGCCACGGATAGTCGGAAGAGACCTGTGGTTAATGCAGAGCTTGGTGGCTAATCCAAGTTTGTACTGTCCAAGGTTGCTGAAGCACTCCTCCGTGAAGTGGTTGGAGCACACCAACAGGCGTTTACTAATATTCTCTGGTACTTGGCCTTCAAAGATGAAGTCCAGCCACGCTGCCCTTCTCTGTCCTTTGGACGGGAGCCCATGTAGACACCTATGTTGGTCCGTGCAGCCAACAACACAACACTTTGTGTGTGGGCCTGCAGATCTCTTCATTGCGGTGCTCTGTCGACTGGGCTTCGTAGGGGGACGTATCCCAACGCGCTGGGGGGTGGAGGACGGTGTTACACAAATATCCCCATCTGTGACATAGAAGACGGGGAGAAATATAAATGCAGGGTTTTAAGCATGTGTGCAGTTTCTAACACTTTATTTAATCAAACTTACAGTGTGTGTAGATGGAGTAATTAGTAGAAAAAACAGTGTGAGACAGTAAGCTAGGCTACTTTTTAACATTTTACTTTTGAGTCAAACCCAGCTATGGAGGGAACACTGTTTTTTCCAAGGAAACGGTCACCTTGACGACACAGCTGTGGAGGGAAGGCCGACCCGATTCCCGTCTTTGAGTGCTTTGCCTCCACCTCGCCATTATTTCCATATCCCTTTATTTAACAAATGAACGTTGCAAAATTGAGGAGAGAGGAGAAAGGAGAAATCAACTTACAACATGGCTCACATGAAATTTATGAGTTCTGTGAAAATAACAGCGAGGTGGAGGCGAAAAACTACCCCAAGTCCCATTTGTATTTATGATCTAATTTTATATGTATAAAGTACCATTGTAAATTGTAAATGGCACTTTATAGCACCTGTTAACAAAAAGTAGAGCATGGAATAGTCATTTAACTGTTAATTTGGCTACGAGAGTTGTCATGGCTACCATTCATAAGCACACTGATGGTGATTCAAATTTTTGAGATCTACTTAAGCCAGTTATACAAAGCCAGATTGCCAGTTATAGAAAGTTAATCCCCACCTCATCAGCCAATCAGAAAAGAGGGTTGTATTGTTACCAATTGTGTCCAAGTTACCCTCAGCATCCAAGAAAATGTAGGACTATTTAGATGAACAATTTAATAATATGTAGAAACTACCGTAATACATGTGTATGATAAACTAACAAGTGCACACTGTAACCTGCTCCCCCTCCTCTGGCGATGGTATCATCCATCACAATATTTCACCGCACATCGCACGTCACTATGCCAATATAGACCGAATCTGGTCATTTTCACTGAGGTAGTGTATTGTTTTTTACCTTTCATGGTGACATGTGACACATCATGACAGTGGAGGCATGGTGCACCATAATGTAGCTGAAAATTAGTCCTGGGTACGAGTGTGTTATAGGAAGATGGTGAAAGCAAAGGAAAGGTAATCTTACCATGGTAACTGTGCCAAACTGGTGTGACTCTTCTCTGATAACTGTGTGTGTGTGTGTGTGTGTGTAGTTTTCAGTTTCGGTATGGAATAGACAGATACACAACTTCACAACTTCAGTATTCACAACAATGCCCTGCAAAAATCGTTTCGTAGGCTACTTACTTTTGATCGAACAACCACCACCATCCTGCCAGTCCTCTTTCTCTAATGTTTTCTCTGCTACTTCAGTGTTGGCGGACCTTGGTGAAAGTGACTGGATTAATGATGCTGTTCCTGCAGAAACGTCAACTTCCTCGTCATCTTTGCACAGCACTTCGTAGACACACTCCTCTTCTTTTATGTCCTCTTCTTTCAACACCTTTACCTCTATTATCGGCAAGGCTTCATTACAGACGGGAAATGGTGACGCTGGCCGTCTTGGTGAGGCTGATTCAGTTTTACAATCTAAAGAAAATGAAGAAACTTTTTCTTCGGCACCGTTCCACAGTCTCAGGTAGCCATAGTCCTCTTCGTTAATGTCTTCTACTTTCACGCTCGCTATGGGCGTCTCCATGTTTGGTAAGCTCGGAGATGTTTTACTAGTAGGTTGAAGTAGTCCTGGTTATAACACTGGGTTGCATATAGCCTAAAACTGTACGATATGTTTGAACGCTAGATAACCCGTACGGTCAGATGCCGTGCTCCGTGCTAAACAAGGAAACTATGTGAAGCTAGCGACACAAGCAAAATTTTAAATATGGCCACCACTCGGCATTTTTTCAAAATAAAAGCCTATTCTAATGCTTTATTTTTCTTTCCATTTAGAAGAATAACAATAAAGAAATGCCAATTTCAAAGAAATTCCTTCCCAAAGGTAAAAGCTACGTTAATTACAAATAAAAAAAAATGAATGAATATAAACATGAGTTTAAAATAAATAATCCTTTTGACATAGCCCACTATTGTTAAATGTTAAAAATAACAAATTGTACGTACGTAAATGCAGGTCACATAAAATGCTTATATCACATTCTTGAAGATTATAACCAGATATTAAGGCAATATTTGTCTGTGTGGATACCGAATGGTAGCTATGTATTAGGCCTGCCATAGTAATACACACATAACCGTAAAATTGTGTGGTTGAGAAAATAAGTTGTGCATATATAAAAGGGGGGGGATGAAATCCTTACATGATGTACTTTAAGAATAATAACTTATTCTTAATTATTCAATTCGTCCTGAACCCCTGACAAGTTGGGCCATCCCCACCTTGGCCATTTATCCACTTCCCAGACTGCTCAGACACACATACATAACATGCACATACACATACATACATACACACACACATACATACATACACACACACATACATACATACATACACATACACATACATACATACATACATACATACATACATACATACATACATACACACACACATACATACATACATACACATACATACACACATACATACATACATACATACATACATACACACACACATACATACATACATACATACATACATACATACATACACATACACATACATACACACATACATACACATACACACATACATGCACATACATACATAACATACATACATACACATACATACATACATGCACATACATACATACACACATACATACATACATACATACATACATACACACATACATACACATACATACACACATACATACATACATACACACACACATACATACATACATACATACACACACACATACATACATACATACATACATACACACATACATACACATACATACACACATACATACATACATACATACACACACACATACATACATACATACATACACACATACATACATACATACATACACATACATACATACATACATACATACATACATACACACAGACATATATACATACATACATACATACATACATACATACATACATACACATACATACATACATAACATGCACATAACCTTGCACTCACCTCTGCAATATTTGTTTACTTTTATAATATTTGTCATGTCCTTATGTGTACTGCCCTCTCATATTGTGTTTGCATGACATAAGAAGAGTCTTGAGTGTCTAAAGAAAAGTCTAAAGGGTCTCTGACCTGGGAAACATATCAAGGCACATATCTCTTTTTGGATGGCCCAGCGCCCCATATGCTCCCAGGCCATGTAAAATGGCTTCTGAATGGTCATAGATGTCGTAATAAATGTAATCTTCAGGTTTTTTGGCAGTGAAAAAAAATTGTGCATATAAAAGGGGATAAGACTAGGGGAGACCGGGGCTGGTTGGATCAGGGGCAGGTTGAATCAGTGTTAATTTCCAAGCCACTATAGGGTGCTGAGACACAATTCCAACACTAAAATGATGCCCATTAGGACCAGAGTAAGTCAAGTTATGTAAGAAGTCTCAAGGTCATTAACCCTTTAGGTGAGTAAATTTTTTTAGTTTTGGGGGGTGAATTCCTGGATTTTATACCTTCCACTTAACAACTCCCAGAAGGGTAACAGTTAGGGATTAAAAAAAAAAAAACTTGTTTTAAATGATTGTCAAGGGACTCAGCTATAATGTAAAATAAAGTTTGAGATCCTGAGATGACTAATGGTAGCAGGCTAACAGTGTTTGTGGAAAAATCTGTACCTCATTGTGGGCGGGGTTGGTTGGCACACTAATTTTGGGGCTGGTTGACTCAACAGTTTACATGAGAAAGGCCCATTGGTACTCATAAAAATGAGCATTTTATACAGGGTGTTTAAAAAAATGACATAATTTGAAATGAGAATATTAAAAAAGTGGATTAGGCATAATTGTAATTATTATTATAAATTTTCAATTATAATTCAAATACAACCCTATTTGGTAACACTTTATAATAACTACTCCCTATAAATCATGTATAATGTATTTGCAAACACTGAATTAACCCTTTGTTCATCATTTTTAACCATTATTTTCACATTATTTGTCATCCATAAATCAGTTATAAACATATTTATATTCTGTCTGCTTCTCTGTTGGCTGTTTGTCAGTATAAAAGAAAAAAAGAGGCACGTACATCCAAAAAATATATAATCACAGGTTCTAGAGTTTACTTTTCAGGTAACCATATGATTAGGCTACACGTTTTCAGTCATTTATTGAGTGAACTGTATTTATTTTACATTAGCTTATATGTGAGCCAACCAACCCCGCCTACCTGAGCCAACCAACCCCGTGCTGGGGCAGGTTGGTGCAATTTCTCAAAGCCAGTTATATCATACATTACTCGAAACAAGAAATATTTTGTTGACATTGTATATACCTGTTTTATAGATGACATATTGAGCTTTCAGTCAATCACACTTTGACAGCTATAACGCACTGTAAGACGGAGAAATATAACTCTCCCCTACTCTCACAAATACATGTGCTGCATCATTATCATTACTGTAGCATATATGCGCTACTCTGTATCCTGTATCACCATCATTACTGTAGCATATATGCGCTACTCTGTATCCTGTATCACCATCATTACTGTAGCATATATGCGCTACTCTGTATCCTGTATCACCATCATTACTGTAGGCATTTAATATGTGTTCCATATGTTTGGTCCACCATGTGTGAGGCAAAGGGTTCAGCCGTTCTGAAAAGCTCAGTTTTGAGTTTTGAGTGAGGATTTGAGTTTGGCCAAGTCAAGCAGTCACAGATGTGTGGAGGGAGGGAGTTGAGGGGGGGGTGGGGGGGTCCAGCAGTGGAGGGAGGGTCTGACAAAAAAGGCTTCGTCACCTCAAAGAGCCTCAAAAGTCTCTTTGGCTCCTACTCATGACGAGGTCTCCTCTTCCTGCTCCTCCCCCTCCAGACGAGGTCTCTTTGGCCCCTCCTCCTCCCCTTCCTCCTCCTCCTCACGATGAGGTCTCGTTGGCCCCTCCTCTTCCTCCTCCCCTTCCTCCCCCTCTTCCTCCAGACGAGGTGCCTTTGCCCCCCTCTTTATTGGCGTTGGATCCTCCTCCTCTTCGTTGTCCTCCTCCTCCCCTTCCTCCTCCTCCTCACGACGAGGTCTCTTTGGCCCCTCCTCGTCCTCCTCCTCTTCATCGTTGTCCTCCTCCAGACGAGGTGTCTTTGCCCCGCTCTTTATTGGCGTTGTGAGTATAAATGGCAGTGGGGCTGTGAGGGGAGCCTCCTCTATAGTCTGGACCGCTGTAACGAACAATAAGACACTCACTGTCACACTGATCACTGACTTGTGTCACACTACATCACTGACTTGTGTCACACTAGATCACTGACTTGTGTCACACTAGATCACTGACTTGTGTCACACTAGATCACTGACTTGTGTCACACTAGATCACTGACTTGTGTCACACTAGATCACTAACTTGTGTCACACTAGATCACTGACTTGTGTCACACTAAATCACTGACTTGTGTCACACTAGATCACTGACTCGTGGGCAGCTGTGGCCTACTGGGTAGGCTTGGTCTGGGGATCAGAGGGTCACAGGTTCAAATCCCGTACCAGCAGGAAGAATGTGGGTGAGGGAGTAAATAAGTAGTGTTTTCCTTCACCCTCATCCATGGCTAAAGCAAGGCATCTAACCCCAAATGGCTCCAGGGGGACTGTCTGTCCCTCATTCACTGTAAGGCATCTAACCCCAAATGGCTCCAGGGGGACTGTCTGTCCCTCATTCACTGTAAGGCATCTAACCCCAAATGGCTCCAGGGGGACTGTCTGTCCCTCATTCACTGTAAGGCATCTAACCCCACATTGCTCCAGGGGGACTGTCTGTCCCTCTACCTCATTCACTGTAAGGCATCTAACCCCACATTGCTCCAGGGGGACTGTCTGTCCCTCTACCTCATTCACTGTAAGGCATCTAACCACACATTGTTCCAGGGGGACTGTCTCTTTACCTCATTCACTGTAAGGCATCTAACCCCACACTGCTCCAGGGACTGTCTAAAATAATTTTTGCTCTGGATAAGAGGGTCAGCTAAGTCTAAGTGCAATGTAATCAAAAATATATAATCCAAACTTCTGCTTCTTTAAAAGCGTACCGCCACACTTGTTCAAAAGTATGTCATATATCAGGCTACAAACCTCGGCTTCTGAAATGTGGCTGGAGGGTTTTCATGGACAGCTGAGTGCCCACTGTGTGTGTCTGTGGAGGGTCCGTCTGGCAGCCAACGTCACACCTGCCCCGCGAGGATGCCGACACACTGGCCTGCTATCAGGACATCAAAAGACACTCAGTACAGCAACCGCTACTGCTAAATACAATGAAATGGTATTCAGCATGTAGCCCAATTAATTTTTTTTGACTGAATGTTAGGCCAGTGGTATACTCGTCTTTAACTGAATGTTAGGGCACTGGTATACTTGTCCTTAACTGAGTGTTAGGACAGTGGTGTACTGGTTTTTAACTAGGGCTGCACAATATATCGAAAGTATCGTGATATCGCAACATACAGTATTGTGATACACATATCGCAAAACATGGCTTAACTGGAATAAATGGGACATTACTGTGAAACAGCTTAAAGTAATGTCAGTCAGAGGATGATTAGGTCTGATGGAATAAGCCATGTTGGGTTACGATAAGTTACACCAGAGGATGATTAGGTCTGGTAGAATAAGATAGTTGGGTTATGATTAGTTAGACCAGAGGCTGATTAGGTCTGGTAGAATAAGATGGTTGGGTTACGATTAGTTAGACCAGAGGATGATTAGGTCTGGTAGAATAAGATAGTTGGGTTATGATTAGTTAGACCAGAGGCTGATTAGGTCTGGTAGAATAAGATAGTTGGGTTACGATAAGTTACACCTGTTCTGGGGTAAGAAATTTTGGATTTCTTAGATGCAATTTCCTGCATTCTAGTCCATTTTAGAAGGATCTGTTAGACATGTCAAAACCTAAATCCTTTCTAATTCATAGCCTATATTCTCAGTTGCATGGCCTGCACAAGACAATATGGAAAGAAACAATAACCACTTCATTACTGACTTCTAGAGATTCTTATGTAAACAATAGCAAAATTGAGACTCATGTTATACTAACTTTCAGTAGATTCAAACTGGGACTGCAGAGATGGATTACTTGTTTGCTTTTTTGTATGTTAGAAGTGGTATAAATAGACTGACAGACACAATTTCGCTGCATTTTCTGCACTCTGTCACTGTAGACCTATGCACGTGACATTAAAATATCCTCACTGTTATGGAATGAATTCTCTGCCGGAACGTCTGTACTCGTAGAAATATCTTGTGCTCATGAAAAGAATTTGTGTACGCGTGGAAATATTTTGTGCTTGTGAAAAGAATTTGTGTACACGTGGAAATATTTTGTGCTTGTAAAAACAATGTGTCCTTGTATGAAAAATTGTCATGTCTCTATAACAAAATTTTGTGCTTGTAAAAAAAAAAAAAAAAGTGTCTCTGCGTGAAAATCTGTTTTGTCTCTGTAACAAAGTTTTGTGCTTGTAATAAAAAGTTGTGCTTTAGATTTTTTGTACATGTAAAAATACTTTGTATTTGAGAAAAAAAACAAATCTCCCACAGGCACACATCGTATTCACAAGCACAGATTGTTCTTCCGAACACAAAACCAAAGTCAGTGAAATCTCTGCCAAAACTTCTCAGCCAATCACCAAACGTCTTACTCACCGGCCAATCAAGTTGCCGCCTTTATTTAGAAACGGCGAGGAGGCATATTTTCCGGACACTGATGATCATATCTGCTGTGTTCCATGGGAGACGACGCGGGAGCAATGGTACGTGAATTCTATATGTAGCCATGTACAATAAAGTAGCCAGGTTAACGGCGAACTTGCTGCAGTTGTCTGGTGTTTTTAATCGGGAGTTTTAAGACAAGTTCCAAATTACATTATGAACAGGCGTGCTTGAAGTGGGCCGCGGTGTTCTGGCACCTCTTTTCATTTCAGGGGACGTGAATATGAAAGCACTGTTATGCAGCGCTGAAAATGTATTTTACAATGCATTTGAGTCCCAACCCTATTGCAGGACAAAAGTCTATCCTTATTATATACTTAATATGGTGATCTGGTGCTTACTGATTATTATATTTTGGTTAAATGAGGCTCAAAAACGAAATTTCAGTATGGTCTCCTCGTCAGATTTTCTAGCGTGACAGCGGGGAGTGTAGCCCTATGTACCTGCCTTTTCCAGACACATGTTGCGTAGGGCAATAATCAATGATAAACCGTTAGACAGGGCTGTTTTGAGAATGCATTTGCAACATGCAATTTAGACTATAGCTGCTATGCACAATCGAACACAAACTTAAACTCAACATCAATTTGTAGCTATTATGTTCTCAAACCTTTCAATCCTAATCAAAGAAGCATCCGCGATCTTCTATCCACACCCACAGGACTCATACGTAACGCTGAATTAATCCAGTTATGTAGTGCCGACTTTTATAGATTATGTAACAAGTCAAAGGCATCTCGTTTAACACTGCTCAAGCAAACGTGCATCGTTGTGTTAAAAAAAACTAAAATGTTGTCTTGTCTCACTTCAGAACTACAGCTGGAATAATGAAGTGCTTAATTGTTTCTGTATTTATTGTGTCTTTTCTTTGTTAAGGTGAGGGTGGGAAGGGAATTTCTCAACAACCTAATGGTGAGGTTGGAGGATGCCTCAACAAGGCAACCAATTGATTTGAATCACGTTGAGTTCATTTGTAGGAGGGACTTGGCAGTGATGGAGTCCTTGGCCCAGCATATCCACTTCCCGGATGAGGTATTTTAATGATCCTTTCAGGGTAGCCATGCACTATTACAACTTCCATCTCTATTAAAGGACTGTAAGGTGTGGTGATGCCTGCGATGTCATTTTTTTCCAAAGAGCTAGACACTGTACAATAACGTTTACCTTATGGAACATGTAAACACACCAGGTTTACTCTGTGGCTGGAAATGAACACAATCTACAGCTCATGGTCACAAGAAGTGTATATTGGTGGTGCCACACTAGTAATGAGTGCATGGTTGTTTATCCAGTTACCATTATTTTACTGATTTTGTGGTAAGTGTGTATAGTGTTTAAAGGCAGAAACAACCCATGACCAAGAGCACTATGATGACCCTAAATTCAACTTAAAACTCATCATTCACTAAGTTTAGCTCAATTTTGCTGAGTAGATCAGGGAGGCCAGACCCACATTGAACTAAGCAATGTCTACCACTTTTCATTCACCAAATCTTGCTGCCCTGGCAACCAACGAAGCCCCACCAACCACAAACTGCAAAATGTTGCTGCTTCCGTAACAATCAAACACCATTGTTGTTGAGGAGACCGGAAAGAAAGCCCCGTCAACCAACAAATTCCAATTTCAACTGTGGTTTTCTGCACAAGGAATTTAACATCTCATCCTGTGTGTGTTGGTTTTGTGTAACTGCATGTAATGTGGGCAGAAAAGTTGTTACTTTTGTGTTTGTGAACCCTGCTATCAAAATATTGCAGTGACGTACACTTTTTTTTAGATTCATCATGGTCTTCTACACCTGCTGTCCCTCATCACCGAAGAGGTCGATCGTCGAAGACCTACTGTTTTTCTTCAAAGAACAGTTGGTCACACCGGTCGACCAAAGATCGTTTTATCTCAAGACCACCTCCAACATTTACTAGACATCGACCTCTCTGTACCCTGTATTGCTAAATTACTTGCTGTGTCAGAGAGAACCTTATATCGGAGGATGAATCAGTGGGGTTTGTCAATATCACAGACCTACAGTCAAATCTCTGATGATGAGTTGGACCACCTGATCACCCAAATAAAAAGCCAAGCTCCAAACTCAGGTTGGTACTTGACAGCTTCCATAATTCTTCCCCACGAAACACACGTATACATCTCACTAAGCACATACAGAAACTGTTGCAATTCCTGCAGTTTAATTACATCTTGTTTGTTTCATTACAAATCCATTGTAGTGATGCAAAAAAAAGATGAAAATTGTGTTGGTGTTCCAAAATGTATGTAGGGAACAGTATATTAGGAACTCCCCTTTCTATTCCACAGGTTATGTCATGGTTAGGGGACGGTTACGGGCTCAGGGATACAAAATCCAATGGAGAAGGGTGTGGGATTCTATGCACCGGATAGATTCACTTGGGATCTATGAGAGAATGCAACAAGTCGGATGCATAGTGAGAAGAACATCCAAAGTGCCTGCACCGTTGTCTCTGGTTCATATTGACACCAATCATAAATTAATACGGTAATTATAACCCCGAAAAAGTGTTTTTGATGTGACCACCACCACCATACATATTTTGTGTTAGCGTGATAACTTTTGACCAGTTGGACAGATTTGACTCAAATTTTGTATGGTGACACTTTATAATTGGTACATGAACTTTGATTGTAGAACTGTTTTTATTTTTGCTTTACTTTTTCAGATATGGTCTGGTGATCTTCGGGGGGATTGACGGCTTTTCCAGTAAAGTTAGTATTGCACTGACGTTGGAGTTGCACCCTTAAAGGACATTTAGAGATTTAGGGTTAGAACGGCTGTTTATAAATGTTCAACTATGCATTGTACATCGTACATTAGATCATAGTCCTTCCTGCTGATCACCTTCATTGATACCTTTACAATTTTACTTACTGGTGCTTTTAATTGAGCAGAAAGTGGGCCAAGACAAAAGAAAAAAACGTCTGCTACAACCAGGAGGTTTGAGGAAGGGTACACGAATGACACAAATCGTCACGGAAAACAAAAGTGGATGCAAAAAAAAAAACCTCCTGATTATTTTATTTTTTGTGTTGGTACTTGGTGGTCCTGTTCCCTGGTCAGACTTTTGGGATGTGCGGGCTTTAACCTACTCCTTCAGAAAGTGGGCTAAACCAGACTACCATTCTATACCTAATTAGACTCTAGATTACCGCATCAAAAAATAATGACATGATCCTGGTGCTTGCTAGAAACAAGCTAAGGCTCCTTCGAAAATTTTATAGCAGGTTCACAAATGCTCTTTATGTGTACTCCATTTAAGCACAGATACTTAAAAGGACACTACTTGCTCAATAATACAGTCATTAATTACCACTGAAATCAAAACAAACATGATTTACCACTGTTCTAATTATTCTAGATGTCTTGATTCCTCTGACAGTAGATTATCGCTTTTAACGTCTTTTCCTGTAGGTAATGTACTTACGGGTTGCTAACAACAACCGAGCAGCCACAGCTCTGGAGTTTTTCCTTCAGGGTGTTGAAGCTCATGGCTGTCCTTCAAGGTATTTTATTGTGGCACATTGACGCCACCACCAACATGCATCCCTAGTAGGCCTAAACATTCATAGGCCTATTCTATATAATAACCCTGTTTCAAGTTTGGGAGGCTTTGTGCCAAATTCTTAATGCAGACACTGTAATTCCGTGGTGGAACCTTGTACAGTTTGTAAACCTAATGTAAATCAAGTTTAAGTACTCATCTCATCGATGCCATTGATTCATGCTCTGCTTCAAATCCATACAATCTTAGAGTTCGAGGAAACCAAGGGGTTGAAAATGTTGACATTGCACGTTACATGTTTGCCAATCGTGGTTGTGGCAGAGGAAGTTACATCTCTGGCAAAAGCGTCCATAATCAGCGGTATGTCTTTTTTCCCCACAGGCTTGTCACCCCCACCCCCACACCACAAACTGTCAAGTCACCTTGTCCTTCCAAAACCCTGCTTTATTAAAATGCGCATGCTTACTACTTCAGTGCTATAAACATTTTTCCCCCTCTACATGTGTTTTCAGTATTGAACGCCTATGGCGAGATGTCTGGAATGCTGTCTCCAGACTCTACTATGACCTGCTGCACACCCTGGAGGAGGATGGGCTGCTTGACCCAGCAAACAGCACACATGTCTTCAGTGTCCAGTATGTTTTCCTTCCCCGCATTCAAAATGATTTGGATTCATTCACTGAAGGGTGGAACAATCATTCCATGCGCTCAGAGAACAACTGTACTCCCAACCAGCTGTGGACCATTGGCACCATCCAAACACCTGTCGAGCCCCCAGACTACATTGAGGTACTAAATGTTCTGGCATGTTTGAGTCCAGATTAACACTTCTATTTGTGTTGTATATTGATGAACAGTGAGTACATTTACTAACAGCTCTGCGTTGACATTGAAGGAGTTTGGTGTTACACCTGAAGACTGGGAGAGTAGGGATGTCATTCAAGATGCCCACACTGGCATTGTCCTGCCATCAATGCACTGTCCCCTGGATGACAATGGAATGGCAGCCCTTCAGCAATCAGTGGACCCGACAGCAGCCTCAGACAGTTACGGGTGTGATCTCTATTTGATGGTAGTTCATTTTTGTCAGTCTGTCCTAAATTAGCCAAGTATTTAGGTTAGGTGTCCTCAATTTTATTGAATATTATTCAGGGTGAGCAATAAACACTTTTTTTTCTAACCGATTATATCCTTTCTCTGACCAAGTACAAGATCTTGTTTGGAATTGAAATAAGAAATTTTGGCTTGACACAATCTTTTTAACTCATTCGATGCCAATGACGCGAAAACGCGCCTTTTACGATAGTAACGCCCAGTGCCAATGACGCGTTATCGAGTCAATTGCGTTTTTTTACAGGGGAGGTGGGGTAATCATCTGATCTAGCTTGCGTACAAAAATCAAAGTTGTAATCACAAGGGAACCCATTCTGTGGGTAGTACCAGTATCAGTGTGGATATGTGATCATCTAACATCGTCTCTAAGAAGAGACACTGGACCTGGCTTGCTCAATTGCTCGCAGTTTTGCACACTGCTAGCTTGATCAAAATCAATCCTGTCAGCACGTATGTTGAAGCTACTGTTTTCCTAGCAACATCTCACGTTTAGCTTCTGCAAGCCACCATTAGATTAATTTCACTTTAGGTAATGCATAATGAGCAGCCTGTCGCGCTGTTTCATAGATAGCTACACCTGCACTTGACTGACCCGTCTGCGCCGACAGCAAGTCACTGACGACCCAGCTCTCTACATTTGGTAAAGCGCACGGATTCACTGCACTCTCCCAACATCAAAATTTTCTGTGCTATCATTCTCATGTGTTAATCTAGTTGTTCTGTGTGCGGATCCTGTGGAATACGATGTTATTTTGCTCTGAAGGCGTTGTATATTTGGTTCGGTTTCGGTTTGCCTATCCCCTCTCTGAGCCAAGTTCCCACACTAAAATGTTACAATGTTTTATATCGTGTTTGGTGACGTTCAGAAATATTACATTTATTACCTATACTAGATGTATGGACCGGTATTTTAGATCGTGTTTATAGGTCTTCTCTGCTGTACACACACATGCATACACACGCGCGCACACACAGGGGGAGAGCTAGAAGCACTACAGTTACAGTATAACA
The DNA here is from genome assembly GCA_027475355.1 of Coilia nasus. NCBI lineage: Eukaryota > Metazoa > Chordata > Actinopteri > Clupeiformes > Engraulidae > Coilia > Coilia nasus. The sequence continues at coordinate 3,186,715 of CM050198.1, forward strand.
TAGTGTGCTGTACATAAATAGCTGCTAAATAATGTTGCCAGCGTTATTTTTGGTGCAGTATACAATGGGATCACTTTTCATAATGTTTGAGATGTCTCTGAAGCAAAAACAATTGTAATCAAAGACATTTTCTGCTTGAAATGTTGCTCGTTACAAAAAGCCGTTTTTCTCAGTATTTTGGTCAGAAATCAGCATTTTTAGTTACACCCACCCATGTTCTCCAGACAATTGCTAAGGAATGGAAAGAGGTACAAACAAAAAATTTTTTTCTGATGATAAAGGAAAGTCTGGAGTTTCTTTTGTTGACACAGACATAGAACTCAATTTTCTGTGGGTCTTGAAAAAACACTGAAATGTTCAAAAAAATCCTGGCACTGGGACGTGACCAACTTTGAAAATGGCTGGCACTGAATGAGTTAACGTCATGCATCATCCCGTTTAGAATTTCTATATTCTATATATACCCTGTAGGAGCACACTAGGTAAATTAGTTTACCAACATCTTTAAGCCCAGTTCATGCTTGCAACGCACTGAATCACATCCTAGTTCTCCAAGCACGGTGGCAGCAATTTGAGAGCAAAATACAGGTCAATATTTGTGAAATGCAATACCAATGCGTTCTCTTTCGATAGAGTAAAGATACACATGCAGTCTCACTACTTCTTAAACAGTACATGCTATTGATTGACCAAAAGCTCGATTCAAATAAATACATTAAGAAAAATACCAACCCTCTCAAGGTATACATCAGGCAGCCCGCCATCATTTCCATCTTCTTGAAATGTATCCTATGAATGACAAATTATGACTGAGTTAGTTATTTAATTCTGTTCATACAACTGCATATTTCACAAACATTGAATGGAAAAAAATGAGAGAAAGGTTCTTTCGCTTGGATCACTTAATTAATCCACCTTCCACTCCTCACCACAACTTCAACCCAACCCCAAAATGTCATCAGCCTGTTGACAACCCTCACCCCAAACAGTGTCTCTATGCCACAAATGGCTCCAAGTATGTGACAACCGTCCATGTGTACTTCAAATGTAATGGGACAATTACCTCTGTGCAGGATTTGATGTGTTCTACCAGCAGTTGAATAGGCATAGTCTGTGAACAGGATTTGCATGAAGACTTGGGCATTTTTTGGAATTGGACTGCGTCCGGGGGCAGAGGAGTCATGTCCAGGGTCTCCTGAAGTGGAATTATGTAAAGCACGTGTTTGCCCATGGCTGTGTTTGTCTTCAGCATTTTCCCCGTATAGCCACTAGAGCCTTGGGCCAAAACAGAGAGGGTTCTCTGTCCGCCCCCACCTACAGTTGGCACAGAAAAGTTAACTTTAGGACAATGTTATAATGATTAAAAACATGAAACATGCAGACAAAGTGGTGTTACTGTGAAAAAGGTCAAGGATAAGTAGTACAGTGGTGCTGAACCTTTGTGGACCTTTAACCCCTTACTTACCAAAACTCATCCCAAAGGTGGTGTTGAATCAGGTTGAACCATTTAAGTTTGTTCACACCCAACTCTCTAAGCCAAGGGTAGCACATGCAGAATATAAAAAAACATACCTTCACCAAGTACACTTGCCACCATGTAGTCAGACATGCCCACGTGGAAGTGGAAATCCAAAAACAGATGTACAGTATAGTGCAATATAGTGCCATAAGTCATTTGATGTACAGAATTTAGTGAAACGAACGTTGATGATGTAAAATTTAAAGCCACACTTGGTAGGTCACGAGAGGCCTACCTGCCTGAAAATATAAAGTTAATTTTGCATCCGTATTCCCCCCTCAAGCTTTGAATTTTCATCCCTGAGCACCAGTAGTATATGCAGACATGATTGTTAACATTTCTAAAGTCTGATTGTCTATGGCAAATTTGTTTCACAATATTTCTGTTGGTCTGTTAGTCCAGATTCGTACTAATGGCCTAGTACTTAAAGGTGTACTTCCATCGTGTTTTCATTAATTTTGCGGTGTTCTCTAGTATTAATAATTGCCCCGTGCGCTGGTTTTAATGAAAAAAATGTTCTAGTGCTTCTGTTTCAGGCTGTTTTAGTTTGGTAGAGGGGATGGCGCCGGGAGAACGACACGATTTCACCAGAGGCACGCTCCCTGCAGCTTCCTTTGCCCCACAGTCAACTTGATAGCAGAGTAAGGTAAAGGGGAAAAGTCAACTTGACAGCGCTAAAACTGCACACAGAATGTCTACGGAGATACAGCCTTATGTGTTTGATCCTGAATCCGAAGAGGAAGGAGAGATGGCACAAGCACAGTCGCTTCCTGACTGTTTGTCAATGAACCTTTCAGAATGGTAATATTTGCATGACAAAACCGTGCAAGTGCCCGGCTAAATGCAGTTCAGTCATTCAACTAGCCTGCTAATCTTATGCGAGTCAGTCAAACAGGCTAACATTATTTAAAGCCCATTCGGTCAGTTTCTTTTAATATGTATTTCCACGTCTACGTCACGCCGAAGGCCCTTTTTGCATTGGGTCGTTTTCCCGCCTATTGTGTTCTTTTGACTGATATAGAAAACGGGGATAAAAAAAAATATTTTGATATGCAGCATGCATATGCAACTCGGGGTGACCTATCATATTTCAAAAGAGCAAGTACTAAACGGTTTCTCGTGGAAGTACACCTTTAAGCATCAGCTGACTTGCAAAGGTGATAATCTTGAAAATATTGCCTAGTTTGACTATAGTGACCACCAGTAAAACCCAAATGAATTGCTGTTACTATACAGTACCCGATGATTTGTAGAGAAGCCATCCTCCAGACAGAGCCCTCATTTTGGGATATTCCTCAAGAAGAACCCTAGTAATCTGTGGAGACATTGACATGAGAGCTTACCCTGGTGGTTGTTAGTTTTAAATGAAAATTATCGGTCTGAGTGTTGGTGTGCGGATTTCTTTTCTGTCATTGATATGTTTCTGTCCTGCGGCTGCTCGCTGTGAGGTAAGATATGCCTACATTTACTTTAAATCAATTTTGATCAGACTGCCTAAAAACGTATTGTCCACAAAATGAAATTAATAGAAGTTTAAATTTTATCCAGGACCTGAAAGACATCTGCATACACACACACCTCACTACATCTGCAATGTACTTCTGAGCCAGTTGTTCACAACACATATTAATTAGAACGAAGTTTTCACATTGTTTTGCCCTCATTTTTTCTGCAAAATAATATGAAGAGACACTCCCCCATCCATGCTAGGAAAGGTATAATGACCTTCCACAGGGCTTTTGAATTGATGCTGCCACCGGCGGCACCTCCCCCACTGATCGAGTTCCTGCACCCTTCATCATGTGGGCCTAGGCTACCCCTCAACCTGAAATTGGCCATAACTACACAGATTAACGGTCAACCAGCAAGTAATGTAAATGGCCCATGCATGGTACAGGATCACTGTGCAACCATACAGACACATATAGCAACAATACAGACACATACCTCATCATGATCTGCATTTTCTTGAATGTTGACAGTTCTTCGTCCGAGTCCAGCCTGAAGTAGCTGCAATTCATTTTTGGGGGATTTGTTTGTGGCCTCAGGTAGCAGGCAGAAATTCAATTCAAGCATTTTGCCTGGAGGAGTGACTAAAGGGGGAATAGGCCTTGTCCTCCGGCGCACGTGGGCTGGAAATGCCCTAACATCGACAGAACACAAAAGAACACCCACAATAACACACGAAAAACACACAAAAGAGTATAGGCTTCACTTCTTCCTCTACATGAGAGGCAACATACAGTTGTAGCAAAAGCAAAACACTCGGGCCATATCATTAGAAATGACTCTTGTGATGATTACATCATAATGCATGCCTGTGTACAATTTGGGCCATGTAAATAAAGTCATGAATTAGAAGATGGTTTTACTACATGAAATAACATGACAACGCTTGTGGTTATTATTGTGGCATGTTTCAGATCATCTGGCTAATAAAGACATTGTACCCTACCTTTGCATATCACGGACATAGGGGCCGACAGAGCCTTGTGTGATAGTTGACACGGGTTGGGGTTGAAAAGGCTGGGGCTGCATGGGCCGTTGTTGGACAGAAGATGATGGAGGAGTCTGTTGACTATGTATATAAATATATTTGTGAAGAAGAAAGAGTCTGTTGACTATGTATATAAATATATTTGTGAAGAAGAAAGAGTCTGTTGACTATGTATATAAATATATTTGTGAAGAAGAAAGAGTCTGTTGACTATGTATATAAATATATTTGTGAAGAAGAAAGAGTCTGTTGACTATGTATATAAATATATTTGTGAAGAAGAAAAAAAAATCAGCACATTCATGGTAGGGCAATGCTTTTATATGTGTCTTGTGTCCCATCAGGTCCTACTGTCAATATTGAACTGCTAGGTCCAGTTCTGCAACTGTGCTTCATACCTTCCGGAACTTCCTGCAGCAGTCACCCCAGCCTGGGTAGTTTTTATTAGGTTTACCAGGCTCATCATGGCCTGTTGTATAGTGTTGTTTTCCTGTGGGGAAAATTACATTGCATGTCATCATTAATTCTTTATACAGCATATGACTGAAATCAGACAACTGGCTGCATAATATTAGTATATTAATATTCATTAATAGTATGATTTTAGCAGCTTCAGCTTAAGGAGCGCACGTCTTAAAATGAGAGTGCACTTCAAAGTGAATACATGTTTTAGTAAATTGTGATCACAAGGTTTAAAACGTGGGTGCGACTGGATTACAGCATGTAGTTTACACGATATTAGTAAATGCAGTCTACGATTACAGCATGTAGTTTACACGATATTAGTAAATGCAGTCTACGATTACAGCATGTAGTTTACACGATATTAGTAAATGCAGTCTACGATTACAGCATGTAGTTTACACGATATTAGTAAATGCAGTCTACGATTCAAGTAAACGGGCGCACGTTCTATTTTCGCGCGCGCGTTTTGGTTAAATGAGAGCACGCTTTGCCTGTGTCCATAATGCAAATTGTAGGGGTGCCACCGTGGGAAACCCAATCCCCTGCTGTACCCCGACCACTCCACCTACAATGCATGGGAAATTAGTGCAAACACCTTGAGCTGAGAAAATTCAGGGAAGCACACGTAACTCTGCTACACGCATACGTTTATATAAATGCACACGTCTGGGCCTTTTGTTTACACATGTACAAAGTTTTGGCGATCTTAACCTGATATTTTTGAAAGCCCTGTCCAAATGAGAGATTTTGCAAATGGGTATTATCCGATTGACTACCTCTCGAGGTCACTAAACTCAGTTTGCGTGTAAAGGAAAGGCTAAAACTGATGAATATGCATTTGCTAAATGTCCCTATACTTTGAAAAATGAAAACTGTTGGGGGAAAAAAACTGATTTAAAAAATATAATCCCGCATACGTGCAACCAAGGCCTTTGTTTGCGCTGGACTACGTCGCTTGGGTCTACAGTGTACCGTCCTTGCATCTCTGCTACTTTGATACTTTAGACAGACACATCATGCCTTCCCACCTAGTGTTGCCACCTGTCCCGGATTTTCCTGACTGTCCCGGATTTTCATGGTCTGTCCCGGAAAATTTAAAAAAAAATCCTGGACACTGAATGTCCCGGATTTTTATACATGGACAAAACCAGAGACCGCAACCAACCTGACTTTCGTCTTCTGGCTGCATTTCATCAAACTTCACGCGAGGGCCGTTCCCCTTTCCTCACACAGTATCAGATGGGGCGAGTCCCCTTTTATTTGTGCTTTCTACTGCCCCCAGGTGTCCAAGCCAAAAACTGCTGGAAATAAGCCAAAATAATAAATGTCTGGTCTGTTATATTGTATAGATGTGTTATGGATTCTAATTGGGTTTGGCTAGAATTGTTTGTTTCTTATTTATTTGTTTTCTTCTTTTTACCTTCAGTGTCAGCTGTAATCTTAAAATCACTAAAAAAAACAGTAAAATTTGTTAATCTAAAGATGAGAAAAAAACTGAGATAAGAAAAAGGAGAACTGGAAAGAGTTGAAAAGTAATTATTAATCTTTTATTTAAATTGTTTGTTTCTGATTTAAATTTGTTTTCTTTTTTACCTTCAGTGTCAGCTGTAATCTTAGATAAACAAACTGTAAATGTTTATCTAAAGATGGGGGGGGGGGGACTGAGATAAGAAAAATGAAAACTGGACAGCTCCACAAAGAGTTGGAAATTAATTGTTAATTGATTATTAATCTGTTATGTAGAAGAGTAATAAAATAATGAGAGCAATAACATTTCAGTGTAAAAGAGTGATTTTTTTCTGGGTTAGATGTGCAAAGAGCTGCGTTGCTTCCGACCAAAAGGCCGATTGGATGGTCAAAATGTCCAGGATTTTTGTCAGACACAGGTGGCAACCCTATTCCCACCATATCCCACGTTTGAAAAAAGGTCCGCCATTCGATCGACTCGATTGCACAAAAAGTCTTGTTTTGCGCTTAATCACGTTTACTGTAAAACATGAAGCGTTGCAATTACACATCCATTCTTTTGCAAATATCCCACAACGCAATTGCTCCACAACTTTTACCATAGCATGTTACGACAGCTATGGCACGTTAGACAACTTGCTTCTCATTGCGATTGTGTGACTGCACAGGGCTGCGCCGCTAGCCTACTTGAACACCTACTGTACCTATTAGTCACTTTTGTTTTGACACTTAATCTCTTGGATTGTTGGCATCGAGGTGAGAAAATGGCATTGTACTATGTAAACAGTCCACCTCTGTAACAATTCCTATCATATTTCACGATTTTACAAAAGGTTGGACTCGTTTTCTTACCATTAAAACCTCCGTGGCCTTTTGTTTGGCGCCCTCCTGCACACATTTTCTTTAAATCTTCCTAATCTCTGCCTCCTCACCGTTTCTAAATAAAGGCGGCAACTTGATTGGCCGGTGAGTAAGACGTTTGGTGATTGGCTGAGAAGTTTTGGCAGAGATTTCACTGACTTTGGTTTTGTGTTCGTAAAAAGAATCTGTGCTTGTGAATACGATTTGTGCCTGTGGGAGATTTGTTTTTTTTCTCAAATACAAAGTATTTTTACATGTACAAAAAATCTATTTACAAGCACAATTTTTTTTTACAAGCACAAAACTTTGTTATAGAGACATGAACGTTTTTCACACAAGGACACATTGTTTTTACAAGCACAAAATATTTCCACGTGTACACAAATTCTTTTCACAAGCACAAAATATTTCTACGTGTACACAAGTTCTTTTCATGAGCACAAGATATTTCTACGAGTACAGACGTTCCGGCAGAGAATTCATTCCATACACTGTGCTTAGTGAACAATAGGCCCATGATTTTGTAGCTAAGTATGCTGTTGCATATACTTTCCACTAGATGGCAATCAAAGCTCAGGAATGGAGAAAATTACTAGTTAATGTATCATAACACCTTTAAAGTTATTCTTCACGTCCCAATTTCATTAACTCATTAACTTTTCCCTCGTACTTCATTTCAGAATTCTGCACAAAATAAAAAGACGTACGAGGGGCTGGTTTACTGTACGTGTACACCAGAAGCGACCAAAGCGACCAGGTCGCCGAGGTCGCTGAAGAAGCTTCGCCGTTGAGTTCGCTTTGTTCGCTTTGTTCGCTCATGACGTTTCATTTGGAATGTTACTCATTTAAAGGGCCGCAGCAAAAAAAAACCTCCCCGACCAACAGTTGTGAAAACGGCAATACATTTATATGCGTAGGGCAAAACAACGATGTACTTGAACTTTGACATGTTTGGTTAATAAAGGAATAAAAGAGTATAAAATGTCTACATGCACTGACAGCTGAAAAATATTCATATTCATACAGTAATTCATGAATTATTTAAGCCGCTGACTGAGTACATCAATTTACTTTTTAGTTACAATTGTTTGCATCCCTGTAGAAAAACAGGGCTGGGTCGTAGTGGACCGAAGAGCCTGCCACTGCTGTGATGAGCTTCTCCGTTGCCATTTTTAATACAAAGTAGGAACTAGGTACTAAAGTTACACCGTTTGTTTCCTCGAACCCACCTGATTGTCGGACGTTGGTAAATCAATGTATTCCGATTGGTATTCGCGGTATTCGCCGAACCGCGTCATAGCTCATTACCATAAAGTTAACTGACTTTTAACTTCTCTTTTTCGCTCTGGTCGCCCAGTTCGCTTCGCTGCCGGCGAATTCGCTTTGTTCGCCCAATTCGCCGACCCTCCATAGAGAAACAATGACTTCCGCCGCTCTGGTCGCTTTGGTCGCTTCTGGTGTACACGTACAGTTACCAGGCTAGAATTCTTATAGCAGCCTAACCTAGCTAGCCGATGTAGACAGCCAAGCTGTGGCTAGTAGCCTACCAAACGTCAAGACTGCCGTGCTAACCCAAAATAACGTTTTAATCACTGACCTGAAACGTGTGACAACTTACTGGCTGCTGGTGATGACAAGGTACCAGTAGTTTTTTTAAAGAAATGTCTTATGTCCATGGTTGAAGGAAGACAGACGAGTTCTGACAGACGAGCATAGACTGTACAAAGGAGACGTTAATGTTTAGAATTAGAACACATGCACGCCCTTGTTTTAGTGGGATTCTATTTTTCTAGTTGGGTCACGAGAATAACAGCATTTTAAGAATGAGGGAAATGTGGGTTTTGTTGTAGGCTATTTGCCCATTAATCAGTTTTAATGTAATTTACAGGGAGCATATTCTCAGGGTTGTCATGATTTTTTAAAGCTTAAAAAGATTCGGGGCTTTTCACGTGAGATTCGGGGCTTCAGCCCCAAAAGCCACCCCCTAGCTCCGCCCCTGAGTAAGACTATAGAAATTGTGCACAGTGCAAGACAACATTTTAATTATTTGGTGGGGGGAAATAAATAAAATGGTCAATAAAAAACCTGGCCTCGACCCCGATGACCCCAATAACTTCAGACCCATCTCCAACCTCACATTCCTCTCAAAACTACTTGAAAGAGCTGTCGCAGCACAATTAAATCAACATCTCCTCACCAACAAACTATATGAAACATTCCAATCTGGCTTCAGAACCCACCATAGCACCGAAACAGCTCTTCTCAAGGTAACCAACGACCTCCTACTCTCCTCTGACTCTGGAACCATCACCATCCTCCTCCTCCTCGACCTCAGTGCTGCCTTTGATACAGTCAACCACTCCATTCTCCTCAACCGTCTGCAATCCATTGGCATCACCGACACCGCCCTCTCCTGGTTCAACTCATACCTCTCCGGCAGATCCCACTACATTAACATCAACAACCACACATCCTCCACCACCCCTGTCCGACACGGAGTCCCACAAGGCTCTGTTCTGGGCCCCGTCCTCTTCATCCTCTACATACTCCCACTTGGTCACATCATCCGCCGCCATGGACTCAACTTTCACTGCTATGCAGACGACACTCAGCTCTACATAAACACCAAAACCATCACTCCAGAAATCCTCTCCACCCTCACCAACTGCATCACCGACATAAAAATCTGGATGAGCCAAAACTTCCTCAAGCTCAATAGCAATAAAACAGAAATAATCATCTTTGGTCCAAAATCCATGCTCCACACCTTCCAGAATTTCTCACTCTCCATCGATGGTCACTCTGTCACCCCCTCCGCTCTGGTAAGAAACCTAGGACTCTATATGGACCCCGCACTCTCCTTCAAGCCACACATAAACCACACCACCAAAACATCTTTTTTCCACCTCCGAAACATAGCACGCCTCCGACCCACCCTTTCACCATCAGCTGCTGAAACACTAATCCATGCTTTCATCACCTCCAGACTCGACTACTGCAATAGCATCCTATATGGCCTCCCCTCAAATGTTCTTCAAAAATTGCAATATGTCCAAAACTCTGCTGCCCGACTGCTTACCCGCTCCCCATCCAGAGAACACATCACCCCCATCCTCCGCAAACTCCACTGGCTTCCCATCAAACAACGTATACAGTTCAAGATTCTCCTCATCACCTACAAAGCCCTCAATAACCTTGCCCCCCCATATCTCACCGATCTCCTACACCGCCACTCCCCCCCTCGCCGTCTACGCTCCTCGGATGCCAACCTCCTCACTCCCATCATCAAAACCAAGTACCGCACCCTGGGGGACAGAGCCTTCACCATCGCCGCCCCCACCCTCTGGAACTCCCTCCCCCTAGCCATCCGAGAATCTGATTCACTACCATCTTTCAAACTGAACCTCAAGACCCACCTCTTTCAAACCACTTATTACACCTGAGTCTTCTTTCCCAGTACCACCAACATCACCAGTTCCCTTCACCCTAATCTGCTGTACCCCTTTGTATCCTCCCTGTCTTGATGTCACTGTCTTCACAGTTTCTATGTACTATATGTAATGTATGTCCCATTATTGTGTGTCTGTACTGTCCTTATGTACTGTTTGTCCCAATACTGTGTGTTCTGTACTGTCCTTTGTAAAGCGTCTTTGAGTGTCCTGAAAAGCGCTATATAAAACATATGTATTATTATTATTATTAATAAAATAATTTTAATAACGATTCATTTGCAGCCGAAATAGTCATCATCTCGTCGGTCAGCCGTTGGCGGCAGGCAGACGTCAAACTCCCTCCACATCCAGCAAGATAGCATACAGCTAACTGCTGTTTTTTATACATTAACCGCACTCAATATCACAACACGGTGTCTACATGGGTTAACGACAATTGCGTTTTGACCCTAGATATCATTTAAGTGCCACGGTATCGTTCTCCACTTGCAAGAAGTCTCGATCTAATATTAGTTTGTGGCTGGCTGGTTGTGCTAATATGCTAACCATTAGCTTACCTGAATAGTTAAAACATCGAGTGGTCAAATGGTAAAATCGAGCAACCTATTTGAGTTCGTGGTGCATTTCTACATCAATCAGTGTTAAGCATTGTCACACAGACTCTTCAGATTAAACAAAACCTTTGATGTTGGAAGCCGCTCGGATGTCCGCCAGGTTTTTCTGAAATTTTTGTAACTCCCGCCTCTAAAGCACAATATAATATTTGAAAATGCGCTGAGACAGGGGGTGCCGAGCAGTTTCACGGGGGTGCCTTGGCACCCCTAAAATAGCCTAGATTCGCCACTGAACATGACCAAGCGGAAGGGCACGGCTCAAACACAGGGATTAACACTGCTGTTAATTTAACCTGCATGACATAGACTAACATCACATCAGTGTTACAGCTAAATCCATACACCAAACATCCGTCACAAAACCATCCCCCTTCTCTGATCAGCACCGAACTCCCATTTGATTTCAGTCAACGTAAAATAAAATAAATTCAGATGACGGAAATCCATCACAGCGACTATTCAGATGACGGAAATCAATCATAGTGACGGAAAACTTTAATCCATGGCACACACACACACATTGATGGCTACTTACATGCTCCTCTGGTTTGCCTCTCTTCATTGCGGTGCTCTGTCGACTGGGCTTCGTAGGGGGACGTATCCCAACGCGCTGGGGGGTGGAGGACGGTGTTACACAAATATCCCCATCTGTGACATAGAAAACGGGGAGAAATATAAATGCAGGGTTTTAAGCATGTGTGCAGTTTCTAACACTTTATTTAATCAAACTTACAGTGTGTGTAGATGGAGTAATTAGTAAAAAAAACAGTGTGAGACAGTAAGCTAGGCTACTTTTTAACATTTTACTTTTGAGTCAAACCCAGCTATGGAGGGAACACTGTTTTTTCCAAGGAAACGGTCACCTTGACAACACAGCTGTGGAGGGAAGGCCGACCCGATTCCCGTCTTTGAGTGCTTCGCCTCCACCTCGCCATTATTTCCAGATCCCTTTATTTAACAAATGAACGTTGCAAAATTAAGAGGAGAAATCAACTTACAACATGGCTCACATTAAATGTATGAGTTCTGTGGAAATAACAGTGAGGTGGAGGCGAAAAACTACCCCAAGTCCCATTTGTATTTATGATCTAATTTTATATGTATAAAGTACCATTGTAAATTGTAAATGGTACTTTATAGCACCTGTTAACAAAAAATAGAGCATGGAATAGTCATTTAACTGTTAATTTGGCTACAAGAGTTGTCATGGCTACCATTCATAAGCACACTGATGGTGATTCAAATTTTTGAGATCTACTTCAGCCAGTTATACAAAGCCAGGTTGCCAGTTATAGAAAGTTAATCCCCACCTCATCAGCCAATCAGAAAAGAGAGTTGTATTGTTACCAATTGTGTCCAAGTTACCCTCAGCATCCGTCTTGGGCATGCTGTCAGTTTAAAATTAAAATCCAAGAAATGTAGGACTATTTAGATGAACAATTTAATAATCATATTTACATTTTAAAGACAGTGGAGGCATGGTGAACCATCATGTAGCTGAAAATGTGTGTAGGAAGATGGTGAAAGCAAAAGAAAAGGTCATCTTACCATGGCAACTGTGCCAAACTGGTGTGACTCTCTGATAACTGCGTGCGTGTGTGTGTGTGTGTGTAGTTTTCAGTTTCGGTATGGAATGGACAGATACACAACAGTGTCTGGCTGAATGTTTCTGTTTTGGTCTTCACAACAATGCCCTGCAAAAATCGTTTCGTAGGCTACTTACGTTTGAGCGAACAACCACCGCCATCCTGCCAGTCCTCTTTCTCTAATGTTGTCTCTACTTCACTGTTGGCGGACCTTGGTGAAAGTGACTGGATTAATGATGCTGTTCCTGCAGAAACGTCAACTTCCTCGTCATCTTTGCACAGCACTTCGTAGACACACTCCTCTTCTTTTATGTCCTCTTCTTTCAACACCTTTACCTCTATTATCGGCAAGGCTTCATTACAGACGGGAAATGGTGACGCTGGCCGTCTTGGTGAGGCTGATTCAGTTTTACAATCTAAAGAAAATGAAGAAACGTTTTCTTCGGCACCGTTCCACAGTCTCAGGTAGCCATAGTCCTCTTCGTTAATGTCTTCTACTTTCACGCTCGCTATGGGCGTCTCCATGTTTGGTAAGCTCGGAGATGTTTTACTAGTAGGTTGAAGTAGTCCTGGTTATAACACTGGGTTGCATATAGCCTACAACTGTACGATATGTTTGAACGCTAGATAACTCGTACGGTCAGATGCCGTGCTCCGTGCTAAACAAGGAAACTATGTGAAGCTAGCGACACAAGCAAAATTTTAAATATGGCCACCACTCGGCATTTTTTCAAAATAAAAGCCTATTCTAATGCTTTATTTTTCTTTCCATTTAGAAGAATACCAATAAAGAAATGCCAATTTCAAAGAAATTCCTTCCCAAAGGTAAAAGCTACGTTAATTACAAATAAAAATAAATGAATGAATATAAACATGAGTTTAAAATAAATAATCCTTTTGACATAGCCCACTATTGTTAAATGTTAAAAATAACAAATTGTACGTACGTAAATGCAGGTCACATAAAATGCTTATACCATATTCTTGAATATTATGAACAGATATTTAGGCAATATTTGTCTGTGTGGATACCGAATGGTAGCTATGTATTAGGCCTGCCATAGTAATACACACATAACCGTAAAATTGTGTGGTTGAGAAAATAACAAGTTGTGCATATATAAAAGAGGGGGGGGGGGTCCTTACTTAACTTATTCTTAATTATTCAATTCGTCCTGAACCCCTGGCAAGTTGGGCCATCCCCACCTTGGCCATTTATCCACTTGCCAGACTGCTCAGACACACACACATACATACACATACATGCATACACATACATACATACATACATACATACATACACACACACACATACATACACACACACACACACACACACATACATACATACATACATACATACATACATACATACATACACACATACATATACATACATACATACATACACACATACATACATACACATACATACATACACACACACACATACATACATACACATACATACATACATACATACATACATACATACATACATACACATACACACATACATACATACACATACATACATACACACACACATACATACACATACATACATACATACACACATACATACATACATACACATACATACATACATACATACACACATACATACACACACACATACATACACACACACATACATACACACATACATACATACACATACATACATACACACACACACATACATACATACATACATACACACATACATACATACATACATACACACATACATACATACATACACACATACATACATACATACATACATACATACATACATACATACATACATAACATGCACATAACCTTGCACTCACCTCTGCAATATTTGTTTACTTTCATGTCCTTATGTGTACCCCCCCCCCCCCTTTTTTTTGTTTGCATGACATAAGAAGAGTTTTGAGTGTCTAAAGAAAAGTCTAAAGTGTCCCTGACCTGGGAAACATATCAAGGCACATATCTCTTTTTGGATGGCCCAGCGCCCCATATGCTCCCAGGCCATGTAAAATGGCTTCTGAATGGTTATAGATGTCGTAATAAATGTAATCTTCAGGTTTTTTGGCAGTAAAAAAAAATTGTGCATATAAAAGGGGATAAGACTATGTCTTTGGTACTGTTTAATATTACTAGTATAAGGTATTTTTTGACAGTTTCCCAACGCAGGCCCTAGGCCATAGTAAAAAGTGTTGGAACAATATTAGACCGTTTGCTAATGCACAATTTAAATTTGAAATGTCTGGCTGTGAATATAAGGAATTGTGCATATCTGATATTCAGGTCAAATTAAAATTCTTGCTAAGAATATAAACAGCTACATGCAGAATATACAGTCATGGCCAAAGGTTTTGAGAATGACACAAATATTACTTTTTCACAAATGCTGCCGTTTCAGTTTCACTCCAGAATGTTATGAGGAGTGATCAGCTCAAGTGCAATTAATTGCAAAGTCCCTCTTTGCCTTGAAAATGAACTTTATCACCAAAAACACATTTCCACTGCATTCCAGCCCTGCCACTAAAGGACCAGCTAACATAATTTCAATGACACACAGGTGTCACACACATTAACACAGGTGTGGGTGTTGATGAGGACAAGGCTGGAGATCAATCTGTCATGATTGAGTGACTGGACACTTCAAAAGGAAGATGGTGCATGACACCATTGTTCCTCATCTGTTAGCCATGGTTACCTGCAAGGAATCACGTGCAGCCATCATTGCATTGCACAAAAAGGGCCTAACAGGGAAGTTCATAGCAACGAGTAAGATTGCACCTCAGTCAACCATCTATCGAATTATCAAGAAGTTCAAGGAGAGGGGTTCAATTGTTGCCAAACAGGCTCCAGGGCGCCCAAGAAAGTCCAGCAAGCGCCAGGACCGTCTCCTGAAGGTGTTTCAGCTGCGGGATCGGGCCACCACCAGTGCAGAACTTGCTCAGGAATGGCAGCAGGCAGGTGTGAGGGCATCTGCACGCACTTGGAGGAAGGCCTTTTGGAGGAAGGCCTGGTGTCAAGAAGGGCAGCAAAGAAGCCACTTCTCTCCAATAAAAACACCAGGGACAGACTGATATTCTGCAGAAGGTACAGGGACTGCACTGCTGAGGACTGGGGTAAAGTCATTTTCTCTGATGAATCCCCTTTCCGATTGTTTGGGGCATCTGGAAGAAGGCTTGTTCGGAGAAGACGAGGTGAGCGCTACCATCAGTCCTGTCTCATGCCAGCAGTGAAGCATCCTGAGACCATTCATGTGTGGGGTTGCTTTTCGGTCAAGGGAGTGGGCTCCCTCACAATCTTGCCTAAAGGCACAGCCATGAATAAAGAATGGTACCAGAACGTCCTCCGAGAGCAACTTCTCCCAACCATCCAAAGGCAGTTTGGTGATGAAGAATGCCTTTTCCAGCATGATGGAGCACCTTGCCATAAAGCAAAAGTCATAACAAAATGGCTCGGCGAACAAAACATTAAGATTTTGGGCCCTTGGCCAGGAAACTCCCCAGATCTTAATCCCATTGAGAACTTGTGGTCAATCCTCAAGAGGCGGGTGGACAATCAGTATATTCTAACACAGGTGTGTGTAGAAATCAGTATATTCTAAAACAGGTGTCTTACTGTAGAAATCAGTATATTCTAACACAGGTGTGTGTAGAAATCCGTATATTCTAACACAGGTGTGTTACAGTAGAAACCAGTATATTCTAACACAGGTGTGTTACTGCAGAAATCAGTATATTCTAACACAGGTGTGTTACTGCAGAAATCAGTATATTCTAACACAGGTGTGTTACTGTATAAATCAGTATATTCTAACACAGGTGTGTGTAGAAATCAGTATATTCTAACACAGGTGTGTTACTGTATAAATCAGTATATTCTAACACAGGTGTGTGTAGAAATCAGTATATTCTAACACAGGTGTGTTACTGTAGAAATCAGTATATTCTAACACAGGTGTGTTACTGTAGAAATCAGTATATTCTAACACAGGTGTGTGTAGAAATCAGTATATTCTAACACAGGTGTGTGTAGAAATCAGTATATTCTAACACAGGTGTGTGTAGAAATCAGTATATTCTAACACAGGTGTGTTACTGCAGAAATCAGTATATTCTAACACAGGTGTGTTACTGTAGAAATCAGTATATTCTAACACAGGTGTGTGTAGAAATCAGTATATTCTAACACAGGTGTGTTACTGTAGAAATCAGTATATTCTAACACAGGTGTGTTACTGTAGAAATCAGTATATTCTAACACAGGTGTGTTACTGCAGAAATCAGTATATTCTAACACAGGTGTGTTACTGTAGAAATCAGTATATTCTAACACAGGTGTGTGTAGAAATCAGTATATTCTAACACAGGTGTGTTACTGTAGAAATCAGTATATTCTAACACAGGTGTGTTACTGTAGAAATCAGTATATTCTAACACAGGTGTGTGTAGAAACCAGTATATTCTAACACAGGTGTGTTACTGTAGAAATCAGTATATTCTAACACAGGTGTGTTACTGTAGAAATCAGTATATTCTAACACAGGTGTGTTACTGTAGAAATCAGTATATTCTAACACAGGTGTGTTACTGTAGAAATCAGTATATTCTAACACAGGTGTGTGTAGAAACCAGTATATTCTAACACAGGTGTGTGTAGAAATCAGTATATTCTAACACAGGTGTGTTACTGTAGAAATCAGTATATTCTAACACAGGTGTGTGTAGAAATCAGTATATTCTAACACAGGTGTGTGTAGAAATCAGTATATTCTAACACAGGTGTGTTACTGTAGAAATCAGTATATTCTAACACAGGTGTGTGTAGAAACCAGTATATTCTAACACAGGTGTGTGTAGAAATCAGTATATTCTAACACAGGTGTGTTACTGTAGAAATCAGTATATTCTAACACAGGTGTGTGTAGAAACCAGTATATTCTAACAGCTGTGTGACTGCACTCCTGTGTTTCTATCGGCATCTACATGGGGTCACAGGTGGCCTTGGTGACGGAGGTGGCCTTGGTGACGGAGGTGGCCTTGGTGACGGAGGTGGCTTTGGTGACGGCGGTGGCCTTGGTCTCCAGTGAGGCCATCGTGTGCTCCATGGACAGCATCTTGGTGTTGACGTGCGTGAGCTGCTGTGAGACGTTGTTGGCGAATCGGCTCATCTGGCGAGACAGCGCTGCCATGACAACCAGCAGCTTCCGCCGACCCCCGCGCTGCTCACGCCCCATTGGCCGAAACCGCTTGCTCCCGCTGACAACCTCTTTTGATTGGCCCAAACGGTTGGAGTTTGCTGATGTGCCTGTCGGATTGGCTGTGACCGGCGCAGCATCGTTTCTCGCCCTCTTCAACTTCCTGTCCCCAACGCCGTGTCTGAGGTGGCGTTGCCTGAGCGCACAGAGCTGCTCCTGGCAAAGCTGACTGTCGCAGCGTCCACAAAGGCGCCGAGGTCTCGCCTCCTTCAGCTGGGACCCTTCCACTGTCCACCTCAGGACCCCGTCGCCATGACAACCACCGTCACCATGACAACC
This sequence comes from Coilia nasus, assembly GCA_027475355.1. Classification (NCBI taxonomy): domain Eukaryota; kingdom Metazoa; phylum Chordata; class Actinopteri; order Clupeiformes; family Engraulidae; genus Coilia; species Coilia nasus. Next base: position 3,204,721 of record CM050198.1, read on the forward strand.
ACTACACTGGAGCTGGTGCATCAGGGGACTGTCGCCGTCCCACGGGAACTGGTGATCGATGGGTGCTTGTGTCCTCCTCCCAGACAGCTGACCCAACCCTGAGTAAAACAAAACACTTAAATAAGTCACACTGTGTTTAATGTGCCACTGCTTTGTGTGAGTAACGTTTTATTAAGGGCACAGGAAAGGTGTCATCCTGGCCACTGAAGCTCCTGAAAGGTTTTGCTTGTTTATGAATACAGAATGATACATCACCTTTTTAACCCAGCCCTAGTAGTGTGTCAAACACCAAACAAGCCTGGCAGCGCACACACACACACACACACACACACACACACACACACACAAGCCTGGCAGCATGCTCGCTACACATTAACTTACTTGTGGGAGAAGAGGCTGAGTGTTCATGTTCCTCTGATGGAGACTGTCCCTCCTCTCTGATGCTGCCGGCTGGATATTTGTGCTCCTCGTGGCTGTCTGTGGGTGAAAGTGGAGCCTCAGTCCTCCAGCCGGGTCCTGGTCCACACTCCAGTCCGGGCTTTGCATCCTCAGTCCTCCAGCTGGACTCCACTCCATACTCCAGTCCGGGCTTTGTGTCCTCCCCCCCGTTCAGCACATGGTCACAGTCCTCCTCCTTGATTTCAGTCTTCAGCAGCAAACTCACAGCTGAAAGGTCAGTCCACCTGTACACACACACACACACACACACACACACACACACACACACATTACCCATCTAAACTCACAGCTGAAAGATCAGTCCACCTGTACACACACATTAATGTATGAATATGCACATGCGCGCACACACACATTACCCATCTAAACTCACTGCTGAAAGATCAGTCTACCTGCACACACACACACACACACACACACACACACACACACACACACACACACACACACACATTACCCATGTAAACTCACTGCTGAAAGATCAGTCCACCTGTACACACACACAGGCGCACACGCACGCACACACACACACGCACACACACACACACACACAGACGCAGACACACAGACACACACACATACTCACTGGAGTGGGTGAGGTGGAGACCTGTCCTCTCTGGCATTTGCAGTCAAACTGACTGGAGGTGGGACTCCTGTGTCTGCATCAACACACACACGCACGCACGCACGCACGCACGCACGCACGCACGCACGCACACAATATCGGCATCAAAGACAAAACCATGCCAACTCCTATAAACACATGAAACCAAACATGTATAGCACGATCTCTGAAAGAGGCAGTGTGTGTGTGTGTTTCTGTTTAGAAAAGAGGCAGTGTGTGTGTGTGTGTGTGTGTTTCTGTTTAGGAAAGAAAGAGGCAGTGTGTGTGTGTGTGTGGTTTTGGAAAGAGGCCGTGTGTGTGTGCGTGTGCGTGTGCGTGTGTTTGTGTGTGTGTGTGTGAGTGTTTAGGAAAGAGGCTGTGTGTGTGTGCGCGTGTGTTTGTGTTTCTGTTTAGGAAAGAGGTAATGTGTGTGTGTGTGTGTGTGTTTAAGTACCTTTTCTGAAGTGACGTATCGGAGGTCTTATGACGTCTTCATCCCCTGTAGTGTCCTCGTCCTTCACGCTGATGTCCAGACCGTCTGGTTTCAGCCAACTGTGGCCATCTTCATCCTCTACAGGCAGAGAAGCATCTTCATCCTCAACATCCTCCTCCTCCCCCTTCACAGGGAGTTCCAGACCGCCTGAGCGGGGCTGTGAGGGGTGTTGGGGGTGTGAGGTGGGGTTTGAGGGTGGGTGTGAGGGGGGCTGTAAGGAGTGTTGGGGGTGTGAGGGGTGTTGGGGGTGTGAGGGGTGTTGGGGGTGTGAGGGGGGCTGTAAGGGGTGTTGGGGGTGTGAGGGGGGGTTTGAGGTGGGGTTTGAGGTGAGGTTTGAGGGGGGCTGTGAGGGGGGCTGTGAGGAGTGTTGGGGGTGTGAGGAGTGTTGGGGGTGTGAGGGGGGCTGTAAGGGGTGTTGGGGGTGTGAGGTGGGGTTTGAGGGTGGGTGTGAGGGGGGGTTTGAGGTGGGGTTTGAGGGTGGGTGTGAGGGGGGGTTTGAGGTGGGGTTTGAGGGGGGCTGTGAGGTGGGATTTGCGGGTGGGTGTGAGGGGGGCTGTGAGGAGTGTTGGGGGTGTGAGGAGTGTTGGGGGTGTGAGGGGGGCTGTAAGGGGTGTCGGGGGTGTGAGGTGGGGTTTGGGGGTGGGTGTGAGGGGTCAGCGTCTTCTGCTTTTACTACGAACTCCATCACCGGCGTCTGTGCACCGCGAGGTGGACTAGAAGAAGGCAAAGTAAGGACTGGTCTTCATCCTTCAGTCAGGAGGCAGAGAGAAGATTGGTCATGTAGTATAGATCATGTAGTATAGATCATGTAGTATAGATCATGTAGTATAGAGCATGTAGTATAGAGTATGTAGTATAGAGCATGTAGTATAGATTAGTCATGTAGTATATATCATGTAGTATAGAGCATGTAGTATAGAGCATGTAGTATAGAGCATGTAGTATAGATTAGTCATGTAGTATATATCATGTAGTATAGAGCATGTAGTATAGAGCATGTAGTATAGATTAGTCATGTAGTATAGAGTATGTAGTATAGAGCATGTAGTATAGAGTATGTAGTATAGATTAGTCATGTAGTATAGAGCATGTAGTATAGAGCATGTAGTATAGATTAGTCATGTAGTATAGAGCATGTAGTATAGATTAGTCATGTAGTATAGAGCATGTAGTATAGAGCATGTAGTATAGATTAGTCATGTAGTATAGAGCATGTAGTATAGATTAGTCATGTAGTATAGAGCATGTAGTATAGAGCATGTAGTATAGATTAGTCATGTAGTATAGAGTATGTAGTATAGATTAGTCATGTAGTATAGAGTATGTAGTATAGAGCATGTAGTATAGAGCATGTAGTATAGATTAGTCATGTAGTATAGAGCATGTAGTATAGAGCATGTAGTATAGATTAGTCATGTAGTATAGAGCATGTAGTAATGATTTGTCATGTAGTATAGATCATGTAGTAATGATTTGTCATTAAGTATAGATCATGTAGTATAGATTGGTGATCTAGTATGCATTAGTCATGTAGTACAGATTGGTGATCTAGTATGCATTAGTCATGTAGTACAGATTGGTGATCTAGTATGCATTAGTGATGTAGTATGGACTGGTCTTCATCCGGTGGGGAGGCAGAGAGAAGTTCACACAATGTTAGGATATAAAGATGTGTGTGCATGTATGTGTGTGTGTGTATGTGAGAGTGTGTGTGTGTGTGTGTGTGTGTGTGTATGTGTGTGTGTATGTGTGTGTATATGTGTGTGTATATGTGTGTGTATATGTGTGTGTATATGTGTGTGTGTGTGTGTGTGTGTATGTGTGTGTGTGTGTGTGTGTGTGTATATGTGTGTGTGTGTGTGGGCCAGACAAAGGATAATCTTTACTTCTCAGTGCTCTTCTAACATGCTTCCACTAAGCATGAAAGCAGACTGTGAGTGTGTGTGTGTGTGTGTGTGTGTGTGTGTGAGTGTCAAAGTTAGTAGGTTCCGCAATCCGAATATTACTCATGTGTCCCTACATTACAATGCATGTTTAAGTTTAGATTCATGGTCAGCTTCTTACGTTTACCATTTTTTAAATTGTTTTACCATTTTTAATTAGGTTAGAGTTTTCTAAACACGCTGCAAAAAAAAAAAAAAAAAAAAAAAAAAACATAATTAGTAAATGGTAGAAAAGGTAGTGAGTCTTTCGATGACAAGTGTAGCTGATAAGGATCAGGACGTCTGGGCACGACGGGTCAGCAGGTGGTAACGAAACCAGTGGCTTCAGCGGACACCAACCTGGAAAACCAAAAGGTGATTGGGACAAAAATACGTTTCCTTTCTGAAAACGAGTCCTCTTTTTCAGCGCACATTGTTCACCATACATTACGCTTACCATGTGTAGGCTAGGCTGCACTGTTAGTAATTATGTCTTCGAGTTTAGCGGAGGTTTGCCTCACACTGATTTCTTAAAACCACGTCGCTCGGTCGGTCGGTAGCTTTGCTTGCTGGCTGACAAAGACTACATCAAAGCTAACAAATGAAGGCAACCGGGTGGAGACGATGGAGCCATTTAATCAGTTGGCAATAACGGATGGCATGCACAGATCTTGCTTACCTTTTTATGGGCAGGTGCATTTTCCGGTTAAAGCATACCAGCTGCCATCTTCATCAGATAAGTTATATCTCTTTATGCCTGTAGTTGTGGATTTTCCTCTCGTGCCCACATCGGAAGCCAAAACTCCTGTTTACTTTTTTCTTCTTCTCGGTTTTGCCGGCGGTTAGGAACATTAACGCTATTGTTGATTAGCTGCCACCTTGTGGACTGGAGGAAGAAAAGCATCAGTTGGAACTTCCAGTCGGATGAGAGCAGCAACCTGGCGGCTAAGTTGTGTCCACAACTCCAGAGCTCAACTCCAGTCGTCAGATTGTCAATGAGGCTGGTTGCGATTATAGGCAGCAAACTTGTTTTGAAGGATTCGGCAAAGTGTTTTAAGTAGAGAGTATTTGCTAGGTGTCAAGTCACTTTCTTTTTTCTTACAGCACATTTAAAAACAACAGATTTGGGGATATTTTATAGTAGCATGACGATTTCTACACAATCATCACAATCAGTAGACACACCTGTTCAGAACCATGGACACCCACACACACCTATTCAGAACCATGGACACACACACACACACACACTTTCAGAACCATCTGTACCCAGACAAAACCCAAGATTTGCTCACATATTAAAATGGATTTTTAAATGCATTACAAACAAGAATAAAAACAGATGTAATGTGATTGTTAGATATTAATGGTGATGATATAGCAAAAAGGTAACGCGGTTGGTTAATGGTTTAAAAAGTTTACCAGTTCAGAAATGATCTAAACACATATGACCAGCACATGCAGTTCAGACTTTTTACTCCACATTTTATTGAATTCTGTCAGGCCTATCTGCATACAAATATAAGTACACTAAGATATGGAAATTAATATCACAAATTTACAAAATCTACTTTTCAATGCTAAGTGATATTTCATCTTCGGTGTGACATTGTTATTTAATAAAGAAAATGTAATCTCATTCAAATAAGATCTTTGAAAATCATTTTTAAAGCCACTTACAAAATAACAGCTTTATACATTCTTGACAATCATGTGACTTGGTATTACACATTATACACCATTACATTAACATTAAAAACCATAAACAATAATTCAAGAGTTAAAATACTGAGCAGAAGAGCGAGTCATAAAAGTCAGTTAAACAAATGGCAGTTAATTTTAAAAAGTCAAAAATTCAAATCTGTTCTGTGTTCTAGAATGTTTGAGTAACTAATTCTGACATTAGACTTTTCGTCCCTCCTGGAAATGACATATAGGTGTTGTTTCAGTAAGAGTATGATTAGGGCTCTTTCCTGTGAGAGCACTTGTGTGTCTTTAAATGAGCAGACCAAGTGAAACTCTTGCCACACTGAGTGCAGTGGTACGGCCGCTCTCCTGTGTGAGTGCGCTGGTGTCGTATTAAAGTTCCCTCTCTAGTGAAACTCTTGCCACACTGAGTGCAGTGGTGCGGCCGCTCTCCTGTGTGAGTGCGCTGGTGTCGTATTAAATCTCCCCCATTAGTGAAACTCTTGCCACACTGAGTGCAGTGGTACGGCCGCTCTCCTGTGTGAGTGCGCTGGTGTCGTATTAAAGTTCCCTCTTGTGTGAAACTCTTGCCACACTGAGTGCAGTGGTGCGGCCGCTCTCCTGTGTGAGTGCGCTGGTGTTGTTTTAAATGTCCCTCTTGAGTGAAACTCTTGCCACACTGAGTGCAGTGGTACGGCCGCTCTCCTGTGTGAGTGCGCTGGTGTTGTTTTAAATTTCCTAGATCACTGAAACTCTTGCCACACTGAGTGCAGTGGTGTCGCCGCTCTCCTGTGTGAGTGCGCTGGTGTTGTTTCTGGTCACGTGCTCCTTCCTGTTCTAGAATGTTTGAGTAACTAATTCTGACATTAGACTTTTCGTCCCTCCTGGAAATGACATATAGGTCTTGTTTCAGTAAGAGTATGATTAGGGCTCTTTCCTGTGAGAGCACTTGTGTGTCTTCAAATGAGCAGACTGAGTGAAACTCTTGCCACACTGAGTGCAGTGGTGCGGCCGCTCTCCTGTGTGAGTGCGCTGGTGTAGTTTTAAATTTCCCCCATTAGTGAAACTCTTGCCACACTGAGTGCAGTGGTACGGCCGCTCTCCTGTGTGAGTGCGCTGGTGTCGTATTAAATTTCCCTCTTGAGTGAAACTCTTGCCACACTGAGTGCAGTGGTGCGGCCGCTCTCCTGTGTGAGTGCGCTGGTGTAGTTTTAAATTTCCCCCATTAGTGAAACTCTTGCCACACTGAGTGCAGTGGTACGGCCGCTCTCCTGTGTGAGTGCGCTGGTGTTGTTTTAAATGTCCCTCTTGAGTGAAACTCTTGCCACACTGAGTGCAGTGGTACGGCCGCTCTCCTGTGTGAGTGCGCTGGTGTTGTTTTAAATTTCCTAGATCACTGAAACTCTTGCCACACTGAGTGCAGTGGTACGGCCGCTCTCCTGTGTGAGTGCGCTGGTGTTGTTTTAAAGTTCCCTCTCTACTGAAACTCTTGCCACACTGAGTGCAGTGGTGTCGCCTCTCTCCTGTGTGAGTGCGCTGGTGTTGTTTCTGGTCACGTGGTCCTTCCTGTTCTGAAGGAGGTTGTGTGGCTTCTCGAGGTGTTGATGTGGACGGCCCAGTTGTGGTGTGGCGTGAGTGTTGGTTTCTGCCCCCACTGCTTCCAGAAGGTAACAGAGTCTCTGATTTAATCTCTCCAGACCTCAGCAGTCGCACGTACTCGTCTGTGTGGCTCCTCTTGACGTGCTTGTGGAGGTAGATTTGAGCCGTGTAGGAGAAGGGACACAGCGAGCAGGAGAACACCTGAGTCGCTGCCACCTCTGGAAGAAAAGACAAAGAGAACCACAGATATAAGGAGACTAAAAGAGACTAAATTAAGGTTCTAACTGAAGAAATATCAGAGAAACTTCAGATAATATGACCAGTTATTTCAGCTTTTAGCTTTTTTTTACTGACACATTTTCAGACATCAACATTATATAATTAGATTAAAATAGGATTGCTTTGCATGTACATTTTCTCCACAGCAGAGATGGTAGCTGATTGTAGGGGTAACTTGTGGAGGTGTACTGATTGTAGGGGTAACTTGTGGAGGTGTACTGATGTCGTACTGATGTCATTGCTCAGATATGGACTCAAAATAAAAGTTAATAGTGTGGAGGAGTTTTATCTTCCCTCATCCAGGTCTACAGTCACTTGTTATCAAATTATAAAATGCAAGAATGTGTTATGCACTCAGTATTAAATATTTAAAAGTTGAAGCTTTTTTCTCAGCACTGGGACTAGGGCTGTACGATATCTGAAAAATGTGCGATATGCGTTACCTTTGCTTAATGTTGCAATGACGATATGTTTTGAGATAAATAAATAAATATTTAAATGTAGTTTTACATCTTTCAGCCTAATCTTCTAGCCAGTGAGCAGCCTGAGGATGTGGATATCAAGGGCAGTAAGACTCCATTTGATTTCCCAAGTATCTTCATATGTGTAGACATGGCTTAACTGGAATAAAAGGGACATTAATGTAAGCTGCTTCACAGTAGTGTCCTATTTATTCCAGTTAAGCTATGTTTTGAGATATATGTATCACGATACTGTACGTTGCGATATCACCATATTTTTGATATTTTGTGCAGCCCCAACTGGGACTACTGACTTCTTTCATATTGTCCCCTCTATCCTCTCAGAGAATGCTGTAATCTCAGCCAATAAACATCCACGTGTCCACAGCATGTGATTAATTGTTTAGGTTCCACAGCATGTGATTGGTTGATGATGGTCTGCACCTACTTTCAGTGCTGCTCTTAACGTCCCACAGGTAGTCAAAGGTGATGCCCAGCTCCTTGGCGTAGTCCTCTCCATACCACACCAGCAGCTCCTCTCCAGGGTTGATGGGCTTACAGCAGCGATACACAATCGCTCCTCTGTACTGGAACGCCACCAGATTCTGCTCCTCACCGTCACGAGCACAGTTCACATACCTGGTAGACACAACACAGCACAGTTCACATACCTGGTAGACACAACACAGCACAGTTCACATACCTGGTAGACACAACACAACACAGTTCACATACCTGATAGACACAACACAACACAACACAGTTCACATACCTGATAGACACAACACAACACAACACAACACAGTTCACATACCTGATAGACACAACACAACACAACACAACACAGTTCACATACCTGATAGACACAACACAGCAGGCATGTACAAGTACTAGTTTTGCAATATGCTGCGTACAGCTGAGAGTCAAATACTTCACTACATTACTTATAACAGTTACAGACTGTCAGAAGAGAAATGCAACATGAAGTGGAGAAAGGACAGTCATACAAGCACAGTGTTACCATACACACACACACACACACACACACACACACACACACACACACACACACACACACACACACTGTCTGTTTTCTCAATTAAATGTCTTAATTAAATACATTAACTCAGTTACATTCATACTCAGATTTTGATTCTATTTATTTTGGCGACGAGAAGCCTATGAGTAGTAATTCACCAAATTATTATTATTGTTGTTATTATTATTATTATTATTTTTAAGAAGGAATAATTGCAGACAGAGAAATCCAAAGTGCTAAAAAGCAGGTGTGACCTCATCCAGTTGGAGTGGGTCTCCCTCTTTGCGTCTATGTACTCATCTGCATGCCGGCTCTTGTAAATCTGCAAATATTCAAACACATCACACTCTGTTAGGCGCGTCCTCACGACAGGTTTTAATGCTGAATTTGCCTTGCGTGCTGCAGTATGGTCCAGCTCACCACCCAGGAGTATCCGCTCTCTATGGCCTCCTCCTTGTCCATCACCTCCCCCTCGTAGGGGCCAAAGTGCGCCCCTCTGGGCACCGCCGGCCCCTGGCTGAACACCCCCAGCCCTGCGTTTGGGATGCTGGACTTCCTGACCTCCAGCCCAGGGGGCAGGGTGAGTCGAGCTCGGTCTGGGACCCCCACTGGGGCCGGGGTGTCAGGGATGAAGTTTGGGGGGCCGTGGATCCAACACTCATCAATGTAGAAAGACTCACAGTCCTCACAGTCTGCAGAGAACGAGACAAATCTCAGACTAATGTTAACAATCACAGTCTGCAGAGGAGACGAATCTCAGATTAATGTACAGACTCACATGAGACAAATCTCAGGCTACTCTAAACAATCACAGTCTGTATAGAACGTGCCGAATTTCAGATTAATGTACAGACTCACATGAGACAAATCTCAGGCTACTCTAAACAATCACAGTCTGCAGAGAACGAGACAAATCTCAGACTAATGTTAACAATCACAGTCTGCAGAGAAGGAGACAAATTTCAGATTAATGTACAGACTCACATGAGACAAATCTCAGGCTACTCTAAACAATCACAGTCTGTATAGAACGTGCCGAATTTCAGATTAATGTACAGACTCACATGAGACAAATCTCAGGCTACTCTAAACAATCACAGTCTGCAGAGAACGAGACAAATCTCAGACTAATGTTAACAATCACAGTCTGCAGAGAAGGAGACAAATTTCAGATTAATGTACAGACTCACATGAGACAAATCTCAGGCTACTCTAAACAATCACAGTCTGTATAGAACGAGCCGAATTTCAGACTAACGTAAAACAATCACTCTGCTGAAAAACTGCATGAGCAAGAGATGCAGTGTAAGGTGTAGTGCGGTTAAAGGTTAAAGGTCAGCTCACAGAGGTAGTCTTCATCTTTGGGCTCCTCTTCCTCTGTGTAGCTAATTCTGGGTTTGCTGCGTAGGCTGCCTCCACGCTTGTAGCTGTTCAGCTGGGCTTCCTGCTGCTTCAACCACTCTCTCTTCGACACACCTGACACACACACACACACACACGTCAACAAACACATAGACACACACACACGCATTCCACACACATATACATACATACATACACACACATACACGCTCATAGGAAAAAGACAAAGCAAATGTGTGAACCTTACAGGATACAGCAAAATCTTACATACACACATATACACACATACATACTGCATAAATCTTTTGTCTTTCATACAGCTACATCATATGCACCAAAATACTAAAAATAATCTCAACATTACAATTATGTTCTCTCTCACACACATACAAATACACACACACACCAACACAACCACACACACACAAGTATTCAGAAATGTGACGCTTTATCATTTCATTCTTTAACAAATCTACACATGAATGTTAAAGGATGTACAGGCCCCTGTATTTATTTATCTGCACATTTTAAGCTTTGAGTACGTGTGTGTTTGTGTGTACCTGCATATTGCTGTGAGTGTGTGTGTGTGTGTGTGTACCTGCATATTGCTGTGAGTGTGTGTGTGTGTGTGTGTACCTGCATATTGCTGTGAGTATGTGTGTGTGTGTGTGTGTACCTGCATATTGCTGTGAGTATGTGTGTGTGTGTGTGTGTACCTGCATATTGCTGTGAGTATGTGTGTGTGTGCCTGCATATTGCTGTGAGTATGTGTGTGTGTGTACCTGCATATTGCTGTGAGTATGTGTGTGTGTGTGTGCCTGCATATTGCTGTGAGTATGTGTGTGTGTGTACCTGCATATTGCTGTGAGTATGTGTGTGTGTGTGTGTGTACCTGCATATTGCTGTGAGTATGTGTGTGTGTGTGTGTGTACCTGCATATTGCTGTGAGTATGTGTGTGTGTGTGTGTGTACCTGCATATTGCTGTGAGTATGTGTGTGTGTGTGTGTGTGTACCTGCATATTGCTGTGAGTATGTGTGTGTGTGTGTGTACCTGCATATTGCTGTGAGTATGTGTGTGTGTGTGTCTGTGTGTGGACACTTCCTAAGTCATCTCCATTTACCAGGCGTCTTTGCTACAGGGTCTCTGTCTCTCCCTCCCTGTCCATCCAAACTCTGCAGACTGCCTCTCTCTCTGCCTGACTCTGTGTTGACCTGAGCAACAGCAGTGACAAACTCCAATATTTTGGCTTTCATCTGAAGTCTGAAGTTTATTCACACAAGTTTTTGTTAATTGCATGCATGTGTATGTCTGTGTGGGTGTGTATGTGTGTAATAGCATGCATGTGTATGTGTGTGGTGTGTGTGTGTGTGTGTGTGTGTAATTGCATGCATGTGTATGTCTGTGTTTGTGTGTAATTGCATGCTTGTGTATGTCTGTGTTTGTGTGGTGTGTGTGTGTGTGTGTAATTGCATGCATGTGTATGTCTGTGTCTGTGTGGTGTGTGTGTGTGTGTGTGTGTGTGGTGTGTGTGTGTGTGTGTGTAATAGCATGCATGTGTATGTCTGTGTCTCTGTGTGTGTGTGGGGTGTGTGTGTGTGTGTGTGTCTGTGTGTGGTGTGTGTGTGTGTGTGTGTGTGTGTGTGTGTGTGTGTGTGTGTGTGTGTGTCTGTGTGTTTAATGAAACCTGTTTGTTGTCCTCTGTGGCCTGTTCTGTAGAACCCGCCTCTGAGGCCTGAGCAGTGCTGCTGATTGGTTGAAAACTGCTGTTCCTATTTATGATTGGCTGAGAAGTCTGCTCTCCCCTGCTGACCGGATGAGAAGTCTCGTTGCTAATTGGCTGGATGCTGACCAGATCAGAGGTCTCGTTGCTGGTTGGCTGTGAAGTGCTGCTGCTGGTTGGCTGGATGGAGAAGAGACAAGCTTGTGTGTGTGTTCTGGGTTGGTTGTGACATCCTCTAATATTAAAAAAAAACCTTTTTAAGACATTCATGACTTAGACTTTAGACCGATTCCCCATGCAAACAACATGAAGGATATGCTGAAGGATATGCTGACTCCCATAATTATGTTGTGGGGGTGGGGACTTGCATATATATACAGTAATGTGCAAAAGTTATAGGCAGGTGTGAAAAAAATGCTGTCAACTAGGAATGCCTTCAATCATTTATCATCATTTATGTTCATCAATCAACAAAATGCAGTAAATGAACAAAAGAGAAACCTAAATCAAACCTAAATCAAATCAATATTTGGTGTGACTACCCTTTGCCTTCAAAAGAGCATCAACTCTTCTAGGTATACTTGCATAGAGTTTTTGAAGGAACTTGGCTGGTAGCTTGCGCCAAACATCTTGAAGAACTACCACAGATCCTGGATGTAGGCTTCCTCACATATACAACCAATTTGGTGTAACTGGTTGATCATACACCTGACTATAATCCTGCAAAATCCCTGACTTTGTGTGTACCCCTGTGTGTGTACACTTTCTGTGTACCTACCTAAAACGTCTGTGAAAAAACAACTTATGCCCATCAAATCCTTTTAGCCTCATGAATTTTTCAACAGTAAACATGTGGATGGCTAAAAAGATACAGTACTGTGCAAAAGATTTTGGCAGGTGTCTTCAAACCAGCGTCAATTCACACAAAGAGGTACACACAAAGTCAGGGATTTTGCAGGATTATAGATTTCTGTAGAATCACCCATAAGAACATCTATTTGACCTATCTTATCCCCATGTAGGCATCTATTTGTCCTTCCTAATCCCATTTAGGCTAGTTAAGTCTGTCTGCTCACCTCAGATGAAGGGGCAGGTGGTGTGTGCTCACCTCAGATGAAGGGGCAGGTGGTGTGTGCTCACCTCAGATGAAGGGGCAGGTGGTGTGTGCTCACCTCAGATGAAGGGGCAGGTGGTGTGTTCTGGGTTTGTCTCACAGAACCAATTGTGTTTCCAGCTGGGCGCCTGACAGGAGCCCTGAAGGAGTGCGAGGCTGGAAGATCAAAAATTATATCATCTTCACATCCATCATCAAAAAACATCATCATCTTCACTGCCATCATCTAGTTAACTCTTTACCTACTTTTTGAAATATTCAATAGACAAACAAGCAAGCACACACCCACACACACACACACACACACACACACACACAGAAACAGTGTTGCAGACTGCCAGCAACAACAAGCTGTACACACAATACAGATCAGTAATAGGGTGATTCCACACACACACACACACACACACACACACACACACACACACACACACACACAGACACAAACACACACACACACACACACACACACACAGAAACAGTGTTGCCAGCAACAACAAGCTGTACACAATGCAGATCAGTAATAGGGTGATTCCACCAAATCGGTACCTTTTCAGCTTTGGAATTTTTTTTTTTTTTAAATCATCTTTTTCACCATTTTTAAAATATCTACCGAAAGAAGACATCCTAAAGTGACAATAAATGATATGGTGCCATCTCAGGTTATTTATTTGATTTATTTTATGACACATTATTTACTTAATTATATGATTTATCAAAGTCATTGTCACTCCTGTTACTCCTGTAGGATTTCAATAGGTTTACTCTGAGAAAGTAACAGGAATGGCAGTAACAGGGTTGACAGTAACAGGAATGACAGTAACAGGGTTGACGATTTCAAGCTAATTTGCCCCTAGCTAGCTAACGGTCAAGGTCACAAGAGCAGATGTCATACAGTTTGAAAGGGTATTACTTGTATATTTGGTAAATATTAATATAAAAGAAATATCTTTTTAAGTAATGGGTTAGAATAAGGTAACAGTAATGACCCCCAACTGTCTTATAAAATTACAAAATTCCACATTATAGAAGAGTGAAACTAATTAGTGTTTTATGTGGTGAAAATCCTCTACCTGTAAGTGATGTAACCTCCTGTAAATGATGTAACTGCTGGAATGTGCCATTATTTTAAAGGGGTGTTTTTATGTTATCAGGGGACACTGATAAAATGATTAAAATTTTATAGAGATGACATGTATTCATGCTAAAAAACATTGCTTAACAATGAAATACTTCTAGATCAATGGCGTAACGGACACCTCCGCAGCCCCCGCAAGGCGGGGGGGGGGCGGTCGATAGGGGGGCCGATAGTGCAGTGTGTCATTTTGGGCCGTTTTAAGGCAACACTGTACGAATAGAATGGTATTCCTGTCAACAGGATTGAACTGATTACTTGGATAACTGAGCTCAGTGGGTTTGACCGTGTGGGGTGCGCGCTGTCCCTTTAAATTCAAACGTTCGATTTTTAACATCGCTTTTGCTGCTTCTGCTGCTGCCGGCTTCTGCTTTTTACGCCTGCATTGTTTGTACAGTGACAGCAGCCAACATAGCCCACAAAAGTGGAAAATGAAACGCAGTAGGGAGCAAAGTGGCGCTCAAAAACGGCAGAGAAAGAAGAAAAAAAAGAAGAATTTAATTCAACTCTTCCCAAAATTGTATCTACATTTGGGAGAGTTAATCCAGCAGTTGTTTTTCCTCAGTCGCTAACAGGTAGGCTAGCCTATGACAGAAGACTAGTTGAGTTAAATAAGACTAGCAGTTAGCGTCCATGACCACCTAGATGGAATTATTGTTTTCTTTTTTAGTCTGAAATGAATGAAATATTAGCACATGGCAATTAGATAAGAAAATACAACTAAGATGAAATGCCTCGCTGCTTCTGTTATTTAAAACAGCCTTTTCTAACGCTATCCTGCAGATTAGATTGGATTCAGCAGACTGCTTTGAATATCTAAAGTATTTTCCCAATCCTTGCAGAACTAATCGGCTCCCATAACAAAAATGTGTTAAAATCTCGCGGAATGTTTCTGACATCGCAGTGAGAACTCAAAATTTACTTAACTTCTAATATGCGCAATTGTACTCCTCAAAGGTTTAGAAGCAGGCGAGGGAGAGATCACAGCGCATCACACGGTTGATGAGGGAGATGCGTGCCCCAATACAGCGCCAGGCAAGGGAGAGACCATAGCGCATCACGGTGATGAGAGAGATGTGTGCCCCAGTACAGTGCTAGGCGAGGGACGGCAGACTGCTGGCGATGAGCGAGATGCATGCCCAGCGTCAGGTGAGGGAGACACCACTATGTCTGAGGAAGAAGCTGTCCAGGACCCTGTCTTCAGGACCCGCAGCTGAACTGTCTGGCAGCAGCGAAGAAGTTGGGATACGATTCCCATCTCAGGAATTCGGTGCTGAGACTGATCGTTACCCTACTGACAGGGCTAATTTCCCAGTTGACATATGTCATAACGATGTAAAGAGGTCCATCATTAGGCAGGGACCATGCACATATTAAGGTCCCTATCCGAGGGATACAAAAGGCAGACGTTTTTCAAACGAATATTTCTACCGAGTGTCAAAGAAAGGTACAAAGATCCCACGCAAATGGCTGTTATTCCCCGAAGTTGGATCGGGTGTATTGCCAGTCTTGTTAGCTGTTTGGAGATAGAAAGTCGGTGGGTAATTTGGCATGGACAGTAGGAATTAATGACTGGTAAGGTCTGTCGCGAAAGATCAAAGAGCACGAACATGCTCGTTCTCACTTGACAGCCTGTGTCATTTATGATACTTGGCAGCAAAATCTTACCATTGGTGAACAAATGTCCTCGGAATATCGGCATGAAATTAATTTTTGGTCAGATGTACTAAAAAGGATTGCTGATGTTACTTTGACACTTGCATCCTGCAACTCTGCTTTCCGTGCGCATCATGAGAAACTTGGAGAAATTAACAATGGGAACTTTTTGGCCCATATCAAACTTCTTGGACGTTATGAACCCGTGTTAGACAAATTGATTAAAAGCAAAAGTAGAATTAAATATCTCAGCCCAAAAATCCAAAACGAGATGATATCAATCATGGCACACACAAAGGTCCATGACGAAATCGTCAAAGAAATCCACAAGGCAGAATTTTATTCTGTAATATTAGACACGACACAAGACATCTCAAAAGTGGATCAGCTGAGTCAAGTGCTCCGTTATGTAACCATTGCCAAAGACGATAAAGGTGTACACTTAGACGTGCAAATTCGGGAAAGTTTCATTGGTTTCCACCCCGTCCACGACCAAAGCGCACAAGGCTTAGAAAAAACGATTCTTGAGCAGTTAGAGAGGAAAGGAATCTCTCTCAATAAATGTAGAGGACAGGGGTATGACGGCGCAGCCGCAATGAGTGGTGTCTACTCTGGTTTGCAAAAGCGAATTACAGATAGGGAGCCCAGACGTAATGAAAGCCCTTACTAAAATATCTCTGCTATTACAGATAGGGAGCCCAGACGTAATGAAAGCCCTTACTAAAATATCTCTGCTATTACAGATAGGGAGCCCCGACGTAATGAAAGCCCTTACTAAAATATCTCTGCTATCCAAAAAGGCCAAAGAGCGCGCTGAGCCCAACGGTCTGAAAGCCAGAATGGAAACTTTTGAATTTGTGTTTCAAACAGTTGCACACATAAAATCCTTGCAATTATTAACACTGTTTCCCAAAATCTGCAAAAACAAAATGTGGACATTCTACAGGCAAGCCAATATCTCGATACTGTGTCAGCCAACCTTGCTTCACTCAGAGGCGAATATGACGGCCTTCAAGAAGCTGCCCAAGACCTAGCAAAATTGTGGGGCATTTCACCTTCATTTCTGGAGAAACGTGACAGACGTGCGAAAACGTATTTCGACGAATTGTGTGAGGACGAAAGGCTTTTCAATGCAGAGGAGAATTGTAAAGTTTCGGTCTTCTACGCGACTTTAGACATTGTCGTTGCGCAGGTGGGACGCAGGTTTGAAAGCATGTGAGAAGTGGCACGGAGGTTTGGGTTTTTACGCCCCGGTGAACTCGTGTCCAAATCTGATGGTGAGTTATGTGCATCAGCAAATGCTCTGGCAGAGCAATATAATGAAGACTTATCTGCGGATTTCCCTGATCAAATGCTATCATTTAGAACTGCATTAAAACCTGCTCTAAAAGAAATTGAGCATGGTGGGGTGCGTGAGTTGGTGCACATTCTCTTCGTGCAACATAACTCAATATTGTCCAGTTTACCTGACGTTGCCACAGCAATCAAATTGTTTCTAACTCTACCCGTAACAGTTGCGAGTGCCGAGAGATGATTTTCAAAGCTAAAATTGATTAAAACCTACTTGCGAAGCACAATGTCACAGGATAGACTGACGGGTCTTGCCATCTTAAGTATAGAGAACAGACGCGCTCGCAACTTGGATTTGAACAGAGTCGTTAGGGATTTTGCTCATCAATGCGCTAGAAGAAGTTCCCTCATATACAAGCATCCAAAGTTGTAAATGTTGTTGCTCTGTATCATAGATTCAGTTGCAGTCGTTGAGGGTTATGTTCAGCTGATGTTCAGTTCAGTTGATGTGACATTGTTGTGAAATAGAAACCTTGAGTTGTTTCATGAAATATAATCTTTAACCCTTTGTGGGATGTGACACATGTACTGAATATGAGCAGTGCCACCTCTGTGCTGCACTGTGCCAATGTAGATCCATGAATACTCTTCTTTCATTATCAATGAGATTAATTTATACTATGATGAATGCTTTATTTGAACATTTAAACAAAATATGAATTTTATTGTAATACAGAATACATTATTATTTACTTTTCCAAAACAAATTGTTTTATTTATTTTCACCTTGTGCCTTAATTGTCATTATTGTTATAATGTTATGTATAGCCCGATTGTTAGGCTATTGTTTTCATAGTTTCTCACAACACTGGTTCTCACACACTACTTACTGAAGTTATTTGGTCACATCAGACATTAAATAAATGAGAAACACTCTACTGTATACTGCTGGTCTACTGAATATATATATGTGTGTGTGTGTATGTGTGTGTGTGTGTGTATATATATATATATATATATATATATATATATATATATATATATATATATATATATATATATATATATGCGGGGCCTACACTTACTAGCTGCAGGGGGGGCCCACATACTTCTGTTACGCCAGTGTTCTAGATCAATAACAAATGTGAAAATTATATTATATATATTATATAATTGTAATATACATATATTTAATATATATATATATATAATTATATATATTATAATTTGTCCAAAAAATTATAAGTAAAAAGACCCGCTGAAAGATAACTTTTATATTGAGGGACAGGCCAAACTCGCTGCCTTATCAACATAAATGCAAATTTAACAATGGAAAAGAATAATTAATTACCTTAATTGTAAGGTAAGGTGTTTGTTATTGTAATGATTTTATGACCGTTTATTTCTCTGGGACGCAAAAGGTACCAATTTGCTGGAATGACCCAATAGCACAGTGTGTACACCTTCACCTGCATGCACAGGTGTGTACACATAACACTATAACGTCTGTGTGTGTGTGTGTGTGTGTGTGTGTAAGACTGTGTGTGTGTGTGTTGGACAAATCCCATTACACATAATGCTACACTCTGAGGACACAACATAAGGAGAGGACTTCCGTGTTCAACCTTCAATTACACATTACACAGTAATAACACACCTGCAAGTGTGTGTGTGTGTGGTGTGTGTATGTGTGTGTGTGCATGTGTGTGCATGTGTGTGTGTGTGTGTGCGTGTGTATGTGTGTGTGCGTGCTGACCTGGGCGTCCCCTCTCCAAGCTGTGTGTGTGGTGTGCATGTGTGTGCGTGTGTGTGTGCTGACCTGGGCGCCCCCTCTCCAAGCGAGGTTTGTATGTGTGTGTGAATGTGCGTATGTGTGTGTATGTGTGTGTGTATGTGTGTTGACCTTGGCGCCCCCTCTCCAAGCAGGGTGTGTATGTGTGTGTGTGAATGTGCGTATGTGTGTGTGTATGTGTGTTGACCTGGGCGCCCCCTCTCCAAGCGGGGAGTCCACTCTTCCTCCGAGTCGCTGCTGTCTGTAGGGGGCGCTCTGTCTCTCGCCGCCTCCCTTCCAGACCTACCCTTCCTCCTCATGAAGGCCGGGACAGAAGACGGCAGGCCTGGGGCAGGAACACAGAGAGAAAGACAGGATGGAGGAGAGAGAGAAGGAGAGAGAGAAAGACAGGATGAAGGAGAGAGAGAGAGAGGTGGTGTGAATGGGACTGTTACCTATAGACAGAGGAGAGAAAGAGAGAGAGAGAGAGAGAGAGAGAGAGAGAGAGAGAGAAGGGAAGGTGGTGTGAATGGGACTGTTACCTATAGACAGCATAAACAGGTGGTTCCTCTTGATGTTTCTGTAGCGTTTCTTCTCAGATCTGGCCAGCTGGGCCCATGCTGATTGGCTGAAGTACACTCTAAGCTCCTCAAGGGACTCCTGGGTACACCACAGCAACACAAATACACGTGTGCACGTAAAAAAGGTGTGTGTGTGTGTGTGTGTGTAAAGAAGATAATGCTTATGTGTTCCTGGACAACGTGCTAAACTTCCCTTGGGTGTAAAACAGTTCCACAGATATGAGTGTGTCCAGGTGTTGGGGTGTGTATAGGTGACTGCATTTGTGTGAGCAGGTGAGTCAGGGAGAGTGAACGCATGTTTGTGTGTAAATGAATTTGTGTGCATGTAGGTGACTGTGTGTGTCTGAATGCAGTGTGTATATGGGTGACTAAACGTGTGAATGGCGGCTCAGTAACTGAGGTGTAGACAGCAGACAGTGATGACTGAAGCGGTGCTGGTCAAAAAGACTGATGCAGCACTCAACATGAAACTGACTTTCGGAGTAAATCTGTCATTTACTGACCTCGTCACTCTCAGATGAACTCATGGTTGGGTGTATGGTTCAGATCTTGCTGTCACAGAAGAGAAAGGTTACTATTTTTATTTTTAGTTAAAATTGTACAAGTACTTTAAGTAATGACTGTATTTGTACTCTTAAGAGATTATTATCTTAAATTTTAGTTAATGCTGTGCAAGGACTGTATGGTATAACGACGTAGTTGTAATATCAGGGTCTCTGCACATTTCTGACAAGCAAATATAATGCTTTTTAAGACCATTTTAAGACCTTTGAGAATAAAAAATAAGACCATTACCGCGAAACATACAGTAAAAAAGCGCAGTAAAGTTCAAACTCAAAGCATTTTTTTTTAAAATATAAATCAGTGCATCTTCAGTTTATAAAACAGAACATTAACTGCCTTCTCAATAGTTTAACAGTAGGAGTAGGTGATAAGGAGGTGGAGAGTGATCCACCATCATCCTTAGCTAGATTTGTGTTTCTGTGTCTTTTTGTGTGCGCACGCCTGTGCACATTCCTGTGTGTACACGAGTACTTGTTCTAGTATAGCCTAATAACAGTAGTCATGGTGAGTTTATATTTACATATATATTTCCATTACCATTCCCATAAATATTTCAGTCTTTTGGATTTGGTTATCCATTCCCTAACAGGTCCTATGTCCTGTGTCCTATGTCCTATGGTCCAGAGTGTGTCTCTGATTGTGTTTCAGTCCTACTCAGACATACCAAGGGCCATCAAATGAATTTGCATTTATACCCCGTCATCCCATAGGCCTAGAAAGATAAAGAGCAATTTTAAAATGATTTTACACGTGAAGAGGTGGGAATGAAGGGTAGGACGTGGAGACATGAGATTCTGTCACATAGTGGGAGGTCTTTTAGTGGACACACCTATGTGCAGTCACGTGCCTGTCTAATTTCTTCAATGTAAATAACTATAGCCTACATAGGTACATAGATTAGTAAGGAAGGATATGTCATGGGACATGCTATAATGACTATAATAAAAAACATGGGTGGTGTTGACAGTTCAGATCTTTTGTTCAACTTTTGTTATCTTATTATTGTAATGATGTTCCTGAAATGTCTGTAAACGTTTATGGTATTTACCAAAGAACTTATTCTTGTTTATTAGCTTTTGTAAGGTATTTATTAACTCATTCAGTGCCAGGCATTTTCAAAGTTGGTCACGTCCCAGTGCCAGGATTTTTTGAACATTTCAGTGTTTTTTCAAGACCCACAGAAAATTGAGTTCTATGTCTGTGTCAACAAAAAACATACCAAAAGAAACTCCAGACTTTCCTTTATCATCAGAAAAAAAAATTGTTTGTACCTCTTTCCATTCCTTAGCAATTGTCTGGAGAACATGGGTGGGTGTAACTAAAAATGCTGATTTCTGACCAAAATACTGAGAAAAATGGCTTTTTGTAACGAGCAACATTTCAAGCAGAAAATGTCTTTGATTACAATTGTTTTTGCTTCAGAGACATCTCAAACATTATGAAAAGTGATCCCATTGTATACTGCACCAAAAATAACGCTGGCAACATTATTTATAAATTAAAAAAATACAAATTTATTTATAAAACCATGTAGGCACATTTCATAGATTCTTTGAAGCACAGCTAAAAGCAACACGTCATGGGAAACACTTTGTGCGTAAACATTTCAAAGGCAAAAATTAGACTTTCTAGCAGCTATTTATGTACAGCACACTATGTTATAACTGTAGTGCTTCTAGCTCTTCCCCCTGTGTGTGCGCGCGTGTGTATGCATGTGTGTGCATGAGAAGCAGAGCAGAGAAGCATAGCAGAGAAGACCTATAAACACGATCTAAAATACCGGTCCATACATATAGTATCGGAGTAAGCTATGCGATTAGACTACTGCTCCATGCTTCTAAATGTAATATTTCTGAACGTCACCAAACACGATATAAAACATTGTAACATTTTAGTGTGGGAACTTGGCTCAGAGAGGGGATAGGCAAACCGAAACCGAACTAAATATACAACGCCTTCAGAGCAAAATAACATCGTATTCCACAGGATCCGCACACAGAACAACTAGATTAACACATGAGAATGATAGCACAGGAAATTATGATGTTGGGAGAGTGCAGTGAATCCGTGCGCTTTACCAAATGTAGAGAGCTGGGTCGTCAGTGACTTGCTGTCGGCGCAGACGGGTCAGTCAAGTGCAGGTGTAGCTATCTATGAAACAGCGCGACAGGCTGCTCATTATGCATTACCTAAAGTGAAATTAATCTATTGGTGACTTGCAGAAGCTAAACGTGAGATGTTGCTAGGAAAACAGTAGCTTCAACATACGTGCTGACAGGATTTATTTTGATCAAGCTAGCAGTGTGCAAAACTGCGAGCAATTGAGCAAGCCAGGTCCAGTGTCTCTTCTTTGAGACAATGTTAGATGATCACATATCCACACTGATACTTGTACTACCCACAGAATGGGTTCCCTTGTGATTACAACTTTGATTTTTTACTAGTGGTGGGCATAGATTAATTTTTTTAATCTAGATTAATCTAGATTAATCATAAAATTAATCTAGATTAATCTAGATTAAAATGGCTCATTTGAATTCTGCCGAAGGCATTCAGAATATGTGTGCTACCTAAATAATGACTAGAAGTAAGTCTTTGAGAACGGGTTTCTTAAGCCAGGTGGCACAGTAGACTAGGGGCTCATCTCCTGTTTCCAAAATGCATCACTAACTGCTTGAAAAAGCTGTTCTACTTTGATACTTGGTGATGGAAATAAATCATGTTCAATAAAATGTACTTGTGTTTACTAGCTGTTTATTTAGTTAAACATGAACTAAATGAAACATGAAACATGGATTTTGAACTGTAAGCCTACATAAGAAGTTGTGATTAACTGTTTACAGTCAGTAGCTTTGTGTCAATCAGTCCAAGCTCTATTTCTCCTTCTTCCACCAGTCACTTAGGCAGACCAGCTTGTTCACATTTTCTGGTGGCAAAGTAGATCTCCTTTTCTGCACAATATGGCCTGCTAAAGAAAAAAGTCTCTCGCATGGGACAGTTGTGGCAGGAGTCCCCTTCAGTGCAATTCGGCTAAGTATACATCCGCATTAAAATATAGAGGTAGGGTATACATCCGCGCTAAAATATCAAGGTGAAAGCAGAAAGTGTTGAGGAAGGGAGCCGTTTGCTTCCGTGTTCTATTTTCGCAAGGGGGAGGGGGGAATCCCCCTTTATGCAGTGCAGAGCAGATTCTAGGTTCGTTTTACTGAAATGAATGGGACACATGTGGAGTTTAACTAATAAATTGGTCATTACGTTTTTCTGGAGTTGTTAAGGGTTTTTTGGAATCATGTGTCACAATCTGCAACTATTTGTAATAATTTCAAGCCTAATAGTGTAAGTTGTTACTGTTTGGATTTTGAGAAAATTAGCTTTATTTCAGGTCAGGCAGCAACCACTTACTATGTGGTTGTTAGCGCGCTAACGCTAGCGAACTACGCTAACGTAATGTTTTGAATTGAAAGCTGTCACTAACACCCACCTAGATACTGTTACTGGTTATAGTGTAAGCAGACAAAGTAATATAAAGTTATAGGGCTACAGCAATGTATTAAATTCAAGGTGAGCCCAATCGCTGTTAGCGTTTAGCACATGATGTTGTTATAGTTACTACTATTCACTTGAATGAGCTAGAGCTAGTTCGTTAGCTTGCTAGCTCGCTTTACAGACACACTAAATTATTTTCTAAGAGTTCGAAATAGGAATTTGTTGGCATTTTGGTCCCATAGTAACGTATTATGTTGGCTTATCTTTGTAGAATCTAAGATCTTTGGTGAAAGTCATCATAGTTTGTGTAGTATAGACCCAGCTCCCAACCCAACTTTGAGAATAGATTAACGGCGATATTTTTTTTATCGCGCGATAAGAGTCTCGCGTTAACGCAGCACGTTAACGCCGATAACGGCCCGCCTCTATTTTTTACACAAGCTAGATCAGATGATTACCCAACCTCCCCTGTAAAAAAACGAAATTGACGCGATAACGCGTCATTGGCACTGGGCTTCCTAACTTGATGTCTTTCCGACATAATTTACATCGCGCATCATATTCCGACGCTGTTTTTGCTAACCAACTGTTGTATTTCGGCTCCTCGAGCCACTTGTCGCTGAACTTGTATTTCCCCATCTCGGTTCATGTTCATGTATGCTGCTTATTCCAACCACTTCTTCGTCTGTTCCATTTCATGGCTAAAGCGACACACTGCCCCCTGCGGTGTGATTCCCGTGCTATTAGACAAACAACGGCTCTATGATAGAGTTTTTAGCATCTTGATAACAAACAACGCTGGATAAGTAAATCACGTTAGCGCGGAGAAAAATCAGCCATATGTTTTTTTTATTAACCATAGGCTACCCGGATGAAAAATAATACCTATCTTGTGAAATTTAATGCCATACTTCAGAAAATAGTGAAATATAATGCTTCTTAAGACTTTTTAAGACACATTTTTAAAATAAGACTTTTTAAGACTTTTTAAGGATCCGCGGAGACCCTGAATATATACCAGCTGTAGTAGTAGTAGTAATGGGACATAAATTAACATAAACAGTTAACAATTAATATAAATTGTTAATTTATGGTCCCATTTGCCTTCTATAAACAACAAGGTAAACAGGCCTATGAAATATGTAAAGGCTAAATGGACTGGGTTTGAATATGTGTAAATATGACAATCTCCTGAAAGGCAAGCTTAAAGCTAGTACAGAGAAGTGTCCCAACTATGAGGCCTGATTAGAAAATGTAACATCGTTGTAATTACTCTGCATTTGCTTCCTCTTGACTAGAGGTTCTCAAACTTTTGCAAGCCAGGCCCCCTTAAGCTGTTGAACTGTATGGGTGATGATGATAATAATAATAACAATACTACTACTAATAATAATAATACTAATAATACTGATTAATACTGGTTAATACTGATCCTATCAGACTAACTCGTTCCTCTGTTGCTGCTGTTGTCTGTTAAACCACTAGTAGAAGCATTAGTAGAAGCATCACAGGTTCAAAATGAATCCAAGCTGCTGCTAAATGTATTGCGATGCTAATATCAGTTTAAGACGGTAAAATGAATCAGCAAAACGAGTCGCTCAAACAACCCTCATCAATACACTGGATAATGGTTTAAAGAAAGACAAAGGGGGCGTTTACAATCGTTATTTAAATTTAAAATCCCGTTCGACAGTTGATAAGAGACTATTGTTATTTTTCTCTAGACAAAGTTAAATAACTTTTAAAATGGCTCAATAACAAACTGGAAAGAAACCTCCGTTTTTGAACATCGAGGGAAAACTTGACTCACCCGTCTTGCTCTTCAAATCCGTTACCCAGTTGACGTGCTGAGGGTAAAGTATATTTATAAGGGAGGCATCATTTTATATTCTACAGAAAAATAATCACTGCGAGAGTGTATTTTGCCTAATTCTCTACTGGTCATTTTCTGTGAAGGAACAGCATCCAAACCAGCACTTTATCTCTCACGCGTCACATTCAAAAAGAGCAAACACTTCGTGTTACGACGAGTTTGTCCACGTTTTCACATGACTGTGTATTCATTAAAAGCGAGCCACTGGGTAAAGAAAAACGCCTCTTTAATCATTACACAATTACCGGTATATTACTTACATTATTAGCCACATATAGCATCTGCTGTCGAGCTACACATATTAGCTAGCGCAATGCACGTTAGATGATTTATGCTATATTGCCTGGTATGGTAGCTACAGCGGTCATTTTAGCAGTCTGTAGCTAATTCTGTGTTACGGCTATTTTGGTGAAATTACCTAAAGTTTCAATCATCTTAACTTAATGTAATGTCAATATCATCAGCCTGCTTCAGCGAGCTGTAAATAAACACAACAGCCCTCGATATTTCTTGAAGTAACGTCGACTATCTTCTATGTTAAGTTGGGAGGAAAGCTAGTGAGGGACCAGACTTACCTCAGACTCTGGCAACTGAAGGCTCGCCCAGTCTCGAGGACGAACATAAGGCACGTTCCAGAACCCTCCTTTCGCGCCTGAAATATGTGACGTTGGCTGGTAATAATCTTTTTTTTTTTTAAACTTATGTTGATGCCGAGACATTTTGTTGTCATTAGCAGATTTTTGTCTGGGCCCATCCATTTTATGATTTCTGACTGCGTCCCTGACAGGAGGGGGTGCTAGTCCATTGTAAATACTTCTACACTGGCTTCACTGTCACACATTTAAAGATAATGCTGCAGACAAATGTCCTCTATGGTCTAGATAGTAACAACGCTACTTAAGTGCGCAACACTACACTACATTACTCAACTTTTGATCATTCTGGGTAAATTCCATTGGCTGCACATAGAGCCAGATGGTCTGACTCCAAACCATGTTTCAGATTACAGTACAGCACCCTCCTACAAAATACTGAGAACACGAAAACTACAAAGGCTCTGTATGTTCTTAAAGAGCTGTATTTCTCATAGTTACCCATGTGTGTATATTTCTGAAACCTGGACTGCAAGAAATGTTGTCTTGTGCTGTTCTTGCCAAACTGTAAAGCGCTTTGAGCTGCAACTTGTATGCATGAATTGTAAAGATTATTCTGTGTTTGCAGCTGTAAAAAAGCGGTATGGTAGGCCTACTTGTCGATGTATCAATGAAGTAAAGAAAAAAGTTCGAATCAGAACAAAGACTCCAGTCCACCTGGTGGCAGTAGTGCACACTTGGGTGGGTTTGCCAATCACTTTGAGATGGCAGGCAAGGAAGTTCAACCAAGGGGGTAGGGGCATAGACATCCTATACATCCTATATATGTATAGGATGTCTATGGGTAGGAGCATAGGTGGAAGTTGAAGCACCCATGGGGAAATCCCAACCCGGAAAGGGCCCAATAGCCTCCAGCATTCCGCTGACTTCCATTCATTTTAGCGTCACTTTGAAATCAAATAATTTTAAATAAGTTTGTGCTGCTTTTATGCTGATAAAATATAACACTGGAAAGAGAACTGAACTATATTGAAATTGCACGGTATTTAATTGTGGTAGCCTCACTGATTAAGGGGTTATTGACATTTTTATGTTCACCCTGTATGTGTATATGTGTATGTGTGTGTGTGTGTGTGTATATATATGTGTATGTGTGTATATATGTGTATGTTTGTGTGTGTGTGTATAAATGGGTATGTGTATGTGTGTATATATGTGTATGTTTGTGCGTCTGTGTGTGTGTGTGTCTATATATGTGTATGTGTGTATATATGTGTATGTGTGTGTGTGTATGTGTGTGTGTGTATGTGTATGTGTATGTGTGTGTATGTGATCTTCGGGAACCATGTGTAAACAAACTTATGTGACTGCTCTTTCAAAACAACTGTTTTGTGAGATCTTGCAAAAATGCACCAAAATATGTTTTTTGTCCATATAAATCTGAATCACACAGTATCCTAGGATACTTATTGTTCTATAAGTAACACAGCGAGTGCACAGTTCATATCTGCTTTGATTTATGGTGATACCTACAGGTACTGAAGTATTGCAGGCAACATTGGAGGCTACAGTGAAGAAGGAAGAGGAGCACTGGCAGGAAGACGGTGATTGTCCCCAGAAAAGTAAGTAGCCTACTTCACCATATCTGCCCCTGGTAGTAGCCTACTTCACCATATCTGCCCCTGGTAGTAGCCTACTTCACCATATCTGCCTCTGACTCGACTTTTAAATCACAGACAATATTATAATATATATATTATATATTATCTGTTAATATTGAAATATTTACATTAAAATATGTTCATGCAGTTAAATACGTGTGGCCAACAATTAAGGATCATTAATGTATCATTTTGGGTAGGCTTGCCAAGTTAATTTACATTGAAATGCATTAAAATCAAGCAGAGATAATTGTGCTGCAATAGTTGCAATTGAAGAGTTTCAGGAAAACTTTGTGTGAAATGAAAATTGGCATGTTAAAACATATCGAGTTGGCATGTTTGCTGCATTCAGAACTAAACTATTTTAGAAACACGCACACAAGAAAAAAAATGTCTGCACACTTAGATCCTATTGTTGTTGGTTTAATTGCCAAGCTTTCGGTCACAGACCTTCCTCAGGGCACAAACAGATGGAGCATACAACAAACTAATCAATTAAAGTTCATTAAGGTGCTCTGTCACACCTGCATTGATGAGTTGTAGTCCAAGTGTGGGAGTTGTAGTTTTCCCCTTCTTCCTGGTTCCATATTTCCTCTACCCAGGGTAGCTGGCATTAAATGAACCCCAATCTACCAATATAATTACCCTCTGCCAAAACATATAACTTTTTACATCCAAACTTGACACAAACATATGAGCATAAGCTCAAGATAACTGCACAGACATCAGCAGGAACTTCATACATTGCAGCTTCAAGACTTAACAAATGTTATACCTCCAATCATAACAGAACACTCATGTCAAAGTCTACATTTAAGCCTTTGGGATGTAGGGCATCCAATGTATGGATCCAAAACAGTTTTCTTTGGCACAACACTTTATCAATGTTCCCACCTCGTGACAATTTAGCTTGCTCAATTCCCTGAAACCTTAGGGAAGAAACGGGGTGGGCACATTCTACAAAGTGACAAGCCACGGGATAATTTAAATCAGCCCGTCTAATTGAACTCTTATGTTCACTGATCCTTTGTTTTAAACGGCGTGTAGTTTTCCCCACATAGACCTTATCACAGGGACATCTTAACAAATAAACAACATTGTTAGTCTTGCATGTAATAAAACCCTTCACATTGTAACTCTTACCAGACCAGGGGTGTTTAAAAGTATGAGTCTTATGTGTACTATTACATTGGGCACAGTTGCCACAGGGGTAACTACCATCCCTCAGAGGTGAGAAGAGTGTTTGAGCAGGAGCAGATCTCATACTTGCTTTAGGGTCATTCCATGCCAAACCACTCAATTTTTTTCCGCCCCCCCCCCCCCTCTTATTTTGATGAAATTTGGCACAGTCATGGGTATCTTTGAGAAATGGCAACATACCAAATTTCAGCTCATTCGGACCATTTTTTACAAATCTAGAGACTTTTGAAAATGTCACCGTTTTTGCATCGATTAGTGACCATGACACAGAAAATTGGCTACATTTTGCAAACCCATCGCCCGATTTCCATAAATTTGGTATCATTACAAAGGGGCGACATTCCCCTTTCAAATGATATATAACACGATGACCTTTCAAGGTCGTTGCATTTTCAAGGTCATTTGATGTGAGCTTGACCTTTGACCTAATTGTTCAGACAATGAGTATCGATCGATTTTGATGAAATTTTATTATCTGTTAGGCAAAGAAGTATCAATTATGCCTGCAAAGTTTCAGTTTGGAGAATCAAATGGTTTGGGAGATATTCAAGGAAGACTGTTGGATATACAGGGTGTTCCATAAATAAATGCTGGCAAAAAGGCAATGTCAAGTAGTAACATTTTTATTTACATTTAGGCTACACAAATTTACATTTAGGCTACATCAGAATTGGCAATTTTCTCACAAGTTCTTCTTTTCAGACTGTGTTTCCCTTAAGAACCCTAACTTTCCTGGTTTCAGATGCATTTGAATAGCGTTTTACAAATAGTTTGTTTGGTTCATCTGCTGGACAGAAAGCATGTAATTTCTGTGTACCAGTTATTGTAACTGCATTCTCTAGCCTAGGCTTTAACTTGACCTCATGTTCAGCAATGTCTGTTTTGGAACAAAATATAGAAATGATACCAGAAAGATTACCTTTGGCCCACTCATAGAGCTGTTGTGGGGTCTGTATTTGGTTGTCAAGGGGTCTTTGACGGCTAGCCCATAGACATATAAACATAGACGCCGCATTGAGCTGCTGGCCCGTTGCTGGCATACGTCAGCGTGTCCGCCATATTGGATGTGGCAAATTTACCCCGTAAACCAGTGGAAGTAAATGGGCCGAACTTCATAAAGCGCCTTTCTACAAAGGTATTTAACTCGATGCATTTTATTCACCCATTTAGACACACACGTATATATCTGGGAAACAAGCAGGCATCAAAACAACAGCCTAAATAGTCTAACGTTTAACGTTTATAACGTGATGGTTATAAATACTGTGCGAAATAGGCCTACTCGTCAATATTCCGTGTAGCAGAGGTGGGGTCGAGCAATACCGATCTAAATTTGACTGGAAATAGTGAATAAAAAATAAAAAATTAACTGTTTTATTTATTGAGTCACCACACAGACCTAGGCCTAATCCCGTTGAATAAAGGGAGCTGAATCACCGCCAAACTGACTTCGGCCAAATTCTAACGTCATACCAAAACAAAATAGGTTCACATTCAGAAAGGGAAAAAACATGTTCATCATAGTGTGGTACTGAAGTATCTAATCATCGCTGCTTATACCTATACACATTCTCTGTGGAGATGAGCTGGGAAACTGAAGACAGAAAGAATAGCTCCCTCTCTTATCCTGACGCTCTGGTCCTGTCAAAATGCTCCGTTCTTAAGTGTTCACTGCAGATGACGGATTAGCAGAAAACCCCTCCCGTCGCACATCTGTCTCCCACTGCCTTTTCATCTCTTTATTTTTGTGAAACCTATGTAGTATGTGCAAAGTTAGTTAAGCAACTAACAACAATCAGCGTAGTTACGGATTTAGTTAAATAGGAAAGACTTCTTCGTTGTTTGGAAGCATGGTTTCACCGAGCAGCTATTATGCGCGAGACTTCATATTAGGCACAAAGTCAGTTACTTCTGTTTGTAAAATTACGTTATAATGGCCAAATACAATGAAAAGTATTTTTCCAGTCTCATCCAGTCTGAACTTTATAGACAATTTCAATCTTTTTTGGAATCGCAGAGCATTCTTCAGGCCACATAGCACAGAACTCAGCTGGACCGGGGCCAAAGTCTTGGCTGACCACTATCGCCTCTCTCTCTATCATGCAACCTTTTCTCTGCCAACCTTGGGTCCACCTGCTGATAAGCGCTCTGTAACAGTGCAGACAGAACCAATCATGGTGGATAAAGACTCTGTTGGGGTACAAACTGAAACAGACATGTACATCAACAAACACTCTGAAACAAAACAACGGCCCTCACAATCTGGAAGGGAGAAACGCCCAATCACTACCTCCGTTGCGACCCTGGATATGCCTCTGGCAGCTGCGTACAATGCTTGCACTGACGTGCGGAGCCTGAAGGATTGTTATGTACAAAAGCATGATAAGAAGGACACTGCTAGAATGACTCAAAGCCAAACATCAGCACAGAACCTCCCGGGCTCTTCGAAAATGAGCAGAGCTGATAATATTGGAGTTCTGCAGAGGTCCATGACGCCAACCAAGGCTGCCAACATGTCTGTATCGGATATAGTTGATGATAAGGACACTACTGGAGTCACTCAGGACTCAAATGAGCAAGAATCCGAGAATACATCAAAGGAGCAACAATGTGTCGATGTATACACAGAGAATCGAACCACAACTGTTTCACTAAAAACCCCTGATCTGTCTTTACCATCTCCATCACCACCCCGCCTGCAATTCCCTGCAAGTATGCAGAGACTGCTGCCGATTGCTAGACTGTCTTTTTCTAGCCCAAAACACTCTAAACAAGCAGTGCACACAGACTATCACAATGGACAGGCCTTTGCCAGCCCACGGCCTTCAACTGCATACGCATCCACTACGGCTCCCAATAAACGCAGGGCTCCACCACCCCCTCCACCCGCAGCAGGATCACAGCTGCAGCATACAAACAGTGGCAGCGGGGATGACCTCCATGATTGTCATGCCATCTGATATGCCGTGGGTCCCTGCATTAAGGGTAGTTTTGAAAACAAGCTGGGACCCAGGATGCCCAGGCCATTTTCTATTCCTGTGCTCGCAAGAAAAAGAAGAATTCGTGTTCATCCTGTCAGTGGGGTAAATCAGTCTAATCTCCTGCCAGTTCTGAAACAACCTCAGAATGCTTCAGTGGATATGGCACCCACGCTCAATGTAAAACTAGCTCTTCTGAACATCAGATCACTCTCTAACAAGTCATTTTTAATTAATGATCTTATTTACACACACAAACTTGATTTTATGCTTCTTACTGAAACCTGGCTGGAACAAGCAAACAGTGTCACTACCCTTATTGAATCAGCTCCCCCAAATTTTGACTTCATGAGTGCCACAAGAACTAATAAACGGGGAGGCGGAATAGCAAACATATTCAAAACATCTTTTCAGTGCAAACAGACAACATTTGGCAACTTTACATCTTTTGAGTACTTAAGTACACTCGTTAAGTGTTCCTCTAGTATGTTATTATTGACTATCTACAGACCACCAAGACTTTCAACACCAGTTATTCTTGAAGAGTTTGGTGAACTGTTGTCGAACATTTGTTTGAGGTTTGACAGTCTTATTATATCAGGGGATTTCAACTTGCATGTCGATAATCCAGAAAACACCTATGCCAAAGAATTTCTCACACTGATTGATACCTTCAGCCTAACACAACATGTTCAGGGGCCAACACACTCTCATGGCCATACCCTTGACCTTGTTATCACAAAGGGTCTTAATGTCTCTACAACTGTTATGGACTTGGCCATATCAGATCATTTTTGTGTTTTCTTTGATGTTTGTATGTCCCCTCACATTCAAAACAGGTCTATGTCTGTAAGAAGGAGAGTCATAAATAATGGCACAGGTCTTCTTTTTGAGCAGGCACTCTCACATACTCCAAGTCAACCATCAGACTGCGCAGACGATTTAATGATACATTTTAATTCTAGGATGACGCATATTATGGATAACATTGCCCCTTTAAAAACCAAAAGAGTTACTGACAATCAAAAAGCACCCTGGAAACTGAATCCAGTGGTTAAACTGCTAAAGAGAGAGTGTAGAAAGTCTGAAAGAATGTGGCGTAAATCTAAACTTCAGATTCATTATCAAATTCATAAAGAGATGCTGGGTAAATACAATTTGGAAATCTCTAAAGCAAGACAGTCCTTCTTCTCTAACATCATAAATAGGAATATCAACAATGCCCGTGTGCTATTTTCTACTGTTGAGAAGTTAACAAATCCCTCATCACAGCTGCCTCCTGAGCTTTCTTCGGTTAATAAATGCAATGACTTTGCATCTTTTTTCAAAGGAAAAATTGATAAAATACGACTGAATATAGCTTCCCAATTGCAAATAGCTCAAAATCTGGAACCACTGGCTGTAGAGAGAGGGGACCTCAACCTAATGCCAACATTTGACTTAGTTGACTATGAAACCCTTGAAAAAAACGTACAAAATCTCAGTTCTTCCACATCTGAACTGGATATTTTGCCCACAAATTTTTTCAAATCTCTTCATCTTATATCAGCCGATGTACTTCAGATTATAAATACATTACTACAGACTGGCATATTTCCTTCCTCTTTAAAAAATGCAGTTGTAAAACCCTTACTGAAAAAGAATAACCTTGATAGTTCAGTGCTTAATAACTACAGGCCCATATCCAATTTACCATTTATTGGAAAAATAATCGAAAAAATAGTTTTTAATCAATTAACTGCCTTTCTTACATCAAATAGCTGTTTTGATAAGTTTCAGTCAGGTTTCCGTGCCAATCATAGCACTGAAACAGCTCTTATTAAGGTAATAAATGATATACGTCTTAATTCTGATGTTGGTAAAACATCAGTCTTGGTGTTACTGGACCTTAGTGTAGCTTTTGACACTGTTGATCACTGCATATTACTACATCGACTGGAACATTGGGTTGGATTCACTGGTACAGTTATCAATTGGTTAAAATCATACTTACAACAAAGGAGCTTTTTTGTTGCTATTGGAAACTGTACTTCAGCATCTATGTCCTTGACCTGCGGTGTCCCACAGGGGTCAATCCTTGGACCATTACTATTCAACCTCTATATGCTTCCACTTGGGCAAATCATCAAAAACAACTCAGTCAATTACCATAGTTATGCTGACGACACCCAAGTCTACTTAGCTCTGTCACCCAATGACTATACCCCCCTTGAGTCTCTCTGTGGGTGTATCGATCAAATCAACAACTGGATGTCACACAATTTTCTTCAGCTGAACGCAGATAAAACTGAAGTAATTGTATTTGGGAAAAAGGAAGACAGACGTAGGATCACCACTGCTCTTGAGACTAAGGGGCTTAAAGCAAAAGATACTGTTAAAAATCTTGGTGTCTTTATTGACAGTGAACTAACATTCAACAGTCACATGAAAGCAATCACTAAATCTGCATTCTATCACCTAAAAAACATTGCTAAACTCAGAGGTCTTATGTCAAAACAAGATCTAGAAAAACTTGTACATGCCTTTATTTCCAGTAGGGTTGATTACTGTAATGGCCTTTTCACAGGCCTTCCTAAAAAGACCATCAAACAGCTTCAACTGATCCAAAATGCAGCAGCAAGGGTTCTTACAAGAACAAAAAGATCTGACCACATTACTCCAGTTTTAAGGTCCCTGCACTGGCTCCCAGTAAGTTATAGAATTGACTTTAAGGCATTGCTTCTTGTGTTTAAGTCATTAAATGGGATGGGACCCAATTACCTATTGGATATGTTTCAGTTATACGCACCAACTCGGTCTCTGAGATCACGTCATAAAAATTTGTTGGTAGAACCTGCTGTTAGAACAAAATGTGGTGAAGCAGCTTTCAGCTGCTATGCTGTAAAGCTCTGGAACCGACTTCCAGAAGACATTAAAAATGCTCCTACTGTTGGCAGTTTCAAGTCTAGACTTAAGACCAAACTGTTTTCAGATGCTTTCTGTTAATGATTTTTACTACATCTATTTTTTATTTTGTGTGTTTTTTATGCTTTTATATCTTTTATGCTTTTACACTTACTTTATCTTTTATGCCTTTATATATTGTCCTTTGCTTTTATTTTTTTTGTGAAGCACATTGGATTGCCGTTGTGTATGAAATGCGCTATACAAATAAACTTGCCTTGCCTTGCCTTGCCTAGGCTACTGTCTAGAGACGGTTGAAGAATCTCCACTTTGCCACATCCAATATGGCGGCGAGGATAACGTATGGTTCTACGCGGAAGGCGGCGTCTATGTTTATATGTCTATGGGCTAGCCCTTGTTGCAAGTCTCTTAATTGTTCCCCCAACACCATCACATGGCCCTTTGTCATGGGCAGTAGCAAAAAAATGCCATTCAGCTGGCATACCATAGTCCTCTTCGTGACAGCAAAGATTAGCAAAGTTCTTCCGATTTTTGTATTGTGCTGCAGCACCATCTGAGTAATAAAAAATCTTGTTCGGAGTGACCTTGGATTTGACAATTTGCATTAACTTTTCCTGAAAGAAACTGACAGCTACTGTGTCATGTATCAAGCAGTCTGATATCATCACACAACTGATACTATGAATAATACCATCAGATTTGTAATACACCACTGACGGGTGGACAGTGGCCTGCTGATTGGTCCAATGATACCCCTGGGCAGCATCTTGAAGAACAAACCCGTAGTTCTCGCTGAATTCACTGAGAACAATAACCTCATGATCGCCAATTTTTTCCTTCAGCTTGACCAAGTAATCTGCCTGCTGTTTAGCTATGAAGTCATGAGGACGGAGTACCAGCAGTTTTTCAAACAGAAGGTCACAGAATCATAATCAGTCTCGGTAGTGATGAGGTCACACTTGTCTGTTGTGACCAACTGTTTGTAGGTCACCCTCTCAATCCCCTTTTCTTCCAATTCCTCTAAAAGTCTCTCCTTTATCCCATCAATCCCAGGGCAAAATGTACATTCCCCTAGAAAGCACTCAGGCCTGCACATGTTACATGACATTTCTGTGAGAAAATTCTGGTATGTCTTTTCCCCCACTGCTCTTAACATGAGTTTGCAGTTCTGATGAATGGTACAAATGCAAACATTGTGTGTTCCAGAAGATCCAGCCAAAACGCATTCCTTCGGCCTGTGCTCTGCAAATTTTGAAAAACCAACATGTGTTCCAGGAACTTCAGATTTAAACAGGGTGTATGCCTCCTTGAGGTTACACAGAACAAGCCGTTTCTGAACAGGTTTCCTCCTCCCCTCTTCCTGAAAATATATTGATTTGCAGTCCTTCTTGCCAGGCATAACACGACTAACTGAGTCTGACAAATAAAACTCACAAATGGAGTGGATTACATCTTCTCCCAGTTTCCTGCCAAGTTTTGGATTTGGTGAAGTCATCACTCCTTGATCCACCTGCAGCTTCTTGGCTGTCCTTGCCATCCAGTTTGATACACTGAACTCCCTCTCGATGCGTTTTATACTCCACGTTGCAGGTAAAAGTGTGAGAATTTGTATTTTCTCACTTCTTGAAACATGCAGAAATTTTTCTTTCAATTGACTAACAACCATCTCACAGTCATCTCGGTCTGGCTCCATCTGAAAGGCATCTCTGACACCTGCCTGCAGCTGATCTAACTTACGTTTATCATAAGCATGAAGTTTTAATCTTTTTGGATCTAATGGAGTCTCTCCTATGGCCTTAAAAGCTTAATTTACTGATGGAAGTGCAAAGGTTCCTATCATGGATGTACTTGTGGTTGGTAAAATGGTGGGATCTTCCACCTCAAAGGTTACGTCACCTGAAAAAAATCCAAATCCAATGCAATGATGACAAGAAATCACTGGCCAGCACAAAAAAATGTCAAGGATATAGTTTTTGACCATTTTCCTCAGAAACCAGTTCTCTTTAACAGATTGCAGAAATGACATCAATATCCATGAGAATGTGACTTCACTTAGGTACATCTGGCATTCAGATTTCAGGAATGCCCCCAACAAAAAGAGAATAGGATAAGAAGCTAGCAAGAAAGTCATAATCCTAGACAGAGTTTAGACATATCAATTCATTTACAGGGTGAAGAGGGAGCATCTTCACCATGACTGCCTTATTTAAAACCATGAGTAACATTCTAATATCATTCAATGAACCTCCTTTACTGTGCTTCTAAAACAATTACAGTAAACAAAACTCATTAGTAAATGAAAAAAAAAAACGTACCTTGGCTGCTGTTTTCACTCTCTGGTTCTGAGGCAATATTGGCAGCAGTAGTCAGGGTAGTATCATGTTTTGAAACCTTGCGGCGACAGGTTGGGCAAAGTTTTTTCCCCGGTATCAGGTGGAGTTCATGATGGAGTCTTGCAAGTTCTAGGGTAACTTCATGCAATCCTTTTTTGATTACCTTCTGCCCATGATCCCCAAAAGGATCTATGCATTGTTTTTGATTACATGTATAAAGTCTCAAATACTTGTCCCGGTGATAATTGCACATGGATGTCAAAATAACATCAGCACTGACTCCACATCTGAGCTGCGATATTTCCTGCTCATTTTCATCAGGGACATGGAAATCTTCAGAGAGCTGGGCATGACATTCTTCTGCCAGGTAAGCTCCAATGGAGCATACCTTTGTATTCAAAGAGGACATCTTTAGACACAGCAATATGATGTAATATTCAGCCAACAAATGATTTCTAGGAGGTGAATTCCTTGAATGAGACTCTGGAAAACCTCATTTCCTTGAAGTGGCAGCAGGACGTCATACCACTCTTTCTTAAATATCTCCCAAACTAATGAATTCTCCAAACTGAAACTTTGCAGTTTTAATTGACACTACATTGCCTAGCAGTGGATAAAATTTTGTGAAAATTCATCGATACTCATTGTCTGAAAAATTAGGTCAAAGGTCAAGGTCACATTAAATGACCTGGAAAATGCAATGACCTTGAAAGGTCATCGTGTTATATATCATTTGAAAGGGGAATGTCTCCCCTTTGTAATGATACCAATATGGAAATTGAGTGATGGGTTTGCAAATTATAGCCAATTTTCTGTTCCATAGTCACTAATCGATGCAAAAATGGTGAAATTTTCAAAACTCTCTAGATTCGTGAAAAATGGTCGGAATGAGCTGAAATTTGGTATGTTGCCATTTCTTAAGGATACCCATAAGTATGCCAAATGTCATTGAAATTGGAGGGGGGGGCGGAAAAAAAATGAGTGGTTTGGCATGGAATGACCCTTTAACAAGCTTATTCCTAAGGTTAGGGCCCCGTCTGGAGACAAACAATGGTGGGTCCTTAAATTTACCCTGGAGTGAAGGATCGTCACATAATAAATTCCAATATTTCATGACTGTGTTCTTAATTATGTAGGATTTGGGAGTAAAAGTAGTAATGCAAGAAACGGAAAACTTTTTATCTTTTTTAACACTTTTTTTCAAAAGATGTGGCCGTGGGGTGGACAGGGCAATGTTGTATGGCTCCTCAACAGTCTTCACGGCATAACCCCTAGCCAAAAATCTTCGTTTCATTTCTAACGCATTCTCCTCATACTCTTCAGTAGAGTGGCAGATCCGTCTGAGTCTGTAGAACTGCCTCTTGGGCAGTCCATTTTTTAGGGCACTGGGACGTGAGCTGCTTGCCAATAGGAACGAGTTGCGGTCCGTTTCCTTTCGATAGAGAGTTGGGGTCCGTTTCCTTTCGATAGAGAGTTGGGGTCCGTTTCCTTTCGATAGAGAGTTGGGGTCAGTTTCCCATTTTCTAGTCTGATCCACATATCTAAGAAATGCACACGTTTAGCGTCAGACTCCACAGTGAATTTCAGGTCAGGGCTCCTTCTATTCAAGTGTGTGGTAAATTCGTTCAGCTCATTTTGGGACCCTTTAAAAACACAAAAAACATCATCTAAATATCTAAAATATCTGATGATGTTACTGTAAAACGGATTTCTGTCCTCGTTGAAAATAAACTGTTGTTTAAAAAATTCCACATACAGATTTGCATAGCTGGGGGAAAAGGTACTCCCCATACTTGTGCCTTTAACTTGAAGGTAGTACTCTCGTGCACACACAAACACACAGCTACACTCATGGACTTGAAGGTAGTACTCCCCCTGGTGGTAGTACTCTCGTGCACACACAAACACACAGCTACACTCGTGGACTTGAAGGTAGTACTCCCCCTGGTGGTAGTACTCTCGTGCACACACAAACACACAGCTACACTCGTGGACTTGAAGGTAGTACTCCCCCTGGTGGTAGTACTCTCGTGCACACACAAACACACAGCTACACTCGTGGACTTGAAGGTAGTACTCCCCCTGGTGGTAGTACTCTCGTGCACACACAAACACACAGCTACACTCGTGGACTTGAAGGTAGTACTCCCCCTGGTGGTAGTACTCTCGTGCACACACAAACACACAGCTACACTCATGGACTTGAAGTGTACACAGACATCCACAATGTATAGACATGCAGGTAAACATATACGCTTCCAACAAGAAGGAAAGTTCGAGGTAGCTCTACTTGGTAGCTGGTGTAGGTGGGAAAAAAGTGAAATGTGCAATATGTAAAGTGCAATAAGTGAAGGTGCAATTGTTAAAGGTCAAGTGTGAAAGCAGGACATCAGTGTGTGTAAGATTGTTTTTTTGGATGTCAGTAACATGTTCATGGAATGTTCATGGGATCTTCTTCAGTGTGTTGATTACTCTGATGGCTTGTGGAAAGAAGCTGTTCCTCAGTCTATTTGTGTGGCACCGCATGCTGCGGTAGCGCTTTCCAGATGGTTTGTGTGCTGGGTGGGTGGTGTCCTTGATGATATCGTCGGCTCTCTTGGAAGTGTGATGTGTATAGGTCCTGAATGGCTGGTTGGGGTGATCTGATGGTCTTTTCTGCAGTCCTCACCACCCTCTGTAGAGCCTTCTTCTCTGCAGCTGAGCAGCTGCCGTGCCAGACAGAGAGGCTGCTGGTAAGGATGCACACCTGTAGAATGTGCTGAGTGCAGAAGTGGGGAGGTCCGCTCTCCTCATCCTGCATAGAAAGTGGAGGCGTGTCTGTGCTTTCTTGACCAGGGAGGTGGTGTTGGTGGTCCATGTGAGGTCCTCTGTGGCCCCACTCTGCACTCGCAGAAATGTTGTGCTTTTCACAGACTCTACGGCACTGCCATTGATTGTGAACAGAAGTGTAAACAGATTAACTGTGGCAGTGAGTGTGGGTAGTCTGTAGAATGGAACTGAGATTAACTGTGGCAGTGAGTGGAGGTAATCTGTAGAATGGAACTGAGATTAACTGAGATTAACTATGGCAGTGAGTGGAGGTATTCTGTAGAATGGAACTGAGATTTAAAGCTCATATCCATCACAAGTTGCCATGTCCGTAAAGGAGATTAACCCTATGGGCCCTGTGTTTGTGTGTGTGTGTGTTTTAACCATATGGGCCCTGTGTTTGTGTGTGTGTGTGTGTGTGTGTGTGTGTGTGTGTGTGTGTGTGTGTGTGTTAACCCTATGGGCCCTGTGTTTGTGTGTGTGTGTGTGTGTGTGTGTGTGTGTGTGTGTGTGTGTGTGTGTGTGTGTGTGTTAACCCTATGGGCCCTGTGTTTGTGTGTGTGTGTGTGTGTGTGTGTAAACCCTATGGGCCTTAGGCTATTTTTAGGGTATTTTTACTACCTTAACTTTTAAACTCATATCTTAGTCATTTTAAGGGCCATACATACATGCTATATCTTGCTTTTTTTCAGGCCAGTCTATCCAGATCTGGTTTCATTTGGTGAGCTACTATTTGCACTGATTTGATAAAAAATAGTAATCTTTTTTCATTAAAAAAATCTAAAATCGTGTATTCTTGCAAGTACCTGTCAATTGGATGGTGTCAGTAGGGATATCTTTTCATATTTAGTAGAGGAGACTGTCTGGAATTGGGCAATGTCAGATGGTATATCAATATTATGAATATAATGGTGGGATATTCAGTGGCTTATCAATGTTGATAAATAGTGCATCCGGAAAGTATTCACAGCGCTTCACGTTTTCCACATTTTGTCATGTTACAGCCTCATTGCAAATTGTATTAAATTAATCACATGTTTTCACATTAATAACAATGTGAAAAAAGTTTTTTTTTTACATTTTTTGAATTGATTAAAAATAGAAAACTAAGGAATCACATTTACATAAGTATTCACAGCCTTTGCCATGAAGCTCAAAATTGAGGTCAGGTGCATCCTTTTTCTACTGATCATCCTTGAGATGTTTCTACAGCTTAATTGGAGTCCACCTGCGGTAAGATCAGTGGATTGGACATGATTTGGAAAGGCACACACCTGTCTATATAAGGTCCCACAGTTGACTGTGCATGTCAGGGCACAAACACCAAGCATGAAGTCAAAGGAATTGTCTGTAGACCTGCGAGACAGCATTGTCTTAAGGCTCACATCTGGGGAAGGATACAGAAAACTTTCTGCTGCTTTGAAGGTCCCAATGAGCACAATGTCCTCCATTATTCGTAAATGGAAGACGTTTGGAACCACCAGGACTTTTCCTAGAGCTGACCGGCCGTCTAAACTGAGCGATCGGGGGAGAAGGGCCTTAGTCAGGGAGGTGACCAAAGTGTAAGCTTCCTGATATATACAACCAGTTTGGTGTAATTGGTTGATCATACACCTGACTATAATCCTGCAAAATCCCTGACTGTGTGTACCCCCTTGTGTGAATTGACGCTGGTTTCAAGGCCCCTGCCTAAATCCTTGCACAGCACTGCATCTTTTTAGCCATCCACATGTTAAATGTTAAAACACCCATAAGGCTGAAAGGACTTGAGTGGCATAAGTTGTTTTTTGACAAGTTTTAGGCAAGTGCACACAAAGTGTACACACACAGGGGTACACACAAAGTCAGGGATTTTGCAGGATTATAGTGATTGATTTTTATTTTGAATGTTGAGCAATAAATATGTATAGGAATGTTAGGAAATTAATTATTTTTTAAAAATGCAGATATTAAATTAGCATGTATAAGTAATTGCAAGTAATGAGGAAATAATCGAATTTAATCACATTGTAAAATATAATTGCTAGATTAATCGTTTAGAAACAAATTGTTTTGCCCAGGCCTTTGCACAACAATAGAGCCTCAAGGAACATCAGAGAACCCATATTGGCCAAAACTAATTCCAGTGCACTACATGTAGCCTGTAGTGTCATTACTGATCTGACAAAGCATCAGTCAACCTATATACTAACTAGTGTACTACACATGTAACGACTTTAAAAAAAATAATTTCCCATGGTCTTTCTTCAATGAAAATAATATTTATATACGGACAGCTGTGGTCAAGTCAAGTCAAGTCAAGTAGGTTTTTATTGTCGTTTCAGCCATATACACAGTACATAGTGAGACGAGACAACGTTTCACCGGGAACAATTGGTGGTACACATAACTGTTAAAACACAGTATAGACAAGACAGATACATAATAGTGCCTACATACACTACTGAGGGGCTACACAGATTCACTTCACCCACTCACACACGCACTCACACACTCACACACACACACGCTTACACTCTCCTGTACACTTCTGTACATACAGTGCAACACAGTAGTGAACAATACAACACAGTTGTAAACAAGGCAGGTCAAGTTTGCAGGTGACCTAGAACAAACACTCTAGACAGGGCATGGCTTTTAGCAGAGCACTGTGGCTAGTGGTGTGATTTGTAACAGTAGACTGTTCTACATAATATAAATAATAGCAGCAAGGCTAGTGGTGTGATTTGTAAACAAAAGTCTATTCTAAATAAATATAAATAATAGCAGCAAGGCTAGTGGTATGATTTGTAAACAAAAGACTATTCTAAATAAATATAAGATGTAGCAGCAGAAAAGTGCGGGGGCATAAGGTGCGGTGTGCTGTGACGCGCTGGTTTGCAACCTGAGTTACTAAGAAATTACAGTGTGAACAGCAGCGGACTGAGCACGCAGCAGTATGGTTGTGCTGGAAGTTTTGCTCCCGATCCTGACTGCTTGGGGTCTGCCCACCAGGAAGTCCAGGACCCAGTTGCAGAGGGTTGTGTTCAGGCCAAGTTCACCTAATTTTGTTATCAGCTGCTGAGGGATGATGGTGTTGAATGCTGAGCTGAAGTCAATGAACAGCATCCTGACATATGTGTCCTTTTGGTCCAGGTGAGAGAGAGCCAGGTGGATAGCAGTGTTGATGGCGTCGTCTGTGGAGCGATTTGGGCGGTACGCAAACTGCATTGGGTCCAGTGTGGCTGGTAGTTGTGACTTGATGTGTCTCATTACCAGCCTTTCGAAGCACTTCATGATGGTGGATGTCAGTGCAACTGGGCGGTAGTCGTTGAGGGTTCGGAACGGGGATGATGGTGCTGGTCTTGAAGCAGGTGGGAACGACAGTAGTGGCCAGGGAGATGTTGAAGATATCTGTGAGAACATTTGTCAGTTGGTCCGCACACTCCCTCAGCACATGGCCTGGTATGCCGTCCGACCCAGCAGCTTTCCGTGGGTTGACTCTGAGTAGGGTCTTCCTCACTTCAGCAGTGGACAGACACAGCACTAGGTCGTTAGGGGGAGGGGTGTTCTTTCTCGCCACTGAGTCGTTCTGTTCCTCAAACCTTGAATAGAACTGGTTTAGCGCCTCAGGCAGGGAGTCATCACCGCCACAGGAGAGGGGGGCAGGCCTGTAGTTGATAATGGCTTGAATGCCCTGCCATAGACGCCGTGTGTCGTTAGTGGTCTAGTGTTAGGGAGTTGCTCCTGGTATCAAAGATTCACAGGTTCAAATCCCTCCCTACCCATGGCTGAAATGCCCTTGAGCAAGGTTCGAATCCCACCCTACCCATGGCTGAAATGCCCTTGAGCAAGGCATCTGACCCCAAACTGCTCCAGGGACTGTAACTGAAACCCTGTAAAATAACTAAGTCGCTCTGGATAAGAGCGTCAGCTAAGTGTAATGTAATAAAATAAGAAGTAATAATATTTCTTAGATTCTCAGAAAATTCTGGAAGAGTCAAAAATGGTCTGAGACTGGAGTTGGTCATCGTCAACAGGCCAGATGACAGTCTAGGTTGGGCCTGGGACAAGATCATCTGAGATGCCCCCCAAACACTGGGATCTCCCCTTTTCTTCTGCTTCTCTTCTCCTCTCCTCTCCTCTCTTCTCCTCTCCTCTCTTCTCCTCTCCTCTCTTCTCCTCTGCTCTCCTCTCTTCTCCTCCCCTCTCTCCTCTCCCCTCCTCTCCTTTCCTCCTCTCCTCTCCTCTCCTCTCCCCTCCTCTCTTCTCCTCCCCTCTCCTCTCCTCCCCTCTCCTCTCCTCCCCTCCCTCTTCTCTCCTCTCTTCTCCCTCTTCTATCCTCTGCTCTCCTCCCCTCCCTCTTCTCTCCTCTCCCCTCCCCTCCTCTCCTCCCCTCTCCCTCTTCTCTCCTCTCCTCTCCCCTCCCCTCCCCTCCTCTCCTCCCCTCTCCCTCTTCTATCCTCCCCTCTCCTCCCCTCCCTCTTCTCTCCTCCTCTCCCTCTTCTATCCTCTCCTCTCCTCCCCTGTCCTCTGCACTTCCTCTCGCTTCTCTATTCTCCT
Organism: Coilia nasus; assembly: GCA_027475355.1. NCBI lineage: Eukaryota > Metazoa > Chordata > Actinopteri > Clupeiformes > Engraulidae > Coilia > Coilia nasus. Next base: position 3,248,836 of record CM050198.1, read on the forward strand.
CTACAATTCATACTTTTTCAAACTAAAGGTTGAGTGGTGCATTAGTACTTCTACCCAGTGTACCGGTCTATAGTGCATACTTCTACCCAGTGTACTGGTCTATAGTGCATACTTCTACCCAGTGTACCGGTCTATAGTGCATTAGTACTTCTACCCAGTGTACCGGTCTATAGTGCATACTTCTACCCAGTGTACCGGTCTATAGTGCATACTTCTACCCAGTGTACCGGTCTATGGTTTGATGGTTTGTAGGAGGCTAACCCCAAAACTCCACCTTTGTAGGCTATTGGTTACATCCATTTACCCACACGACAACTTTCAGACTGTAACATGTCCATCCATAATGGCAAGGTGACGTCACATACAGTGTCTAGGGGCTGATGCCCATTGTTGCGGTAAACCAATGAATTAATTACATTGGATCATGTGCAGCTGGACCTCTTTGAGCAGAGTTATGGCTTTGAAAGTTTGAACATGTCAGCCAACATCTGTCAGAGGAATATAAACAGCACATTAATGTGTACATTTCATATATTTTTCAGTTGACCAACGGAAACATCAGTACTTCTACTAGAACTTGCCTACTTCTTCTAGAACTTGTGTATGGTTTGGTGGTTTGTAGCAGGCTGACCCTCAAATTCCACCTATGTAGGCTATTGGATACATCAGAATTTACCCACATGACAACTTTCACACTCTAACATGTGCATACCAGCTTATTTTCAATAAACAAGGTCAATTACGAAAAGGTAATTTAACAGAATTTAATCTACACATAGAGCAAGATAGTTTGCCTTCAACCCCTCTTTCAACAGATTTTGTCTGCATCTGCAATAGTAGCTACAGCTCCTGCTGGAAATTATTAAGAACATAAAAGCTACAAAGTCACTCACTACGGTCACATGGTAGGATCGGATTGGATTGGGATTGGATTGGGAGTTGCTACCCAACGGGTGGTCTGTCCCAACTCCCTGTGCACATGAGAGTTCGTGTTAGCGGATAATGGTCAGAGATCTGGCCGTTTCCGCTACGCTAGATGGCGCTATATTCCTTTCAACAAGTGGTGTTAGAACTACTTCAGGTTAACAGCTGCTAAAAAGAAAATAAACAAACTATCTGGCGGCATACAAAACAAAGATAGCGCTCGAGGAGGTTGACAGAGCAGCATTTGCATGCGTGCTGTGCATTCTCCTTTGTTTGGAAGTCCGTATGAAAGAACAAACAGCGTTTTTGGTTTCCTTGATACGACATGAACTGTGCCGTCGGCGTTTGATATTACAAGCAATTGAGGACAACGAGACTTGTTTAGAGCAGGCGATAGAAAGCCTCAACGCTCAGTATGGATGAAAATAAGGGACAGAAGCTTCTGGGATCGAGTGGTACAAAGAGACATAACTACTTGTATAGGTAGTTTATTTAAACATATTTAAGAATGCATTACCTACACAAAACAAGTAAATCAAAAAAATATTTGCCAAGACCGCACGCTCACTCTCACACGCTCTTTCTCTCTCGCCCGCACCCTCACGCTCTCTGCGCACGTTTTTTTAAAACCTTGGCCTGAAGACCTACAGGTTATTTGCCAAAAAACACAAGATAGTCCACATTTGAAGGGGCCAGTGCCGATCTCTTTTTATTTACTATATTCCCAGCGGAGGAAAAGACGCGTTCAGAGCGCACTGAAGATCCGGGGATGGATATTTCTTCGCCATCTGGGCGACGTGAGGGTATCTCCCAGAGCCCAAAGTTGTTTTTTTTTTATAAAGTGATGTAAATGTCCTCGTTTTATTGGTTTGCCATGGAATTTACCGTGTGGGCGGATTTTACTCTCACTAAGCAGACACGGAGTATTTCTTTTGCCTTCGACATTCCAAAGCGCAAGTGCACGTTTTTTTCACATTCGAATATTAACTTTCACCTTCGAATTCCTTTTTTAAAAAACTATTCTAATATATATTCGAATTTCGAATATTCGTTGACAGCCCTAATGCGCAGTACACGAATCCAAACCAATAACCGTGCACAAGGCGGCACCAAGCGGATTGTAACCGGCTCAAGCCAGGGGTTGCAATCGGATTCGCGAAACCAATCCCTATACGATCCTTAGCCTGTGCCCATGAAGTCGATACGATCCCAAACCATTTCCAATCGGATTCAACTCCTCCATGTGCACGCAGTGTCTGTGTGTTCTGAAAGACCTCTGTTTCGCGTGTTTGGCCTACAATAACTCACGTTTTATATGTTTGTGTCTGCATCTTTAAAAAACTGTGTCGTACTTCTAACTCCAGACCACTGGGTGGCAGTAATGCACGCTTTTGTGATGGGCTCGCCAATCACCGGAAAACAGTACGCAAGGAAGTTTAACGGAGGGTTTTCTGATTTCTGTAATTGCCCAGCACGGCGTTGGACCTTACAAGCCGAATAACGTTCACATTTTTGAGGAATGTTTTGATTTGGATGTGTTATAGCTTTTTAGGTTATATTCAAGTTACTGGTATAACCACGATGACCGCAGTCTACTAGTAGAAAGTTTTTTTTAACATGGAGACCGCGATACCGATCGTAAAACAAGAGGACATCAAGGAAGAAGACTATAGCCACGTGAGACTGAGCAAAGATGCAGTGGAAAAAGTTTTAGTTTCTTCAGACTGTAAAATTGAAACAAACTCGCGAAGTCGGCCAGCGTCGCCATTTACCGTCAGTAATGAGGCGTTTCAGATAATAGAGCTAAAAGTGGAGAAAGAAGAGGACACAAAAGAAGAGGAGTGTGTCTACGTGATGCCGTGTAAAGATGCAGAGGAAAAAGTTTTACTTTCTTCAGACTGTAAAGTTGAAACAAACTCAAGTCGGCCATCGTCGCAATTTCCCGTCTGTAATGAAGCGTTGCAGATAATAAATCTAAAAGTGGAGAAAGAAGAGGACACAAAAGAAGAGGAGTATGTCTACTTGATGCTGTGTGAAGATGCAGAGGAAAAAGTTTTACTTTCTTCAGACTGTAAAGTTGAAACAAACTCGTCAAGTCGGCCAGCGTCGCCATTTCCCGTCTGTAATGAAGCGTTGCAGATAATAAATCTAAAAGTGGAGAAAGAAGAGGACACAAAAGAAGAGGAGTATGTCTACTTGATGCTGTGTGAAGATGCAGAGGAAAAAGTTTTACTTTCTTCAGACTGTAAAGTTGAAACAAACTCGTCAAGTCGGCCAGCGTCGCCATTTCCCGTCTGTAATGAAGCGTTGCAGATAATAAATCCAAAAGTGGAGAAAGAAGAGGACATAAAAGAAGAGGAGTGTGCCTATGGGATGCTGTGCAAAGATGACGAAGGAAACGTTTCAGCAGGAACGGAATCATTAATCCAGACAGTTTCACCAATGTCCACCAACAATGGCGTATCAGAGATTACCCTGGAAGCCGTAGTGAAGAAAGAAGAGGACTTGCAGAGTGGGGGTGGTTGTTCACTGAAAAGTAAGTAGCCTATTCACGATTTGTTCCGGGCATTGTCCTAAAAATCAAAATAAACTGACGTGACTGCGCTCTCATTACTGCAAAATGTTGCAAAACCACACCAAAACATATTTTTCACAATGGTCATGTGAATCACACGGGATCCTAGGCAAGCTAGGGAAACTAGAGCAAGGTACTGCCCGTTAAAAGTGTTTTATTAATAAATGTTGTGTACACTTACAAAGTTCTCAGTGCCTCGTTTTGAATGATGTGGCCTTTGTTGTGCTATTGATGGAGTGTGGAGTTTCATCGAGCTGTTTTAATAGTTTAATAATAGCGTAGGCCTAATCTTCATTCTTCGTCTGAGGGCACCTACCACTTCCATTGTTGGCCTTCTGAGACAAACGGTAAAAAATAGTTAAGTTCTGAATGCAACAGGCTTACTCAATTTTGCTCCTCAGCAAACATAGCAACTCGGTATGATGCTTTAACATGCCTATTTTCATTCTACACCGAAGTTCTCCCTTAATATTGATTCAAGAAACGTGCAAATCCAGTTCTGTGGGTTTCTCATATGTTTCATAAAGATCTGTGACCATGAGGTTTGAAAGAGGCCTCATTTGACACGAAATCACCCTGTAAACATCCACCCCACTTTCATCAATATCCACCTACAGGTACTGAAGTATTGCAAACAACATTGGAGGCTACAGTGAAGAAGGAAGAGGAGCACTGGCAGGAAGACGGTGATTGTCCCCAGAAAAGTAAGTAGCCTACTTCACCATATCTGCCCCTGGTAGTAGCCTACTTCACCATATCTGCCCCTGGTAGTAGCCTACTTCACCATATCTGCCTCTGGTAGGCTCTCTACTGTAGCCTACTTCACCATATCTGCCTCTGATAGGCTCTCTACTGTAGCCTACTTCACCGTTTCCTCCTCTGGTAGGCTCTCTACTGTAGCCTACTTCACCATTTCCTTCTCTGGTAGGCTCTCTACTGTAGCCTACTTCACCATTTCCTTCTCTGGTAGGCTCTCTCATAGACATACTATACATAGACGGAGCATTGGTTGCTGGGACCATAGACATACTATACATAGACAGAGCATGGGGCGTTACTGCCAATAGGCGCTGACGAGACGCGGAGCCGCCATCTTGGAGCGGGGATACGCTCCATTCAGCTTAATCCGTTTGACAGGACAAATGAACTGTTAGCGCATTTTATTAACAGTACCTGGCTAAACACCACTAATTTTAAACTGGCTGTATCGCTAGTAGGTTATAGTAGGCTATAACAAAGTCTTGAAGGCTTTCATTATTCTTAATTAATTAAAGAGCAACTGTCGCTGCTTCCAAATCCCCTCAGTAACAACACACATTGATAAAATAAACATGACAACTGCGAATACTTGAGCAGTTGTCTCAAGTTTATTTGCAGCCCCTTCTATTTTTTTCATTTTCTGCTCCGTATATGGGTTAATTTAAAGACATGACTCACAACAGCGTCAAACTTTTACAATCAGGTTGTTGTGGGATAAATCGCCTGCAGTGTAGGCTTGGTGCAACTGTTTCTACCTTCTGACATTGAACTACAGGCTGTTTTTTGTATATATTGCTAGTTCCAAGACTTTTCGTCACGCTTATTAGGCTAAATAAATATGTCACTGCATCCGACCCACCTAAACGACAACACAGCCTATTGCTAAAATCAACATACACCTGTTTAATGTAGCCTGAATCAGTGATCTGGTCGCCAAATTATTTTTAGCATGTTATTTCGCCAGGTGAAACTAACAACAAAATAAAATTCAAATCTGTTTTTTTTTTTTTGTATTCATAGGCGCTTTTAGTGTTCAGCTTATAGAGAGGGCCGTGGTGCAAAAGAAGGGCAACTTACGGCGCATAGAGAGACTGACAAATGACAGATGAATGCCTGTTTGTTTATATTACCTTTGTGTTTATTGGTTAAACATGGCTATGTCATTAGTCTGTGTGTATTAAAAAGAATTTAGACAGCGATTCACGGCTTGTATGCTACAGTTTGGGTTAGCGGTTCAAGGTTCTGTTTTGAAAAGTTGAGACGGTGGGCTTGGGCGCACTGGCTGCCAAACGACTCGTTTTATGTACAGTCTGCTCTCCACTCTCGCATAGTCACAATGGAGGGAAAAAAAAACATGAAAAAAATGTTCTGGGCCACATTCATGGTATTAAAAAAAGACAAGAGGGAAAGAGGAAGTGGCAGATAGAACAAGGAAGAAGTGTGCGCTTGGAAACACTGCATAGGATAATTCTCTGACAGGTTGAGGGCAGCATTGGTTGACTAACGTTGCTTTTTCATAAGGTTACAATTGAGTTGCTAAACTACTTTACGTTGCGTTTTAGTTTGCTAACTAACTCTGGCTGAAGTGTTTTGTAGATATTGTTGCAATAGTCCTTGTTCAAACGTTTGACGTCGTTCGTGTTGTCTTTCTGCATTCCATCCACCTGCTATATAGCTTCATATTGAAGTTAGCAAGCAAAACTGCTATTGTGCTGTTGTTCAGTATGTAGCATGTCATCCTAGTTCTCGTTTGAAACTTGTTTTAATAAATGTTTATTGTTAACATTACATTCGGTGTGGTCTCCCTTACGTTATCTCCGCTCTGAGCCAATTGGGCATTAGGCTTGTCCCGATCCAATATCGGTATCGGATCGGCCGCCGATATTGGCAAAAAAATGCGTATCGGTATCGGCGCGGCGGCACGGAAAAAAAATCCGGAAAAAAGTACGGTCCGGGTTTTCCAGCGCTCTAGTCCAGCAATCCATTCCAGTTTTTTGCTGTGGTTTCGCTAAAATCCGGTCCGCATTTTCCAGAACACCAGCATTAGCGTCTCCCAGTTTGTATGAGATGGAGCAAAACGTGTGGAGGAGATTGGGGAGTAGAGGGCATTTTTGTTTTTAAATAGTTAACGATATTATTTGCACTGGTTTTTAAAGCCTTGGTTTACACCTGCTCAAGAGCAGAGTACTGATGCTGAGTTAATAGACTATTTTACACAGAGGTTAATTGTGTGTTTTGCTTTTTTTGAGTTAATATACTATTTTACACTCAGGTTATTTGTGTGTTTTTCTTTTTTTTCCATACAGTTTACAGTCTGATTTGCACTTTTACTGACCACTGATGCCATCCCTGTTTGTTATTTTTAATGTTGTCTATTTTCTGTTTATCCCTGAATAAACAGGTCAGTTTCTTGTTACCAACCATTGTGTATTCAAACTCACTTAAGTCAGCTGGCTAGTTGTTATCAAGAGTACTAAAAGCCTTTTCAATATGAGTCTAATAACTAAGTAAGAAGGCTAAATAACTTTAATACATGCTCGGTTGGATAGGCCGGTATCGGTATCGGCCACCAGTATCGGTATCGGCTCGGAAGTGCAAATACAATATCGGTATCGGATCGGAAGTGCAAAAAGCTGGATCGGGACATCCCTATTGGGCATAACAAGCCTAGATATCTAGGGTATATATAAACACCTGAGCGCTTTTATATCAGCTGAAACCACCAATGTCTTTCAATGCATAGAGAGTAAAAACAAATTCTATCTTACCCAACAACATTAATATTTGAATATTGTTACTTGAATGACTTATTCATGATCACAAATAGGCTTCGCTGTATTGCTTAGACAGTCTGATCCCCGCTCCAAGATGGCGGCCGTGTTTCTCGTGTCCCAGCAACCAATGCTCCGTCTATGTATAGTATGTCTATGGCTGGGACACGAGAAATACGGCCGCCATCTTGGAGCGGGGATCAGACTAAGCAATACAGCGAAGCCTATTTGTGATCATGAATAAGTCATAAGTAACAATATTCAAATATTAATGAGGAACAAAAGTTCACCGCACACTTCTTGACTTTGTTATTTATTTTAGAGCGACGCACAGAGGCGAAACGCGTTGTTCGCTCTAAAATAAATAACAGTCAAGAAGTGTGCGGTGAACTTTTGTTCCTCTTTAAAGTTTATTTTATCCTGCGTTTACCTGCACCTTCAGCTGTGCATGGATTTTTGAACCTTTGGATTCAAATATTAATGTTGTTGGGTAAGATAGAATTTGTTTTTACTCTCTATGCATTGAAAGAGATTGGTGGTTTCAGCTGATATAAAAGCGCTCAGGTGTTTATATAGGCCTATACATATCTAATGTATTGTTATGCCCAATTGGCTCAGAGCGGAGATAACGTAAAGGAGACCACACCGAATGTAATGTTAACAATGAACATTTATTAAAACAAGTTTCAAACGAGAACTAGGATGACATGCTACATACTAAACAACAGTAAAATAGCAGTTTTGCTTGTTGTGCTAACTTCAATATGAAGCTATAATTATAGCAGGTGGATGGAATGCAGAAAGACACCACGAACGACGTCAAACGTTTGAACAAGGACTATTGCAACAATATCTACAAAACACTTCAGCCAGTGTTAGTTAGCAAACTAAAACGCAACGTAAAGTAGTTTAGCAACTCAATTGTAACCTTATGGAAAAGCAACGTTAGTCAACCAATGCTGCCCTCAAACTGTCAGAAAAGTTATGCACCCTATACCTGCACGTGTTTCCAAGCGCACAACTTCTTCCTTATTCTATCTGCCACTTTATCTTTCCCTCTTGTGTTTTTTTAATACCATGAATGTGGCCCAGAACATTTTTTTCATGGTTTTTTTTCCTCCATTGTGACTATGCGAGAGTGGAGAGCAGACTGTACATAAAACGAGTCGTTTGGCAACCAGCGCGCCCAAGCCCACCGTCTCAACTTTTCAAAACAGAACGTTAACCAAAACTGTAGCCTACAAGAAGCTGTGAATCGCTGTCTAAGTTAATTTTAATACACACAGACTAATGACATAGCCATGTTTAACCAATAAACACAAAGGTAATATAAACAAACAGGCATTCATCTGTCATTTGTCAGTCTCTCTATGCGCCGTATGTTGCCCTTCTTTTGCACCACGCCCCCCTCTATGAACACTAAACAGCCTATGAATACGAAAAAAAAAAACAGATTTGAATTTTATTTTGTTCTTAGTTTCACCTGGCGAAATAACATGCAAAAAATAATTTGGCGACCAGAATCACTGATTCAGGCTACATTAAACAGGTGTTGATTTTAGCAATAGGCTGTGTTGTCATTTAGGTGGATCGGATGCAGTGACAGATTTATTTAATAAGCATGCCGAAAAGTCTTGGGCTGAACTAGCGATATATACAAAAACAGCCTGTAGTTCAATGTCAGAAGGTAGAAACAGTTGCACCAAGCCTACACTGCAGGCAATGTCTTTAAATTGACCCACCAAGCTATACGGAGCAGAAAATGAAAAAAATAGAAGGGGCTGCAAATAAACTTGAGACAACTGCTCAATTATTCGCAGTTGTCACGTCATATGTTTATTTTATCAATGTGTGTTGTTACTGAGGGGATTTGGAAGCAGCGACAGTTGCTCTTTAATTCATTAAGAATAATGAAAGCCTTCAAGAAGCCTTTGTCTATAAGAAGCCTATAACCTACTAGCGATACAGCCAGTTTAAAATTAGTGGTGTTTAGCGAGGTACTGTTAATAAAATGCGCTAACAGTTCATTTGTCCTGTCAAACGGATTAAGCTGAATGGAGCGTATCCCCGCTCCAAGATGGCGGCTCCGCGTCTCGTCAGCGCCTATTGGCAGTAACGCCCCATGCTCCGTCTATATATAGTATGTCTATGGGCTCTCTACTGTAGCCTACTCCACCATATCTGCTTCTGGTAGGCTCTCTACTGTAGCTTACTCCACCATTTGCTCCTCTGGTAGGCTCTCTACTGTAGCCTACTTCACCATATCTCCCTCTGGTAGGCTCTTTACTGTAGCTACTGTAGGTCGTGGGCCTAGCCATTTCAAACCCCTGTGATGTGGTAACACCATGCAGTCCGTTAATGTCGAAATATTTTGATTAAAATATGTGAATATACTTAAATAATTTTCTTTTTCTTTAAAGGTTTGGTCGACAAGTTTAATTTTCATTTCATTTGTTGCGTCCATTCAGATAGATTCATGTGATTCAAATTCATTATTTCTCTTCTGCTACTTGTCTCTCCCTCATCAATGCCACCTGTCTCTCCCTCATCAATGCTACCTGTCTCTCCCTCATCAATGCTACCTGTCTCTCCCTCATCAATGCTACCTGTCTCTCCCTCATGCTACCTGTCTCTCCCTCATGCTACCTGTCTCTCCCTCATCAATGCCACCTGTCTCTCCCTCATCAATGCTACCTGTCTCTCCCTCATCAATGCTACCTGTCTCTCCCTCATCAATGCCACCTGTCTCTCTCTCATTAATGCTACCTGTCTCTCCCTCATGCTACCTGTCTCTCCCTCATCAATGCCACCTGTCTCTCTCTCATTAATGCTACCTGTCTCTCCCTCATCAATGCTACCTGTCTCTCCCTCATCAATACTACCTGTCTCTCTCTCATTAATGCTACCTGTCTCTCCCTCATGCTACCTGTCTCTCCCTCATCAATGCCACCTGTCTCTCTCTCATCAATGCTACCTGTCTCTCCCTCATCAATGCTACCTGTCTCTCCCTCATCAATGCTACCTGTCTCTCCCTCATCAATGCCACCTGTCTCTCTCTCATTAATGCTACCTGTCTCTCCCTCATGCTACCTGTCTCTCCCTCATCAATGCCACCTGTCTCTCTCTCATTAATGCTACCTGTCTCTCCCTCATCAATGCTACCTGTCTCTCCCTCATCAATGCTACCTGTCTCTCTCTCATTAATGCTACCTGTCTCTCCCTCATGCTACCTGTCTCTCCCTCATCAATGCTACCTGTCTCTCCCTCATCAATGCTACCTGTCTCTCCCTCATTAATGCCACCTGTCTCTCTCTCATTAATGCTACCTGTCTCTCCCACATTAGTGCTACCTGTCTCTCCCACATTAGTGCTACCTGTCTCTCCCTCATTAATGCCACCTGTCTCTCTCTCATTAATGCTACCTGTCTCTCCCTCATGCTACCTGTCTCTCCCTCGTTAATGCTACCTGTCTCTCCCTCATGCTACCTGTCTCCTCCTTATTAATGATACCTGTCTCTCTCTCATTAATGCTACCTGTCTCTCCCACATTAGTGCTACCTGTCTTTCCCTCATGCTACCTGCCTCTCCCTCATTAGTGCTACCTGTCTCTCCCTCATTAATGCTACCTGTCTCTCCCTCATGCTACCTGTCTCTCCCTCGTTAATGCTACCTGTCTCTCCCTCATGCTACCTGTCTCTCCCTCGTTAATGCTACCTGTCTCTCCCTCATGCTACCTGTCTCTCCCTCATTAATGCTACCTGTCTCCTCCTTATTAATGATACCTGTCTCTCTCTCATTAATGCTACCTGTCTCTCCCTCATTAGTGCTACCTGTCTTTCCCTCATTAATGCTACCTGTCTCTCCCTCATGCTACCTGTCTCTACCTCATGCTGTCTCTCCCTCATTAATGCTACCTGTCTCTCCCTCATGCTACCTGTCTCTCCCTCATTAGTGCTACCTGTCTCTCCCTCATGCTACCTGTCTCTCTCTCATCAATGCTACCTGTCTCTCCCTCGTGCTACCTGTATTCCTTTAAAAACTCTACCGTGTATTCCTTTTCCCTGTGCAGTTAACACAGCTGATTTCAGTTATTAGCTGACCTACCTGTCTAAGGATTTGTGTACCCATTAGGATTAACTAGCTCAGACAACAGTTAGTTAAAATATGTAATAAGGATTTCACCTTCTGGTGTTGGGAATCCGGATCACCTCTTGTAATAGACCAGAATGATTATGGTGTTTTAGGGTTGATTTATTTTCTCATTACAGGGGATGCAAACAGCAGTAGGGAAAAGAGGAAAACGCCACATGATTGTTCAGAGAGTGAAAAGTCAACAAAAAAATCAACACGACAAATGTATCTTCATCAACCCAAGAGAACACATACTGGTAAAAAGCTTTACCAGTGTGCTATATGTGGGAAAAACTTTACACTGCAAACAAATCTCAATCAACACCAAAACGTCCATACTGGTGAAAAGCTTTACCATTGTACTACATGTGGAAAGGCCTTTGCACAACAGCGGTATCTCAGGGAACACCAGAAAGTCCATACTGATGAAAAGCTTTACCGTTGTACTACATGTGGAAAGGCTTTTACACAACAGCGGTATCTCAAGGAACACCAGAAAGTCCATACTGATGAAAAGCTTTACCATTGTACTACATGTGGAAAGGCTTTTACACAACAGCGATATCTCGGGCAACACCAGAAAGTCCATACTGGTGAAAAGCCTTACCAGTGTACAACATGTGGAAAGGCCTTTGCACAACAACAGTGTCTCAGGGAACACCAGAGAATCCATTCTGGTGAAAAGCCTTACCAGTGTACTACATGTGGAAAGTACTTTATACATAAATGGTATTTTTATGAACACCAGAGAACTCATAATAGTGAAAAGCCTTACAGTTGTACTACATGTGGAAAGGCCTTTACACTACAACAGTATCTCAGGCAACACCAGAAAGTCCATACTGGTAGAAAGCTTTGCCATTGTACTATATGTGGAAAGACCTTTACAAAACGATACCTTGGGGAACACCAGAAAGTCCATACTGGTGAAAAGCTTTACCCTTGTACTACATGTGGAAAGGCCTTTACACAACAGCGGTATCTCGGGCAACACCAGAAAGTCCATACTGGTGAAAAGCCTTACCAGTGTACAACATGTGGAAAGGTCTTCAGGCAACAACAGTCTCTCAGGAACCACCAGAGAATCCATACTGGTGAAAAGCCTTGTAAAACCTGATAATGAAATAATTTCCCAATAATGTAATGACTCCCAATAATGTTATGAAAATTGCCCCATAAGTCCCTAAAACATGTAATAAAACCTGATAATGTAATAATTTCCTGATAATGTGATAATCGCCGTACTGATATGTAATAAAATGTTATATTAATGGGAAGGTATTGCATTATCAGGTTAGTTTTGCAGAACCTGATAATGTAATAATTTCCCAATATTGTAATAACTTTACATCTCTTAAGGTGATGATGCCAAGACTGTTCAATGTAATGGATAAATGGAAAATGAGGCTCAATTCCAAACTTAATGTGTGGCATCAATACAACTAAAGGCTCAGAGGCAAGAATGTACATGATACGTTTGAAACGGGTCGTCTCAGGGAATGTACATGATACGTTTGAAACGGGTCGTCTCAGGGAATGTACATGATACGTTTGAAACGGGTCGTCTCAGGGAATGTACATGATACGTTTGAAGCGGGTCGTCTCGGGGAATGTGGAGAAATAGGGTGTGTGTTTCTATACCTTATGTATTTAGTTGCCAAAAATGTAATTTTCGGGAATTATAGCTCCTCCTATTGACCAACGTTTATGAAACATAATGTGCTTCAAGAGGTTGGAGTAGTGATCCTATGTGGCAAATTTGATGTGACATTGACTTTCTCTGCCCAAGATACTGGCGATTCAAACCCTTAGTTTATACTTGTACAATATTCCCTAGGTGGCACTATACAGTAAATGACCATTTATGGACTGAGTGTATATGCCTTGTCGAGCTTAAAGTAGAAATACAATTCGGTCTTCTTAATTACAGTGGTTGGCGAGTTATTATGCGACAAATGACTTCCATCTCCCCGCCTTTTTGGGGGGCCAGCGCAGAGGGGGGGTTGGCACCAAAACAGCTTATTCCGTATCATCCGGGAGGGGCTACATCCCCAACAAGGTTCCTCGGTCTTTCAGTGTTCCAGGAATCTTTGACACAACGTTGGTGACAAAAAAGCAATAGAACTTAAGACTAAACCTATATGACTGCACCAACGCTAGTGGCGATAATAATTAGACAAGGATTCAGAGCTGGACAAATCTAGAAAATACCATATCTATAAGTAAGGTTCACCAGACACATCCATTCCTAAACTCAAAGAAGTGCTACTGAGGCAATAACTTCATCTGATATGAGCAATGGAAGGTGGAAAGGAAGAATCTGGAAGAAGTATACACACTGTATACATTGAATACAGTCATATAACACAAATAATATCTTCTATAGTGAATCAGCAGGCTAAAGGTTGAGAGAACCATTATTGGGAAAGTGTTACATTATCAGCTTCTACAAGCCTAACAGTGTACTACATGTGGAAAGAACTTTAAACGGAGATCACATCTCAGGGTGCGCAAGAGAACTCATTTCAGAACACACCAGTTTTAAGTTAAGTTTACTCACATGGGATACGGAAGCAAGAGCTCGTATTGTCTATTCGCCTCTAGGGGGCACTCTAACTCACATGGGATACGGAAGCAAGAGCTCGTATTATCTATTCGCCTCTAGGGGGCACTAATTCACATGGGATACGGAAGCAAGAGCTCACGTATTGTGCGTGAGATAGGAGAATTAACATTGTATGCACAGCTGTAGACACTGGCCCATGTGAGACCTCTGTGGCAATGTAATTAGGTTAAAGATCCTTTATAACTTGAGACCTCTGTGATGATGTAATTAGACTAAAGATCCTCTATAACATGAGACCTATGTGATAATGTAATTGAAGATCCTCCTTAACCTGAGACCTCTGTGATGATGTAATTAGATTACAGGTCCTGTATAATATGGACCTCTGTGACAACGTAATTCGATTAAAGCTTCTTTGTAACATGTGAGACCTCTGTGACAATGTTATTACAGTAAAGATGCTGTGTAACATGACACCTCTGTGATGTAATTAGATTAAAGATCTTCTATAATGTGAGGCCACTGTGATGATGCTATTACACTAAAGATCCTCTATAACGTGAGACCTCTGACGATGTGATTAAAGATCTTCCATAACATGGGAGACTTATGTGATGTAATTAGATTAAAGATCCTGTATAATGTGAGAGCGCTGTGACGAGGTAATTACACTAAAGATCCTCTATAACATGTGAGCCCTCTGTGACGAGGTAATTACACTAAAGATCCTCTGTAACATGGGAGACCTCTGTGACGATGTTATTAAACTAAAGATCCTCTGTAACGCAAGACCTCTGTGACGATGTAATTAAAGATCCTCCATAACGTAAGACCTCTGTGACGATGTAATTAAAGATCCTCCATAACGTAAGACCTCTGTGGCGATGTAATTAAAGATCCTCTACAATGTGAGAGCTCTGTGATGATGTTATTACACCAAAGATCCTCTATGACGTGAGACCTCTGTGACAATGTTATTACACTAAAGATCCTCCATAACGGGAGACCTTTGTGATGATGTAATTAAAGATCCTCTATAACCTGAGACCTCTGTGATGATGTATTTAGATTAAAGATCCTGTATAATGTGAGACCTCTGTGATGATGTAATTACACTAAAGATCCTCTGTAATATGGGAGACCTCTGTGACGATGTATTTAGATTAAAGATCCTGTATAATGTGAGACCTCTGTGATGATGTAATTACACTAAAGATCCTCTGTAATATGGGAGACCTCTGTGACGATGTAATTAGATTAAAGATCCTCTATAATGTGAGACCTCTGTGATGATGTAATTAGATTAAAGATCCTGCATAATGTGAGAGCTCTGTGATGATGTAATTAGATTAAACATCCTCTATAATGTGAGAGCTCTGTGATGATGTAATTAGATTAAAGATCCTCTATAATGTGAGAGCTCTGTGACGATGTTATTACTAGGGGTGTGAATCTTTTACCCACAAAACGGTTGGATTCAATTTCGATTCACAGGCTATGATCCGATTCAGGGACGATTAATAAAAAATAGTCACTGATTCGGTACGATTCGATCTGGTTCGGTCCGGTTCGATTCAATACATCTCCACAACTCCAAAGCCCTTTGTTACTAAGAAAAAGAGAAAAAAACAAAATGACATTTCAAAAAAGCATTCTTTTGTTTTGTATCCCAGAGAATAAAAACACAAAAACTGTTTAAGTGTACTTGAAATACAACACAAAACAAAAACCAATACGGTTACCAGATATCAAAAATGAAAAAAATTGACATTATTAAACAAGTGCAATTTATTGGCAAAAATCTAAGTTATTAGTTTTTCATGGGAGTGTTACCAACTGAAAAACAAGTACAACATATAACCTAAAAGAAGAGTCCACCATATTTCCATAATGAACTGTGTTCTTCTCTGTTCTGAGACAAATATGTACCTCTCAGGCCTTTATGCATGCCACCAGGCAGTCAGACACGCTGTGACAGTTTGTTAGAATGTAGCATGGCATTGAGTGAAAAACAGGGCTGAAGTTAGAAGTGGCCATGCTCTTCCCTATTTTCCCCATTTAAATACGCTTACCTGACTTGTTGATAAAACATTTAACTACTTGTTATGTGGTGCACAACTGTTTCCTCATACAACTAATCACATTCTTAAAACATGTTTACTTGGCTAACTTTAGCCTGCTAATCCTGTTGTCCTAACGTCACTCATAACATCTTATCTTATGAAACATATTAGACATAAATAGGCTAATACTGCTGGAAACTCACAATAAATAGGAACACTAACCACTTTTAGGATTTATCCAGTTTAATCCATAAATCAACACATATGCAAGCCTGCAATCAGTCATGTTCGCTGCTCTGAGACACCGATGTCTTCCTTTGTTTACATGGGTGACTGTTGTAGTGGAGACACATGGGGTGAGAGGACCACGCAAACAACCTTCTCTGAAATCTTCCCTCTCCCCGAATTACCATCGGAACCTCCCCTAATGGAAACACGGCTTATATTAACCCTGAAAACACCTTACAAAACATGATTGCAACACGACATGCCGTTTTTTGCACATTTATATATGTATTTGTAATACAATAATGTTCTTGAATGTATGTGCTGAAAACCGATTTGTGGCCGTCGGACCGGGCCATCGGACCGTTCGTAGTGCATTTGAACCGGTCGGGGCTCAACGGACCGCATTGGTCACAGACCGATAACCGATCCAAAACAGAGTATCGTTACACCACTAATATATATGTACTGCATAATATCGTTACACCACTAGTTATTACAGTAAAAGATCTTTTATAACATGTAAGACGTCTGTGACGATGTAAGTAGATTAAAGATCCTGTGTAACATGCTTTTGCATTTTGCTGCTGGAAGTCTCCTTCTCTGATCATTAAAGATTGTTTCTCCTTGAGCTAATTGCTGTGTCTCCTGGTATTTCATGATGTCCACTACAGCTATAGTACTGCAGTCTGTGTGGAACATTAAAGTACACTGTTAAGGGCTGCACAATAATGTAGCACACACACACACACACACACAGTATGTAATGTAGGCGGCTTTATTGCTTGCTCCTCTGAAATCCTGAAATTGCAGGTCAGTGTGGCTTACAGTGGCTGGGTGCAGTGACAGTGTGTGGAGCAAAACCGTTCCCTGTGTTAATTAACGCACAAAGGAACTTTGTTAACTAAGGTCTGATTCGTATATGAATTGATCCGTGATGGCTGAATTTATACCTGCAGTGGTAATACCTCATTAATTAACACTTGCAGTTTACACTATTAATTGATCTTTGACTTACCACATTTAGTTAATAGTCAACCTTTATTGACTCCTTATTAATAACCAGTGGGTTAAACATTACTGCAAAATGTACTTATCCATGTTTCATACATTAATTAACCATACTTTATACATTACTTACTACATGAATCCATTCAAATTCATGCAACATTATTGTAAAGTGTTACTGTGCCTACTCATTCACCACTAGGGGGCAGTGTTACTGTGCCTACTTATTCACCACTAGGGGGCAGTGTTAGTGCCTACTCATTCACCACTAGGGGGCAGTGTTAGTGCCTACTTATTCACCACTAGGGGGCAGTGTTAGTGTCTACTTATTCACCACTAGAGGGCAGTGTTAGTGTCTACTTATTCACCACTAGGGGGCAGGGTTAACTTAAACACATAACTCACTACATCAATCACAACTCATGATTAAAACTTAATACATAACTCACCCCACATCAGAAATGGGTACATTTCAAATGTCTGGGGAGGAGGGACACACACACACACACACACACACACACACACACACACACGTGCACACGGGAGCATAGAGAACAGTTCAATATGGACAAGTAGCCTCAATATTTTGGTCATTAATGGATTTGCATAAGCCTCCTTTATCAACCCACCTGCAATTAATGATTCACCACTAGGGGGCACTCATACTGTGTCTGTACCAGAATCCACCTGCAATAATTGATTTTATTTTGTGTCTGTACCAGACCTGCCCAATCCATGGTTTGCCAACATGATGGTTTCCCTTCCCAATATTTTGGTCATAAGCCTCCTTTTTCAACTCATGGCCCACCTGGAAATAATCATTTAGTTTTTTTGTTTTTGCCAGACCTGTCCAGTCCATGGTTATCTGCAATTCAAACAGTTGTAACCACCATCCACATGTCTAATGTATATGGTCAAACCACCATCCACACATGTCTTGCGTTACAACGCAGGTTCAGCAGTGCCGTTGCGCAGACTGCATGACATATGAGTCTCTTGAACATGCATCACGGAGGCCTACTGCCATAATTATGCGTGTAGTCTGTTAAACATGCATCACGCAGGTCTGCTGCCATAATTGCGTGTAGTCTGTTAAACATTCATCACGCAGGCCTACTGTCATAATTATGTGTAGTCTGTTAAACATGCATCACGCAGGCCTACTGCCATAATTATGTGTAGTCTGTTAAACATGCATCACGCTGGTCTACTGCCATAATTATGTGTGGTCTACTGCCATAATTATGCGTGGCCTCTCTTCATGGATGCTTTCTTCTGAGATATTTTAACCTTTGGTTTTCTAGTTGTAAATAGATGATAGACAGAGGGTCCAGGGGTCAGATGCTAGCCACCTGGCTGTGTATTGAGTGTACAGTAAACAAACATTGCCCAAACATTTGCCCCAATCTGAGTGTACAGTAAGCAAACATTTCCCAAACGTTTGCGTAGCACTGTAAAGGAGTCTGAGGTATTGAATGTGCTCAATATAATTTTAGCCTAAGGCTAAGGTTAGTTTTTCTTTGTCTTTCTGTCGGAGGTGTTCTCCTGCCCCCTGTGTCTGTTGTTCTACCAGACTGAATCCTACCTCCACCGTCACATGGAAACAATGAGCCACTAAGCCACAAAGCACCTGCAAGCCCTGAAGTCTGGATAACTCACATTGGAGACTTTTGGGGTGTCCAGGAACAGTCGGGCTAACGCACCTGTAAGCCCTGAAGTCTGGAGAACTCACATTGGAGACTTTTGGGGTGTCCAGGAACAGTCGTGCTAACGCACCTGCAAGCCCTGAAGTCTGGAGAACTCACATTGGAGACTTTTGGGGTGTCCAGGAGCAGTGGGGCTAACGCACCATCACCAGCGAAATCCACAACTTTGCCATCCACGCCAGCCTCCAGGAAAGCCACATATACTTCCTCAAAACAACAAGGAACGTGGGAAGGCAAAGCAAAATTGCACTCTGTGTGGACAGAGTTTCAGTAGAGAGGACAGTCTCAAAGTACATCAGCGCATTCACACAGGAGAGCGGCCGTACCACTGCACTCAGTGTGGCAAGAGTTTCACTAATGGGGGACATTTAAAACAACACCAGCGCACTCACACAGGAGAGCGGCCGTACCACTGCACTCAGTGTGGCAAGAGTTTCACTCTAGTGGGAAATTTAAAACTACACCAGCGCACTCACACAGGAGAGCGGCCGTACCACTGCACTCAGTGTGGCAAGAGTTTCACTGAATTAGGAAATTTAAAATAACACCAGCGCACTCACACAGGAGAGCGGCCGTACCACTGCACTCAGTGTGGCAAGAGTTTCACTGAACTAGGAAATTTAAAACAACACCAGCGCATTCACACAGGAGAGCGGCCGTACCACTGCACTCAGTGTGGCAAGAGTTTCACTGAACTAGGAAATTTAAAACAACACCAGCGCACTCACACAGGAGAGCGGCCGTACCACTGCAGTCAGTGTGGCAAGAGTTTTAAAACTAAAGGCTGTTTTAAAACTAAAGGCTGGACAAACACCAGCTCACTCACACCGGGCAGAAAACATTCCACTGCACCCAGTTTTGCAAGAGTTTTCTTACTGCAGGTTATTTAAAACTACACCAGCTCATTCACACAGGAGAGAGGCCGTATCACTGCACTCAGTGTGGGAAGAGTTTCACTTTACTCCACCATCTCAAACTACACCAGCGCACTCACACAGGAGAGCGGCCGCACCACTGCACTCAGTGTGGCAAGAGTTTCGCTGATCTAGGAAATTTAAAAGTACACCAGCGCACTCACACAGGAGAGCGGCCTTACCACTGCACTCAGTGTGGCAAGAGCTTCAGTACAGAGGGAAATTTCCAACACCACCAGCGCACCCACACAGGAGAGCGGCCGTATCACTGCACTCAGTGTGGCAAGAGTTTCATTTCAGCAAGTTCTCTAAAACAACACCAGCGCATTTACACAGGAGAAAGATACCGCATTCATACCAGTGGGCCATTCCATCAAATGAGTGCCATTTGCTTGTTTCAACTCTTCAAAATTAAACTTAACATTTTATTCAATTTGAACATAGAATCTTGTAACACACACAATTAACTACTCAAAATGAGTATTGGTCCATCTCAGGCTATTTTATTATTTTTATTATTATTATTAAGATGAGTATCGTTGGTTTTTCTTTCAGTCCTGTTACCTAAACTAAAATGACATTTTAAGACCTTGTTTAAATAAATTTCCAACAAACACTTTGTTGTCCATTAAAAAAATGTACATTAAGAAGTAAGGGCTGGTTACATGTTCAAATTACTAATATTTCTGACAAAAAAATCACTATATTCGAACCCAAGTTGTATTTTTCTAAGAATGTGAAGCAGCTTTTTTTTTCTTTTAAAGAACATGAAAAAATAAAAACCTATCCAAAGCTTGAGCATGTATTTTATTAATTGATGAAAAAAACTACTGGAACAACTAGAAGTCCTTTAAAGGAGAACTTCAGTGTAAAATGAAAATTGGCATGTTAAAACATCATACCGAGTTGGTATGTGTACTGAGGAGCAAAATTGATTTAGCCTGTTGCATTCAGAGTTTAACTATTTTTTATTGTTTGTACCAGAAGGCTAACAATTGAAGTGGTAGGTGCCCTCAAACGAAGCATGACGACTACGCTATTTTTAAACCATTAAAACAGCTCAAAGAAACTCCACACTCCATTGGTAGTACAACAAAGGCCCTGACATTAAAAACGAGGCACTGAGAACGTTGTAAGTGTACACAACATTTATTAATAAAACAGTTTTTACAAGCAGTACCTTGCTGTGGTTTCTCGTCGCTGCCATGATGAAAGTCCAACACGACCAACATTGACCAACACGAACCAGCAGGAAGAATAGGAGGAGAGGTGGTACAATCGACTTGTTTGAGAATTCTTGTTTGAGAATTCTGCTCATTCCTGTCCTGTAACTATTACTCACTCTCCATTTAAGCAACAGGACTGAGTTTTTTATTTAAGTAACAGGACTGAGTTTTTAGCATAAAGTTAGCAAAAACATGAAATAGAGCTACATGGAGGCTAGGCTAATGGCACGAGGTAATTTTGCACATTCTAGTGATTTACCAAAATTAATATTTTGAAAATAAACAAAAACATCTAAGACATAATTTAGGTAACAGGACAGTATGTTGAGATAGATATGTCTTGGCTATAGTTCCATTATCATCAAGTCAGTGGAAAAATAAATCAGAAAACTTACTTTTGGTCTTCCCATGTCCTTCAGATATTCCAAATAATGTAACTTCCTGGTAAACATGTGACTTGTGGAATGTTCCAAATTTTTCAGAGGGGTAATTTGTTATGGTAACAGGGCTGAGTGATAACCTTGGGACACGACTAAAATGTATATTTTAGCTACAATATTTCACATTCCCAATTTAAATGTATGTAAAGCAAATAAGGGATATAGAATTATACAAAAAACATAAAAAAATAAAAATTTGGAAGGGATTTTATTAACTGTATTTCATGGTAAAGTGTAGTGTTTGCAAACTTTTTGCATTGCAAGTCCAAATTTGTATGGGTTGAAATATATTTACTGAACACTGTTAGTGCTGTAAAAAAGTCTTATACACCACTGCATTCATAACAAATATATTTACTGAACACTGTTAGTGCTGTAAAAAAGTTTTAAACACCACTGCATTCATAACAAATATATCTACTGAACACTGTTAGTGCTGTAAAAAAGTCTTAAACACCACTGCATTCATAACAAATATATTTACTGAACACTGTTAGTGCTGTAAAAAAGTCTTACACACCACTGCATTCATAACAAATATATCTACTGAACACTGTTAGTGCTGTAAAAAAGTCTTACACACCACTGCATTCATAACAAATATATCTACTGAACACTGTTAGTGCTGTAAAAAAGTCTTACACACCACTGCATTCATAACAAATATATGTACTGAACACTGTTAGTGCTGTAAAAAAGTCTTACACACCACTGCATTCATAACAAATATATGTACTGAACACTGTTAGTGCTGTAAAAAAGTCTTACACACCACTGCATTCATAACAAATATATGTACTGAACACTGTTAGTGCTGTAAAAAAGTCTTACACACCACTGCATTCATAACAAATATATGTACTGAACACTGTTAGTGCTGTAAAAAAGTCTTACACACCACTGCATTCATAACAAATATATGTACTGAACACTGTTAGTGCTGTAAAAAAGTCTTACACACCACTGCATTCATAACAAATATATGTACTGAACACTGTTAGTGCTGTAAAAAAGTCTTAAACACCACTGCATTCATAACAAAAAGGGGCCATACACTGTTATTTGTGAAGGACATCTGATGCAACATCAAATGACAATGACAATCAGTTACAGTCCCTGGAGCAGTGTGGGGTGAGATGCCTTGCTCAAGTGCATCTCAACCATGGGTAGGGCAGGATTCGAACCGGCAGCCTTCAGATTGGCCTGGAGTGGAAGTGTAGTGTCCCTAAACATAGTTTACAGTACTGCCACCACATGGCCTGGAGTGGAAGTGTAGTGTCCCTAAACATAGTTTACAGTACTGCCACCACATGGCCTGGAGTGGAAGTGCAGTGTCTTCAAACTTAGTTTACAGTACTGCCACCACATAGCCTGGAGTGGAAGTGTAGTGTCCCTAAACATAGTTTACAGTACTGCCACCACATGGCCTGGAGTGGAAGTGTAGTGTCCCTAAACATAGTTTACAGTACTGCCACCACATGGCCTGGAGTGGAAGTGTAGTGTCCCTAAACTTAGTTTACAGTACTGCCACCACATGGCCTGGAGTGGAAGTGTAGTGTCCCTAAACATAGTTTACAGTACTGCCACCACATGGCCTGGAGTGGAAGTGTAGTGTCCCTAAACATAGTTTACAGTACTGCCACCACATGGCCTGGAGTGGAAGTGTAGTGTCCCTAAACTTAGTTTACAGTACTGCCACCACATGGCCTGGAGTGGAAGTGCAGTGTCTTCAAACTTAGTTTACAGTACTGCCACCACATGGCCTGGAGTGGAAGTGTAGTGTCCCTAAACATAGTTTACAGTACTGCCACCACATGGCCTGGAGTGGAAGTGTAGTGTCCCTAAACTTAGTTTTTCTCTGGCTGTGTAATTAGGACTTGTGAGTGGATAACAGCATTGATGGACGAGTAGTCAGATAGCCTGAATGGTCCTTCATGGATTAGAGGGGATATGACAGGTGTGTGTGGGGGTGGGGGGTGTGGGTGTGTGTGTGGGTGTGTGTATATGTGTTATTGGGGTTCCATTTGTCACTGACGATGTGTTTAGTCATCTGTGTGTGTGTGTCTGTGTGTGGGGGTTGTTGAGGTTCATTGTGCCACTGATGATGTGTTTAATCGTGTGTGTGGTTATAGTTTTCTGGCAAAATGGTACAAAATGGATGTCCCTTGTGTTGCTGATATTTGAGTTTGAGGACCTTACTGAAATGTGGCGATGCAGTAACGCTAATTGACCAGGAGAGGGAGCTGTACAATGTGGCGGTGCAAGGCCTAAGCGCTGCAGTAACACTAATTGACCAGGAGAGGGAGCTGTACAATGTGGCGGTGCAAGGCTTAAGCGGTGCAGTAACACTAATTGGCCAGGAGAGGGAGCTGTGGGACTGACAGTTTAGCAGGCACTTAAAAAATAATGGTGTGTGTGAGGGAGAGAGAGGGCCTGTATGTCTGTGTGTGTGTGATGAGGTGACTGAGAATAGAATGGCTTCTTTGTCATGATGTAGACTTATGGGAAAATCATTAACTGGGTGCACACACTCTTAGACAAGCACTTTCTGTCTCTCTAACACACACACACACACACACACACACACACACACACACACACACACACACACAGATAAACATAGCATAGCATGATGACCTACCATAAACCTGTCATCTGTGTGTGTGTGTGTGTCTGTGTGTGTGTGTGTGCATGCATGTGTGGAATAAGAGCTGTCACTACTGTCGTGCCAGAGCCAGCACAGTTGAGCTCACGCACGCACGCACGCACGCACGCACGCACGCACGCACGCACGCACGCACGCACGCACGCATCTATCCATTTCAGCTCCACGCTGCTTTTAGGATGCTATCATGGTGTCACACACAAATACACACACACACACACACACACACACGCATACACACACACACACACACACACACACACACACACACACACACACGCTGCTGTTAGGATGCTATCATGGTGTCACACACACACACACACACACACACACACTGCTGTTAGGATGCTATCATGGTGTCGCACACAAATACACACACACAGTATCAGTATCACCAGAGCCCTGGCCCTTCCTTAACACACACGCACACACACACACACACACACACACACACACACACACAGGCCTAAAAGAGACAGGTCCACAGACTAACAGATTTCAGAGGATAGAGCAGGGGTTCCCAAACTTGTGTGTGTGTGTGTGTGTGTTTGAGCAAGAGAGAGAGAGAAAGAGAGAGAGGGTCAGGTGTGGGGTGTATGTGTGTGTGTGTGTGTCTCATTCCCTCTCTGATGCAGGGGTTCCCAAACTTTTCAGACCGCTACCCCCAGTTTTAGGCTGCTGACGACCCACGAGCCCAGCACTCACTCTCTGTCATTCCCGTATTTTATCTTGCTCTCTCCACCCCCCCCCCCTCCCTCCCTCTCTCATAATGTGGCTGTTTTACGCCCCGCACGCAAGGCAGTACAGCAAAAACAAAACTGAACCCGATCTCTGAGCTTGGGTAGGGGAGACCGGGGCTAACGTTGACTTAATTAGACTGAGATAATAGCTAGGGGAGACCGGGGCTGGTTGGATCAGGGGCAGGTTGAATCAGCGTTCATTTCCAAGCCATTACAGGGTGCTGAGACACAATTCCAACACTAAAATGATGCCCATTAGCACCAGAGTAAGTCAAGTTATGTAAGAGGTCTCAAGGTCATTAACCCTTTAGGTGAGTAAAACGTTTTAGTTTTGGGGGGTCAACTCCTGGATTTTATACCTTCCACTTAACAACACCCAGAAGGGTAACAGTTAGGGATTTAAAAAAAAAAAACTTGTTTTAAATGATTGTCAAGGGACTCAGCTATAATGTAAAATAAAGTTTGAGATCCTGAGGTGACTAATGGTAGCAGGCTAACAGTGTTTGTGGAAAAATCTGTACCTCAGTGTGGGCGGGGTTGGTTGGCACACTAATTTTGGGGCTGGTTGGCTCAACAGTTTATATGAGAAAGGTTCATTGGTACTCATAAAAATGAGCATTTTATACAGGGTGTTTAAAAATATTATAATTATTATTATAAATTTTCAATTATAATTCAAATACAACCCTATTTGGCAACACTTTATAATAACTACTCCCTATAAATCATGTATATTGTATTTGCAAACACTTAATTAACCCTTTATTCATAATTTTAACCATTATTTCACATATTTTGTCATCAATAAATCTGTTATAAACATATTTATTTTCTGTCTGCTTCTCTGTTGGCTGTTTGTCAGTATAAATGAATTAAAGAGGCGCGTACATCCAAAAAATATATAATCACAGGTGCTAGAGCTGACTTTGCAGAGAACCATATGATTACACGTTTTCAGTCATTTATTGAGTGAACTGTATTTATTTTACATTAGCTTATATGTGAGCCAACCAACCCCGCCTACCTGAGCCAACCAACCCCGTGCTGGGGCAGGTTGGTGCAATTTCTCAAAGCCAGTTATATCATACATTACTCGACAAGAAATATTTTGTTGACATTGTATATACCTGTTTTATAGATGAGATATTAAGCTTTCAGTCAATCTCACTTAGACAGCTATAATGCACTGTAAGACGGAGAAATATAACTGAGTGTGAAAAGTGATCCAACCAGCCCCTGTCCCCCCTATTTTATTACCAAACTCACAAACATCCCACCATAACTTATAATGCTGAGCATATCCGGACATATTACGAACAATCAAGTAACACGGAACAGTTATAAAGTTATGTATGTAGGAAAAACTCAATGTGATGGATGGGCGCTGTTTAATTAGGTTTAATTTTGGAGATGGCGGGAGACAGTCCCAGAGAGCACTTTTCCAGCTCCGCG
>CM050198.1:3280000-3287500 GCA_027475355.1 Coilia nasus
CATGTTTTACTGTCAACTTGACATTGTTTGGGATGTCTGTTATAACAAGTTGACATTCACCAAGATGACATAGACTGTCCATGTTTTTGTCATGACAACATGACATTAACCAAGATCTTATAGCCAGTAAAAATCTTTGTCATGACAACATGACATTAACCAAGATCTTATAGCCAGTAAAAATCTTTGTCATGACAACTTGACATTAACCAAGATCTTATAGCCAGTAAAAATCTTTGTCATGACAACTTGACATTAACCAAGATCTTATAGCCAGTAAAAATGTTTGTCATGACAACTTGACATTAACAAGCATGACCTGCGTGTGACTTTCGCTATAGCCCTGAACTAGCCCAGGCTTGGACCTGCGTGTGACTTTCGCTATAGCCCTGAACTAGCCCAGGCTTGGACCTGCGTGTGACTTTCGCTATTGACCTTATTCTGACACGCCCATTTTCAAAGTTGTTCGTCTTCCGCGATTGTAACATTACTTCCGGTCGGTTTGCTACAGCAAGTCAGCTACGTTGGAAAACCTTGCAAATAAAGATGGATAGCTTACTCAGAAAGACACCTAAAAAGATTGGATGGAGAGATTGTGCCTCATCACTTGAGGTTAATGAACTCCACTGGGTGGCTGGATAGCATACAGCGGTGGGCTGAGGCAGGGGGCAATTTGTCAAAAAATAAATAAACATGTGTGTGCAGAAAGGGATTTTTTTTATTCACGGAAATGGCCATTGTATTTTTAACTTCCCTAACTATGCAGACCTTGCTTAGGATACTATTTTTCCAGCAGCATCTTACGTTTAGCTTCTGCAAGCCACCAATACAATAATTTCACCTTAGGCAATGCTGATTAAGATGCTAGACAACACACACTGCACTTGACTGAGCCGCCTGCGCTGACAGCAAGCCACTGGCGACGCAGCTCTCTCTCTTCACGTGAGCCACGTTCCTACACGAAAATGTTACAATGTTTAATGTTGTGTTTGGTGACGTTCAAAAAGTAGAAGCGCGAAGCAGTAGGGAGATTTGAGGGGAAAAAAAACGAACGAACAGAAATGGGTTGTTTCTTTCTTAATAAAATGCCCATTGTAATTTTTACTTCCCTAACTGCAGACCACGTTGCTTAAGCTACTGTTTTCCTAGCAACATCTCACGTTTAGCTTCTGCACGCCACCAATAGATTAATTTCACTTTAGGTAATGCATAATGAGCAGCCTGTCGCGCTGTTTCATAGATAGCTACACCTGCACTTGACTGACCCGTCTGCGCTGACAGCAAGTCACTGACGACCCAGCTGTCTACATTTGGCAAAGCGCACGGATTCACTGCACTCTCCCAACATCATAATTCCTGTGCTATCATTCTCATGTGTTAATCTAGTTGTTCTGTGTGGGGATCCTGTGGAATACGATGTTATTTTGCTCTGAAGGCGTTGTATATTTAGTTCGGTCCCGGTTTGCCTATCCTCTGGCTGAGCCAAGTTCCCACACTAAAATGTTACAATGTTTGATATCGTTTTTGGTGACGTTCAGAAATATTACATTTAGAAGCATGGAGCAGTAGTCTAATTGCATAGCTTACTCCGATATTAGATGTATGGACCGGTATTTTAGATCGTTAGATTTCAAGTAACATCAGCTGAGTTGTATTCATAGACAGTAGAAGGTTGCATTAGGGCGCATAGTACCCGGAAATAGCGTTACAATACGGAAGCGCGTCACGCCGCCCATGGTCGGTTCCAGAATAAGGTCAATAGCCCTGAACTAGCCCAGGCTTGGACCTGCGTGTGACTTTCGCTATAGCCCTGAACTAGCCCAGGCTTGGACCTGCGTGTGACTTTCGCTATAGCCCTGAACTAGCCCAGGCTTGGACCTGCGTGTGACTTTCGCTATAGCCCTGAACTAGCCCAGGCTTGGACCTGCGTGTGACTTTCGCTATAGCCCTGAACTAGCCCAGGCTTGGACCTGCAGCACCTGGGATTGGAGTGAAAACACACGACCCAGTGAAGCAGGCTGCTTTCTCCTTGGGGACTCTGGGGATAGCCTTGCTAACGTGCTTACTGCACAGCTATCAGCTGGTTATCGTTACACAAAATAACCTACCTTTCACTTTCAGCCATCTGTGTGTGTTTTAATGTAATGGAAAAGTCGGCCCTCCATCTCCTTCTGTGGCAGGACCAACAGTTAAAACTCCATCTCCTTCTGTGGCAGGACGAACAGTTAAAACTCCATCTCCTTCTGTGGCAGGACCAACAGTTAAAACTTGGCTTTGTTTGACCTTGATGTTAAATGGTCATGTCATTGCCTGTCTACACCATTATGAATGCACCATTGCCTGTCATGACACCATTATGAATGCACCATTGCCTGTCATGACACCATTATGAATGCACCATAGCCTGTCTACACCATTATAAATGCACCATTGCCTGTCTACACCATTATAAATGCACCATAGCCTGTCTACACCATTATGAATGCACCATAGCCTGTCTACACCATTATAAATGCACCATAGCCTGTCATGACACCATCATGAATGCACCATTGCCTGTCATGACACCATTATGAATGCACCATAGCCTGTCATGACACCATCATGAATGCACCATTGCCTGTCATGACACCATCATGAATGCACCATTGCCTGTCATGACACCATTATAAATGCACCATAGCCTGTCTACACCATTATGAATGCACCATAGCCTGTCTACACCATTATAAATGCACCATAGCCTGTCATGACACCATTATAAATGCACCATAGCCTGTCATGACACCATCATGAATGCACCATAGCCTGTCTACACCATTATAAATGCACCATAGCCTGTCTACACCATTATGAATGTGTCATAAACATTTTCTTTGAGCTCAAGTAAAGTGGTACAGTTTCGAATACTCATTAATAGGTCATCTTACACTGGCAGATCCTTTTAAGAACATGAACCACAAAAACACACAAGTCAAGAGGTAGTAAATTCAGTTAGTTTATGATCTTTCGTCCTTTGTTACTACATTGTTTAAAGCAGTCTTGTAGTGGTGGATGGCTCCCTCTATTGTGATCACTTAAAATAATAATAATACATTAATATTAATATATTAAAATATAATAATATATTAAAATAATAATAATAATGAAGTGAATAAAGTAAAGCAAAGACCAAAGCAGTTCCATATCCCTTCATTATTTGGTATGTGTGTGTGTGTGTCTGTGTGTGTGTGTGTGTGTGTGTGTGTGTGTGTGTGTGTGTGTGTGTGTGTCTTTTTGTTTGTGTGTGTGTGTGTGTGTCTGTGTTTTAATGTCATGGAAAAGTTGGCCCAAGACACCCTAATGATGTCTTCTCTCTCCCCTCTCTCTCTCAAAGAATATGTTTATCACACAATAATACAGTTATATGCACACCCTTCAAGTATGTGTTTATGACACAATAATACAGTCTTATGTATATATATGTTTATGACACAATAATACAGTTATATGCACACCCTTCAAGTATGTGTTTATGACACAATAATACAGTCTTATGTATATATATGTTTATGACACAATAATACAGTTATATGCACACCCTTCAAGTATGTGTTTATGACACAATAATAGTGTCTTATGTATATCTGTGTTTATGACACAATAATACAGTTATATGCACACCCTTCAAGTATGTGTTTATGACACAATAATACAGTCTTATGTATATCTGTGTTTATGACACAATAATACAGTCTTATGCACACCCTTCAAGTAAAGTGTTACTGTTTTGTCTACAGTCAGCAAATGCGTTTGTGAATGGTGTTGCGTGTATTTGTGAGTGTGTGTGTGTGTGTGTGTGAGTGTGTGATGTTGCGTGTATTTGTAAGTTATGATTTATATTTGCAAATCTTGTTACATCTGTTGCTAAATTTAAAAAAATATATTTGTGAATGGTGTGATATTTATGGGGATATGGAGAGTAAATTCTCTCTATTCACCTTATTCTGGAAGAGACCACGGGCGTCAAAATATTCTTCCGGTTGGTTCAGTATTTCCGGTTGAACAACTCTGTCTATTGCAGTCGATAACATTGGCACAGTAGTACAAAGATGTCGAGCTTGAATTGTTCGGTGAGGGGGCTACCATATTAACTACATAAAAAACATGGCTGTACTTGGAACAACCCTGTTATTGTCCACGGGGACAGGGCATAATGTTGTTTGGCCGGTTTATAATCTGTTGTCCGCCATCCAGCGATGAGGAAGTTATTTTTATCCCCGGTGCGGGTCTATATCCACTCATGCAACTCAACTGATGTTACTTGAAATCTAGCGATCTAAAACATCGGCACATATATCTAGTATTTAAGTAAGCTATGAAATCAGACTACTGCTCCACGCTTCTACATGTAATGTTTCTGAAGGTCGCCAAACACAATATTAAACATTGTAACATTTTCCTGTGGGAACTCGGCTTGAGCCAGAGCCAGAATGGTAGGCAAACCAGGGCCGAGCCGAATGTACAAGCATTCAAAGCAGAATATCGTCCTATTTCATAGGATCTGCACACAAAACAATTATATTAACACGTGAGAATGATGGCACAAGAAATGTTGCGATGAGAGGAGGGTGCAACGAGTGGTGAGTGGCTTGCTGTCAGCACAGACGGGTAGCAAGTGGTGTATGTGTATGAAATAGCACGGCAGACTCTTTTGTTGTTTAGCATTTCAATCAGCGTTGCCAAAGGTGAAATTATTGTATTCATGGCTTGCAGAAGCTAAATGGAAAATGTTGCTGGAAAGCAGTAGCTTTCGGTCTGCATAGCTAGGGAAGTTACAAATACAATGTCCATTTCCATGAATGTGTCTTTTTTTCTGACAAATCGCCGCCTGCCTCAGCCCACCGCTACA
Organism: Coilia nasus; assembly: GCA_027475355.1. Lineage (NCBI taxonomy): Eukaryota > Metazoa > Chordata > Actinopteri > Clupeiformes > Engraulidae > Coilia > Coilia nasus. The sequence goes on from CM050198.1 coordinate 3,284,892, forward strand.
TCATCCAGTCACTCAGTGGAATTCATTAACCTCAGGTGACGAAGTACAATCTCTCCATCCGACCTTATAATCTTGTTTTTGTGTCTTTTTAAGTTAGCTTATCCATCTAAATTTGCAGGGTTTTCTGACGTAGCTGACTTGCTGTAGCTATAGACATCCTATACATATCCCTCTCTCTCTCTATGATCTCTTTCTCTCTCTATGATCTCTTTCTCTCTCTATGATCTCTTTCTCTCTCTGATCCCCCCCCCTCTCTCTCTCTCTCTGACCCCTTTCTCTCTCTATGATCACTCTCTCTCTCTCTCTCTCTGATCCCCCTCTCTCTCTCTCTCTCTCTCTGATCCCTCTCTCTCTCTATGATCTCTCTCTCTCTCTCTCTCTCTCTCTCTCTCTCTATGATCCCTCTCTCTCTCTCTCTCTCTCTCTCTGATCCCTCTCTCTCTCTCTCTGATCCCTCTCTCTCTCTATGATCCCTCTCTCTCTCTCTCTCTCTCTCTGATCCCTCTCTCTCTCTCTATGATCCCTCTCTCTCTCTCTCTCTGATCCCTCTCTCTCTCTCTCTCTGATCTCTCTCTCTCTCTCTGATCCCACTCTCTCTCTCTCTGATCCCTCTCTCTCTCTCTCTCTCTCTGATCCCCCCCCCCTCTCTCTCTCTCTCTGATCCCCCTCTCTCTCTCTCTCTCTGACCCCTCTCTCTCTCTCTCTCTCTCTGATCCCTCTCTCTCTCTCTCTGATCTCTCTCTCTCTCTCTCTCTGATCCCCCCCTCTCTCTCTCTCTCTGATCCCTCTCTCTCTATATGATCCCTCTCTCTCTCTCTGATCCCTCTCTCTCTCTCTGTCTGATCCCTCTCTCTCTCTCTCTCTGATCCCCCCCCCTCTCTCTCTCTCTCTCTATGATCCCTCTCTCTCTCTCTCTCTCTCTCTATGATCCCTCTCTCTCTCTCTCTCTCTCTCTCTGATCCCTCTCTCTCTCTATATATATGATCCCTCTCTGTCTCTGATCTCTCTCTGATCACTCTCTCTCTCTCTCTCTCTCTGATCCCTCTCTCTCTCTCTCTGATCCCCCTCTCTCTCTCTCTCTGATCTCTCTCTCTCTGATCCCTCTCTGATCCCTCTCTCTCTCTCTCTCTCTCTCTCTGATCCCTCTCTCTCTCTGATCCCTCTTTCTCTCTCTCTCTCTCTCTATGATCCCTCTCTCTCTCTCTATATGATCCCTCTCTGTCTCTGATCTCTCTCTGATCACTCTCTCCCCTCCCCCCCCCCCTCTCTCTCTCTCTCTCTCTGATCCCTCTCTGTCTCTGATCTCTCTCTGATCTCTCTATCTCTCTGTGATCTCTCTCTCTCTCTCTCTCTCTCATTCTCTCTGATCTCTATCTCTTTCTGTGGTCTCTCTCTCTCTCTCTCTCTGTGTCTCTCTCCATTTCTCGCCTTCTGCATTTCTGTCTCTCTGTCTTTCTCTCTCTGTCTTTCTCTCTCTCTCTCTCATGTAACTCTATCACGCCATCTCAGGCAGATGCAGCAATTAACCATCCTGTCTGTGTGTGTGTGTGTGAGTGTGTGTGTGTGTGTGTTATGTAGTAATTAACCGACCTGTCTGTGTGTGTGTTTGTGTGTGTGTGTGTGTGTGTGTGTGTTATGCAGTAATTAACCGTTCTGTCTGTGTGTGTGCGTGTGTGTGTGTTATGCAGTAATTAACCGTCCTGGCTGTGTATGTGAGTGTGTGTGTGTGTGTGTGTGTGTGTGTGTGAGTGTGTGTGTGAGTGTATGTGTGTGTGTGTGTTGCAGTAATTAAGCGTCCTGTCTCCCGGGTCTCATTAGCTGTAAGACGGTGCTGTTGGACTCACATATGATAGCAATTAAAAGAACACACACACACACATACACACACACACACACACACACACACACACACACACATGCATGCATGCACATCAATTTTGCTATAGTATCCCACAAGAAAATGTGTGTGTGTAATAGGTACACAAATTCTGCTATGTGTGTGTGTGTGTGTGTGTGTGTGTGTGTGTGTGTGTGGTGTGTGTGTAATAGGTATGTGTGTGTATGTGTCATATCACTCAAACACATAACATACACACACACACACACACACCCACACACACACACAGACACACACACACACAGAGACACACACACACACACCTCATTTGAGAAGTTTAAAGTTAAGGGGGGAAAATCAGAGATGAAAATTAGATCAGAAAATGAAGAATATTTCCCGCAAGCGCACAAACACACACACACTCACACACACACACGCACGCACACACACACGCACGCACACACACGCACACACCCACATACATACACTCACACACACTTACATTCACACACACGCACACACACCTACACACACACACACTCACACACTCACACACACACTCACACAGTCACGCACACTTACATACACACACACACACACACATGCACGCATGCACACTATGAGCCCTGAGCTGATGACAGCTAATTATGTGCAAGACTGTATCACAGACATGAGCACACACACACACACACACACACACACACACACACACACACACCTTTCTTGCTTCCTTCATGTACCACTCATCCATACTCAGCCACTCTCACCTGGC
>CM050198.1:3300000-3305000 GCA_027475355.1 Coilia nasus
GCTGGGTCGTGATATCCTACAGAAAATTGCTTGCGATGGGGAAACACACATGACAGCACACATAATAGCCAAGTACGCTTTTTTTTCTTCTTTTTTTTTCCCCGATTTTCCGTCAACGATTTCTGGGACACTGGAAGTATGGGGGACATGAATGTTTGTAGGCATGTAGCCCCAGTGTTTACGCTATGTACAAATGACTGCGGCGGGCCGCCGCACCTTAATTTTTACCGCCGCACCTTCAGGAATTCCCACTACCTTTTTTTTTGTATTCCACTACCCATTTTACGTTGCTTGCCCAGTCTTTGCGTTTGGGCCAAAGCGGACTTCCACCGGCCGATTTAGCAGTTACTTGATTGGTTTCCACGGGTCGCCGTGAGCTCTGATTGGACAACGTTCTGCCTGAAGCAGCATAGCCAAGCCAAACTAAAGTAAAATAATACTACAGAGCTGTCACTTAAGATGCCAAATTAGGAAAGGTAAGTGTTGAAGATGTTGTGTTACCTTATATTTCCAGTGATTATGTTTCGTTTTGTCACATAAGTAGGCTACTTTATGTAAAACTTTATGTAAAACTGTTAGTAGGCAACGTTTAGGTTATGTTAGACAAGACGTCTCGTTTGGCCTCCCGGTCTTCAGTGGTAGATCACGCGCTCACACACTGAATAGTGGATAAATAGGTGTAACGGATGCCAGCTAGCAGAGCTCGACGTAGAACATTAGTAAACCTCCGTTACATAGGCATATCCACATCCATATAGCTCTCTTAGATAGATTATAAATGTAAGGACGATTTTTACAGCTAATCACCAGAGCGCTAGTTTTCATTTGAGCTGACTGATAGAGAGAGATCTAACGTCAACGATATCTTTCGATTGCCGATGAGCTTGCTTAAGTATTTCGCCCAAAAAAGAAAGGAGAGAGATGAAGAAACTCGTCAGGGAAGATTTGTTTGTGCAAAATTAAAGTCAGTCGAGCTAAGGATGGGCATTGCTTAATAATTAATATTAAAGTTGGCTATTCATATTGATAGCCTGTGGAAACTTCAGACCTTCTTCCTCGTGTTTTACAAAGCCATGACGTTTGTATTAACTAGCCCACCTCAGTTTTACTATGAGATGTTCAAGCTCCTTCTTGTCCGAGTCTAACCGAGTCGACAGCTGGAATTGAGATGAACCGCCACAGTCATTTTACAAGGCTCCGGTGCGCGCTGTTCAAATGTTGTTGCAGGTGAATTGTTGGCTATTTATTTACGCTCCATTACAGTGATGACAGTAAACTTGGACATAGAGAATATGTGATGTCCATCCCTAATTCGAGTATGTATGATTAAACACAGTCCTCTCCCCAAACGTCAGTGTTTGCTCATCTGCCAAATGCCATATCAGATCAGAAATGGTCAAAACCACGTTAATTTCAAAATGTGCACGTAAATGTTTTGAAAATATGAATGTTTTATTAGAGTAGCAGTAATCAAGCAGGGGAGCAAAATAGAACAAAGAGAATGTGAAGAGAGGGTAGACAGAGAGGAGAGCAGCCAAAAGAAGGGCAAACACAGGGCCACGGACCTCCTGTCAGCGAGTTCCCCCATGAGCAAGCCTTAAAATTGTTTTTTAAAAAACCCAGGAAAATTAAGTGCTCTGAGCAAGCCTGCAAACTTTGCCACTGATTTCCAATAAATGTGTACTTGTAGTAATCATGTGTTGTGAGATTTATGTTTAGGGGGGTGGGGGTAAAAGGTCGCTCTGGCATTGGTGAAGGGGGAGGGGGATTTAGTCTTCCTGGCTGTTTTCTAAAGGTTATTTCGGATGTTCTCAGTTTTTGGATGCTCTCAGTGGTTTTTCCGTTGACAGACCACGCTTTTGTCCTCTAGTGTGTGTGTGTGTGTGTGTGTGTGTGTGTACCTGTAGGTCTCTGATCATGTCTCATGTCGACCACGCTTTTGTCTTTTCCTTGCAGCTCCAAATTAAGTTCGTTCAACATGTTCGTAAGATCAGTTACAAACGGCAAGTCTAGCAGCCACTGATTGTCATTAAGTTGCTTGTGTTCCGCATGTTTAGTGACAAGAAGAAACTCCTTAATCAACGGACAGAGCTGTCGAAATCTCTGCAAGAATTTCCCCCTACTAAGCCATCTCACGTCGGTGTGTAGCAAGAGGTCAGAATAGTTAGTAAGCCTCTTCCAACTGTGCACGGAACAGACGTCTTTGAAGAGACCTCGCTTGAATACAACAGGCTATTTTGGTTGCGACATAAACAATCTCTTTCATGCATTTTCTGCATAATGTAGTGACTGCTGCCTTGTTAACTGCATTTTTATTTCTGTCATATTTCTCAGTTCGCTTTTCAGGGGGAAGTCACTGTCAGTTTTTATGAACAGTATGGGCTAGATACAAGTTAGCGAACCAGCTAGGACTCCTTCTTTGCTGCAGTTTTCCAGTAGCCGTTCTAGTTGTTATGGTAACCTAACAAAAAGTTTTTGTGTTAGCATGTACCACTAAAAGTTAGTGTGTTAGCATGTACCACTAATGGTTAGTGTGTTAGCATGTACCACTAATAGTTAGTGTGTTAGCATGTATCACTAATAGTTAGTGTGTTAGCATGTACCACTAATAGTTAGTGTGTTAGCATGGACCACTAACAGTTAGTGTGTTAGCATGTACCACTAATGGTTAGTGTGTTAGCATGTACCACTAGTAGTTAGTGTGTTAGCATGTATCACTAATATTTTGTTAGCATGTACCACTAGCTATTGTACCACTCTGTACAATCACAGAGACTTCACTACCCATGGTTCCCTTGGTCACACCTCAGGTGATAAGCCCTTCTCACATTTCACACCCTTCCTTCAAAACCCCTGGCGCGCTACAGCTCCCTCTCTCTGTCTGTTGATCATCGGGTCACACAGACGTAAAGAGAGGCACCCTCTCTCTCTGTCTCGCTGGCCAGGCAAATGGCAGCAGACCTAAAGAGACACTCTCCCTCTACTGCAGGCCATCGGGCCAAGCAGACCACAAAGGAACTCAGTAACATGTGCAGCTAAGTAGACAACAATGGACCTTTGCACAAGGTCAGAAGTACTTTAACTCGAGTATGTTAAGTTACTGGAAGGCGACCGGATTCCCTTTCCCCAGTTGTATAGCCACAATTACAGGGTGACCGGATTCTCCTTATAGGCTACATTTGTTGAGTTGAATGAAACGGACTACTCCTAATCCACGGGATTCCCAGCCTAATGCGTGACGAACCATAGTAGGAAACCTCTTAATCGAGCACTCGATTCCCAGCTACAGCTGAGAGAGAACTTTCCTATGACCAGTCAAAAGACTTTTCTTCACTCATCGGATCACCGCCGATCAACGACTGAACAGTGGCGACGACCTCGCCGCGGATCCTACAACACCCAAGGAAGGACTGGAGCAACCCGAAACAAAGGACGCCCGAAACAAAGGACTCGCAGAAGCAACACTTGCGTAAGGCACTTGGGCAGAGTTAGAATATTGCTTAGCACAGCACGAAGTGTTACATTTATGTCTGATGTAAACATGCACACTGTTTTCACAGAGACTTTGAGTTGACCATTTGTTATGTTCTTTAATTTGCTACTTTGATAGACAGATCATGCATGCTCTCTCTCTCCCCCTCTTACTAACCCTTATCTAATGCCCTGCATTGAGATATCTGGTCAGGAGGAATGTTTAGCTAACAATAGCCTAGCCTATTGTCTTAAAGCGATTTAATCATGTGCCACGTGCACATCCCCCGCCCTCCTGTGATCTGGCAAAAGGCCTCTCACACACCAAATGGGGGGTCGTGAGCCTTAACCCCCTCCTCCCCTTTTCCCTCTCTCACACACACACACACCACCTAATTGCCTTGCATAGACACACACACATACACACACACACACACACACACACACACACACACACACACACACACATCACCACCTGTAGGATCAGTTCACACCTGTAGTGTTAGTTAATAAACTGTACCTTTTGAAATAAACTGTGTCTTTTATATTATTATTTTTATTGCACCAATACTCTGAGAGCCACTGCCAAGAAAGATCCTCACTCACCTTCAAGACTGATTTTAATGAGACTGATATGAGACTGATCCACTAAGACCAATTAATTATTACCAACCCATTTATTTGTAGGGTGAGCCGCGTAAAAGTGGTTATCCCTACACACCCTAAGCACACACACACAAACATAGACACACACACACACACACACACTCACACAGACACACACACACAAACATAGACACACACATGCACACACACACAGACATTCACGTGGAACAAACACTTTATGTGACACTTAACAACGACGCAGACAAGAGACACACACACACTCACATACGCACACACGCACACACTCACACACACTCACACACACACTCACATACGCACACACACTCACATACGCACACACGCACACACACTCACACACACACTCACATACGCACACACGCACACACACTCACATACGCACACACGCACACACACTCACATACGCACACACGCACACACACTCACACACACACTCACATACGCAAACACGCACACACTCACACACACTCACACACACACTCACATACGCACACACACTCACATACGCACACACGCACACACACTCACACACACACTCACATACGCACACACGCACACACACTCACATACGCACACACGCACACACACTCACATACGCACACACGCACACACACTCACACACACACACACGCACACACACTCACACACACACTCACATACGCACACACGCACACACACTCACACACACACTCACATACGCACACACGCACACACACTCACATACGCACACACGCACCAACACTCACACACACGCACACACACACACTCACATACGCACACACGCACACACACTCACACACACACTCACATACGCACACACGCACACACACTCACATACGCACACACGCACACACACGCACGCACACACACTCACACACACACTC
>CM050198.1:3332500-3340000 GCA_027475355.1 Coilia nasus
CCGTTTCACATAGGGGATTAGTTTGCCTTCTGCTTTTTTAAGCATTATTGCATCTTTGAGCATCCTTTTGGTCACTTTCGATAAGGAATTCACATTTTGACAGCAAGTCAGCGATTTTGCCTCTTTTGGAGTGGCCTGCCATTAGGTCCTGAAAGTGATCAGGAGAAGCTATGGCAATCTCTGGAATGGCGGCTTTTGATCAGACTGTCAGCTCTGTAACACACATGCTTTACCAAGCTTCATACCAGCATTGTAGTTCTTTAAGACTTTCTTGTACCTTGCTATTATCTCCTCTGGACTGGAGGCTGGAACAGTAAGGGATGAGTTCAGAAATAAAGATTAGTTAGTGATTTGACATCCATTCAGTTAAATGATTTCTGGAAATCAAACAACATTGAAGAACTCTTCCTGTGACTTAACTCTTCCTGTGACTTACCTCTTCCTCTGACTTACCTCTTCCTGTGACTTAACTCTTCCTGTGACTTACCTCTTCCTGTGACTTAACTCTTCCTGTGACTTACCTCTTCCTCTGACTTACCTCTTCCTGTGACTTACCTCTTCCTGTGACTTACCTCTTCCTGTGACTTACCTCTTCCTGTGACTTAACTCTTCCTGTGACTTACCTCTTCCTCTGACTTACCTCTTCCTGTGACTTAACTCTTCCTGTGACTTACCTCTTCCTGTGACTTACCTCTTCCTGTGACTTACCTCTTCCTCTGACTTACCTCTTCCTGTGACTTACCTCTTCCTGTGACTTACCTCTTCCTGTGACTTAACTCTTCCTGTGACTTACCTCTTCCTGTGACTTACCTCTTCCTGTGACTTACCTCTTCCTGTGACTTACCTCTTCCTCTTCTTCCATATTTTGCTTTGCTTTTGCTTTTTGCACACCTCTTCTTTTTGTGTTTTTTGTTCTTCGGGTGTTTTTTTTTTAGCGTCTTTTCTTCTTCTGACGAAGAGGATGAAGAGGATGAGATAGAAGATGAAGATGAAGGCAGGGATGATGCTGGCATGCTCTCAGATGTCATGGCCCTGGCTAAAAAGGGAGAACATAGCATTTTGTGGATTTCACTGTGGCAAGTTAAGTTTTTAACTTTGTGTGGTCATACTCAATGTATTGGGCACAGTTAATAAACTAAGGATAACCCTCTTTTAAGTCAGTGGCAAATTGCCAGGTGCGTAAGCCCAGAGCTTCATTGTGCACATACTAAAGTGTGTGTGCACGTACTAAAGTGTGTGTGCTCATACTAAAGTGTGTGTGCACGCAAGAGGAGGAAAGCGCGTACAGTTGAAACCAGATATTTACACACACTTCAGAAAAAGACATTTTTAGAGTAGTGTTTTTTAGTTCAGTCACTACTCACAGATTTTTGTATTAGTTGAATGTCAGAATAAACAGAGAAAGAATTCTATAGCGATGTTGTCGTATTACTTTCATTAGACATAAATGTGTCAGAATAAACAGAGAAAGAATTCTATAGCGATGTTGTCGTATTACTTTCATTAGACATAAATGTGTCAGAATAAACAGAGAAAGAATTCTATAGCGATGTTGTCGTATTACTTTCATTAGACATAAATGTGTCAGAATAAACAGAGAAAGAATTCTATAGCGATGTTGTCGTATTACTTTCATTAGACATAAATGTGTCAGAATAAACAGAGAAAGAATTCTATAGCGATGTTGTCGTATTACTTTCATTAGACATAAATGTGTCAGAATAAACAGAGAAAGAATTCTATAGCGATGTTGTCGTATTACTTTCATTAGACATAAATGTGTCAGAATAAACAGAGAAAGAATTCTATAGCGATGTTGTCGTATTACTTTCATTAGACATAAATGTACTTCCTCTTCTTCATCGTGTCCTACAATGGGCTATTGTGAGAAGCTTCTGGAAGGACTCCCTAAAAAGGCCCACGTTAAACAGTTTTAGATCAAAAAATTTTTCTCTTTACATTCAACAAATACAAAATACATGCTATTTACTGACCTAAATCAGAAAAAAATGTTTACTCTAATTTAATGTTAGACAGTAAAGAAAAAAGTGGATCTTTTTCCTAAGTGTATGTGAATGTCTGGTTCCAACACGTGAATGCATAAATGCTTACCAGCCAGCTGTTTGCGAAGAGAGTCGACTTCTTTGTTTAATTTTTTAAATCTTTTTTTCATTGACTTTTCTTTCTCCTTGGCTCTGCGTAGCAGCACTGATGCTGTTGGAGACATTGTCACTCCTGAAGAAAAGAATGAATAGCCTAAATTTGAGAAAGCGAATAATTATCTGCTAAGTTGGCTTATACAGCTCTTCAGAACAGTGGAAAATGTTCCTCTGACCTTTGTGATTGTGACCAAAGTTGTTAATTAATTTGTCAGCCAGTTAGTTATGCTACGTTAGCCACTAACATTAGGTAACATCTGGTTGGTAGGTAACTTCTGACGTGCTTTTATTATACTCATGAAAAATAAAGTTTGAAAACTTACTGGATGTTTGAGGGTGTTCTCTCACTTCATCACTGTCGCGTTCAGTATCGACAATGTTGGCTTCGCAAGGTAGACCTACAACATCTCCGCCATGAAAACCATCATCCTCGGCTACAGTTGTTAGAGAAGATTCTTTCCTTCTTCGTCTTTTATCTTCTTTCAATACTCTGCCAGACCGAGTAAAAGGTCTTTTTGACATTGCTTCTGTGCTGTTGTGTTTCCAACTTGTTAGTGTTTTTAATACTTTTTAATCAATATTGCAGCAGCTATTTTCCTCAACTCACTTCGCTTACACGCTGGCGAAGTAACAAGAGAACGTCTCTGTCCCTGCTCAGCCGAAAATAAATGCGTGGGATGAATTGACGCTTTAAAATAAGACTTGCTATAGTGTGCATAGGACAGGTCAGTGATCACGAAGCAAATAAAGAAGGTTGTGCTGTTTATCCCAGGAAATAAGCATATTTCTGAAACACTAAAACAAGTCAATTATCTATACATAGCTATATAGAAATAGGTGAAGTAATTTTGTGACTTTTACTTTGGTGCTATTCTCAAATTGTTTCTTGCTTCTTCAATGCACTTCGGGTGGCAAAATTTTGCGCGCAGGATTGCCAAGATTGCAGTGGAAGCCCTCTATCTGGTACAGGATTGCCAGGATTGCAGTGGAAGCCTTCTATGTGGTGCAGCATTGCCAAGATTGCAGTGGAAGCCTTCTATGTGGTGCAGCATTGCCAAGATTGCAGTGGAAGCCCTCTATCTGGTGCAGGAAAATGCTTGGTTTGGCGAGGGAGCTGAGAAACCTAATTGAGGGAAAAATAAATTCTAGAAAACTCAAGAAGCTAATTAAATGGCTACAGATAAGAAAACGTCTTAAAAGGAATATGAAATGCAGCGTTTGTCACCATAGAATGAAGATTGAGGACACCAGTCGTGGGGACAAATGTCAGTGGTAAGTGGACTTTTTTACATCTTGTGGTCTTAAATAAGAGATAGCTATGCATGTATATTTTGTAGGACATTTATTGTTTCCCAAACTAAATTGCAGAATGGTACAAAAAAGTCCAATAGCCTAGGCCAACCATAGTATTTTGGGACGTCTAAAGGAAAAATACTTTATGCTAAACAATTTAGTCTCGGCGTAGAAGTACATATAGCTTACATATAGATGTAAGGCAGTGTCTATGTTGTGCCAATAGGTGTCGCTGCTGCCCCATGTTAAAACAACACTTTACTATATCAGATTAGCTTTTGTCCTTCTGTTACACCGTAGGGTTGATACGTGAGTGTAATGCACCATTGCTTTAGTTCGTGCTATCAACCCTATAGGTAAGTCACCTTATTTTCCCTATAGGTAAGTCACCTTATTTTCCGTATAGGTAAGTCACCTTATTTTCCCTATAGGTAAGTCACCTTATTTTCGCTTGGATAAAAGATGAAATATTTCAGATATGAGCTCTTTTAAGTTCGTTTTGTTGAGCTATTTTGTACACTGGAATGTTAAGCTCTTAGGGGCAGAGTAATTTGTCAAGGTAACACTTTTATTTTTTGTAGTGTGGCTGAAAATGTAATACCATATTTAATGAGATACGGTATTGGGATGCATTAGGCGGCTTTGAAAATGTTTTCTACTGGTTGGAGATTTACTGAGTTCGTGCTATCAACCCTATACATCCTGTGAGTGCAACAATAAGCAGCCACGATCACGAACACCTCTGTGTCGCGTCCATCTTCCTACCGCCTGCGCCCCCAATCAGCCGTCCCATTTCTAGGGTAGGTCAAAAATGGGTTTACTTAAAAGTGATTCGATTATTTTTGCCCACAGCAAACTTTTGCACAGCACTTTATTCATTACTACTATTATACTATTATAAGCTTACGCCACTGATTGTCCACCATGTCAGAAGAGAATCGTGTGTTTTAAGTGATGAATGCAAGGGAGATGTAAGATAGAAGACCTTTTTCTTTTTTTTGTTTTATGATTCAATGAGTCATGCCAATCAGTCCATGGTGATGCTCTTTTCTAGGAAACCCTCTTGTACTATGATGTCCCATGTCCCCTAACTTTGGACATATTTATTTTCTTATTATGTGATGTCTACAATGACTTGTTGACACTAATCTACCAATACACCAAATGTGTGTGTGTGTGTTACTTTTTATTCTGACTTTCGGAGTTCAGAATTTACATTAAGTTCAATAGATATCTTTGAACCTAAGCATGAAATCAACTCTAATGTCTGTGAATACTTTACAAGGCATGTATTAATCACTACTTTTGCAGTACCAGTTGCAATTTTATCCTACTCACTTATATTTTGCAATTCGTTTACATCTGTGGCAACTTTAGAATAGCCATCTTGGCAGTGTTTGTAGATAGTTTACAAACAACATATTTTTCATTAATTAATTATCATTCATAAAGGCTCCCTACTAACCAACCATTTTTCTTCTCCAACTACTACTTATCAGAACTATGAGTGGCAACTTTAGAATAGCCATCTTGGTCATTCTTATAGATAGATACCTTTTTGTCAATTGGCAGCATAATTAATGTTAATAGATGCTTTACAAATAACTCAATAGCAATGAATAAGGTATTACTATAATCAGCTGCAACTTCATTATGGCCGTCTTACAAAATATTGTAGATGGTTTACAAATTACTAACTATTGCTAAAGTATTAAAATGTGTGATTGATTAAATTTATGTAATATTCCTAGATGTTTTGCACATGGTTCTTAATAGGTTTACAAACCACTTAGCAGTAATTAATAAATATTCAACATAGTATTTATAATAGCATAATATTTGCATTGATAATTTAGTGTACTAATGTATGAAGAATGCAATTCAAATGGTTTCTGAACACCAATGTTTTAACATATAATTTATAAGCTTAGTATTTACTTTGACACAAACAAATGATAAAATATATGTTAACACATTACTTAGTAACAGTTTACAATAATTAACTAACTATTATTATTTAATTTCTAAGCAGTTACATACGCAATTAATTGTCAATAAATAAGCCATTAGTTTACCATTTATAGGCGACGGTTATTATAAAGTGCTACCAACACTTCACTTGGAATAACCTCTCCCTATAAATCATGTATAAATGTACTTGTTAACTCTTAGTTAACACTTTGTTCATAATTTTTTAACGATTATTGTAAAATTACTTCTGAGAAATAAATAATTTATAAATGTATTTATATTCTGTGTGCTTGTCTGTTGGCTGTCTCCCTCCCGACGCCTCAAAAGGATACGCTACTGACTGAGCTAACAGCTTTTATAGGATACGCTACTGACTGAGCTAACAGCGCGGCTTTTATAGGATACGTTACTGACTGAGCTAACAGCTTTTATAGGATACGCTACTGACTGAGCTAACAGCTTTTATAGGATACGCTACTGACTGAGCTAACAGCCTAATAGCTTTTATAGGACACACTACTGACTGAGCTAATAGCCTAATAGCTTTTAGGGGATACACTACTGACTGAGCTAACAGCTTTTATAGGATACACTACTGACTGAGCTAATAGCCTAATAGCTTTTATAGGATACACTACTGACTGAGCTAATAGCCTAATAGCTTTTATAGGACACACTACTGACTGAGCTAATAGCCTAATAGCTTTTATAGGACACACTACTGACTGAGCTAATAGCCTAATAGCTTTTATAGGATACGCTACTGACTGAGCTAACAGCTTTTATAGGATACACTACTGACTGAGCTAATAGCCTAATAACTTTTATAGGATACACTACTGACTGAACTAATAGCCTAATAGCTTTTATAGGATACACTACTGATTGAGCTAATAGATCAGCTTTTAGCTCACTTGGTAGCGTGTCTGTCTCCCATACTGCAGCTGCTGTGAGGTCATAGGTTCGAGACTCAGTCTGGACTGTGCATGAAGACCTCGGTTACACTAGTCTACATGAAGTCACGGGTTCAAGACAGCATCAGTCTAAATGAGGTCGTGGGTTCGAGACTGCACTAGTGTAAAAGAGGTCATAGGTTCGAGAGTGGGTCTGGACTGCGCAGGAAGACCTCGATTACACTAGTCTGCATGAGGTCACGGGTGTAAGACAGCACGAGTCTAAATGAGGTCGTGGGTTCGAGACTGCACTAGTGTAAAACAGGTCATAGGTTCGAGACTGCACTAGTGTAAAACAGGTCATAGGTTCGAGACTGCACTAGTGTAAAAGAGGTCACGGGTTCGAGACTGCACTAGTGTAAAAGAGGTCATAGGTTCGAGACAGCATCAGTCTAAATGAGGTCGTGGGTTCGAGACTGCACTAGTGTAAAAGAGGTCACGGGTTCGAGACTGCACTAGTGTAAAAGAGGTCATAGGTTCGAGACTGGGTCTGGACTGCGCAGGAAGAGCTCGGTTACGCTAGCGACACACAGCAGGTATTTCACAAGAGGTGGCCTGCACACTGCTTTACTCCAGAAAAAGATTTTATTTACAAAGTTTCTAACCTTTGCCTTGTTTTAAAAATAAAGTTTCTAACCTTTGCCTTGTTTTAAAAATAAGGTTTCTAACCTTTGCCTTGTTTTAAAAATAAAGTTTCTAACCTTTGCCTTGTTTTAAAAATAAAGTTTCTAACCTTTGCCTTGTTTTAAAAATAAGGTTTCTAACCTTTGCCTTGTTTTAAAAATAAGGTTTCTAACCTTTGCCTTGTTTTAAAAATAAGGTTTCTAACCTTTGCCTTGTTTTAAAAATAAGGTTTCTAACCTTTGCCTTGTTTTAAAAATAAGGTTTCTAACCTTTGCCTTGTTTTAAAAATAAGGTTTCTAACCTTTGCCTTGTTTTAAAAATAAAGTTTCTAACCTTTGCCTTGTTTTAAAAATTAAAGTTTCTAACCTTTGCCTTGTTTTAAAAATAAGGTTTCTAACCTTTGCCTTGTTTTAAAAATAAAGTTTCTAACCTTTGCCTTGTTTTAAAAATAAAGTTTCTAACCTTTGCCTTGTTTTAAAAATAAAGTTTCTAACCTTTGC
>CM050198.1:3355000-3365000 GCA_027475355.1 Coilia nasus
CGGGTCCGTGTCATGGCTGGCTTGCCTGAGTGTCAGTAGGGTCTCCCTTCACTGCCTCCTCCTCCCCCTCCCCCACACCCCCACCTGGGCTCCTGCTGGCGTCTGAGCAGGGGCGTCCAGAGCTCTGAGTGCGCTCTGGGGTCTCCGGGGCGTCTGAGCAGGGGCGTCCAGAGCTCTGAGTGCGCTCTGGGGTCTCCGGGGCGTCTGAGCAGGGGCGTCCAGAGCTCTGAGTGCGTTCTGGGGTCTCCCTGGCGTCTGAGCAGGGGCATCTGGAGGTCTGAGTGTGCTCTGGGGTCTCCGGGGCATCTGAGCAGGGTTTCGGTGCCACACTGCTGGGCTGCGGTGTCTCCGTAGTGTGTATGGGTTGAGGGGCGGGGCACCCACCAGTAGGCGGAGTCTCTCTGGTGTGGGTGGGTCGGTGGGCGGGGCATCCACCAGTGGGTGGGGCTGACAGCGGGCGAGCTGATGACAGCATCTTTTTTGCAGGAGTCGTCGCCATGTTTGGCGAATGGCAGTGCGGGCGCCCTGTGTGCATTTGGCTTACAGTTCCGCTCTCCCGCGCGGGGGAGTAGGGGGAGGGGCCTGTGTAGGGGGAGGGGCCTGTGTGCGGCGGGGGCGTGGTCCTCTGCCCCTCCCCCTTCTGCCCCGCGGCTCTGACGGCCGTCTGAGGCACCAGGAAGCCGAGCGGCTGAGTGACGGGGTAGAGCAGGAAGTGGCCCTGGCCCACCAGTGTTGCGTGAGGGGGCGGGGCTTCGGGGGGCGGGGCCGGGGCTTTCCTCCGGGGCGCTGTGTCCGAGAGCAGGGACTCCACGCTGAAGGGGCTGGGCTTCGGAGCTGCCCCTCCCCCTCCCGGAGCCGGCTTCTCCGTCAGGCCGTGCTGGTGCAGGGGGTAGAGGGGGTGGAGGGGGGCCATGGTGGCTGCGGCGGTCACCATGGCGATGGCCGTTGGCGTAGCGATGCCTGAGACCCTGTGGTGCTGCTGTGTGGGCGTGGCCTCCCCGTCGGTGCTCTGCGATACGCCACTGTCGCTGTCGGAGCCGGGCGTGTGCAGCAGCGCATCGACCCCGCCCCCAGCCCCGGCCCCTCCCCCCGCCCCGCCCACCTTGGCGTTGCCGCGGAGAAGCTTGCGCTCCTGTTTGCGGCGGCGCTTCTCCAGGCGCTCCAGCTCACGGCGGGCGATCTCCTCTGCGCCCATGGGCTCCCCGCTGCACGAGGTGGGGTGAGCGTTGTGCGCCGGGCGACCCGGACCCTTCTTGGTGTTCTCCTTCTTACGCCACTTGGCCCGCCGGTTCTGGAACCACACCTGAGGGGCACATTTATATATATAATCAGGTTCTGGAACCACACCTGAGGGGCACATTTATACAGGGGCGGTCTTAACATAGAGGCATAGGTAGGCGACTGCCTGGGGCCCCCCACCAGCGGACAGAGTAGGGGGGCCCCCAACCAACCTCAAAAAAAAAAAAAAAAAAAAGAAGAAAAAAAACATCATCATGAGTGCTTCAAATGCATGGCCAATTTTATTAATATTTTAAAAGAAATACGTCGAAACATTGAAATAGTAGTTAAAACCCAATGTCACTGTTATCGCTCTCCCTACACATGCACCCCCAAGTCTCAAAAAGAAATGGACTAGTCCACTAGTTCGTAGCGGTGTCCAGCGGGAAACACACACAAGTGAAAGTTAAAAATGAAACGGACATATCCAAGCGGTTCTAGCAAACGAAAGAAAAAAAGAGATTGTGACAAGTATTTGGCAACGCTGCCAAAGTTAACACATTTCTTCACACCTGCTAGGGACATAGATACAGATAGAGATAATGACGTTGCGCATGATGTAGCTACTAACTCTGAAGTGGCGCTAGATGAAGGGGCTATCGTGTTGTTGCCGCCCCACATTACCGACAGCGATGTGGTGAGTCAAACGTCTTGCTCTTCTGGCCCTCTCCCCGGCCCTAGCTGTGCAGATGTTGCTGCTCCTCCCACAGACGTGAACACAGTGTTGCTCTCCGATGGCCCTGCTCTATGGCATAAAAAGCTCACAGACGAGGAGCGTTGTGCAATCGTTCGCAAAGGTCCAACGCAAGTTAATAAAGAATTCCCCAAAAATCAAGAGGGACGGAGATTCAGCAGTAATAATTACTGCATCCAAATGAAAAATGGGGAGAAAATGAATAGAATGAATAGAACGTGGCTAATATATAGTGAGTCAGGGGACTATGTGGAGAACAATTTCTCTTCTCTGTCATGGACTGTCACTCATACACCCATCCACACACACACACACACACACACTCACTTACTCACTCACCCATACTCTCTCTCTCTTTCACACACACACACACACACACACACACACACACACACACACACACACACACACACAATAATCTACATATGTTTGCAGAATATTTGTAGTTTGATAGTTTGAAACTGTTGAATAAACTGGTTTTCCTGGCATTTTGGCAAAGACATGTCACTCTCACACACACACACACTCTTTCTTCCTCACACATTTAATCGTATGGGGGGGGCCACATACATACCTTCGCCTTGGGCCCCCAATTTGCTAAATCCGCCACTGCATTTATATATATAATCAGGTTGTGGAATCACATCTAGAGGGGGGAATTCAAACTTTAAACGGTATTTACATAAGCACATTATCATACAAGGCTGTTCTTCAGTGTGCTGTGTATGTGTAAGTGTGTGCGTGTGTCTGTGTGCGTGTGTGTGTGTTCAGTGTGCTCCACATTACACCACCCACATTTTACACATGGCAACAGGCTCAGAGCTTTCACTGATATCACGACAATTATGTTCTAGACCGTGCACAGTAGGCCTATATACAGTGAGTAGTGAACAAGTCAACGTTTCGATATTAGATTTATATTTATATTAAACACAGTGGATGAGCACAGCATAGACTAAAACAGACTAGCGGCTATAGATGGGCATTGTATAGGTTAACACACTATAGACACAGCAGAGGCTAACAGACTGTACAAACACCACAGGCTAACAGGCTATAGACACAGCACAAGCTAATGGCTAATAGACATAGCACAGGCTAACAGACTATAGGCATAGCACAGGCTAATGGCTAATAGACATAGCACAGGCTAACAGACTATAGGCATAGCACAGGCTAATGGCTAATAGACATAGCACAGGCTAATGGCTAATAGACATAGCAGAGGCTAACAGGGTATAGACATGCACAGGCTAACAGACTAAAGACATAGCACAAGCTAACACACTGAAGATGTAGCACAAGCTAACAGACTATACACACAGCAGAGTCTTACACACTATAGATATAGCACAGGCTAACAGACTATAGACATAGCACTGGCTAACACACTATAGGCACAGCACAAGCTTACAGATTATAGATGGGCATAGCAAAGACTAAGAGACTATAGACAGAACACAGGGTAATGGGCATAGCACACACTAAAGGCATAGCACAGACTAAAGGCATAGCACAGGCTAATAGACTATAGACATAACACTAATGGCTAATGGGCATAGCACAGGCTAACAGACTATAGATGGACATAGCACAGGCTAATAGACTATAGACATAACACTAATGGCTAATGGGCATAGCACAGGCTAACAGACTATAGATGAGCATAACACAGACTAAAGGCACAGCACAGGCTAATAGACCATAGATGGACATAGCACAGGCTAATAGACTATAGATGGACATAGCACAGGCTAATAGACTATAGATGGGCATAGCACAGACTAAAGGCATAGCACAGGCTAATAGACTATAGATGGACATAGCACAGGCTAATAGACTATAGATGGACATAGCACAGGCTAATAGACTATAGATGGGCATAGCACAGGCTAATAGACTATAGATGGACATAGCACAGGCTAATAGACTATAGATGGGCATAGCACAGACTAAAGGCATAGCACAGGCTAATAGACTATAGATGGACATAGCACAGGCTAATAGACTATAGATGGGCATAGCACAGACTAAAGGCACAGCACAGGCTGATAGACCATAGATGGACATAGCACAGGCTAATAGACTATAGATGGACATAGCACAGGCTAATAGACTATAGATGGGCATAGCACAGGCTAATAGACTATAGATGGGCATAGCACAGACTAAAGGCATAGCACAGGCTAATAGACCATAGATGGACATAGCACAGGCTAATAGACTATAGATGGACATAGCACAGGCTAATAGACTATAGATGGGCATAGCACAGGCTAATAGACTATAGATGGGCATAGCACAGACTAAAGGCATAGCACAGGCTAATAGACCATAGATGGACATAGCACAGGCTAATAGACTATAGATGGACATAGCACAGGCTAATAGACTATAGATGGGCATAGCACAGGCTAATAGACTATAGATGGGCATAGCACAGACTAAAGGCATAGCACAGGCTAATAGACTATATATGGTCATAGCACAGACTAAGCTAATGGGTGCCACGTTTTGATTATGTTTTGATGACACTTTGGAGCTTGATGCTGCCCCTGACTGAGTAAAAGTACTGGGATCATAAGAGCTGATGAACTATAAAATGTCATCTTCTCAGTACTGGGATCATAAGAGCTGATAAACTATAAAATGTCATCTTCTCAGTACTGGGATCATAAGAGCTGATAAACTATAAGGGTGTATTCAGACCAGGAAAGTCCGATAGTTCACTTGCTTGGTCCAAACCAAATGTTTTTCTTTTTGGTGCGGTTCACATTCACACTGTACATTTTAGCAAGCGAACCAAAATATGTAAAAAAAGCCACACGCTCTGAGCTAGTTCAGCTATTGGTCAGCAATGACGCGCAACAAACACAACCCGCGAAAGTTAAAAAGTCAAGATAGCCATGAATGCTTTCCCTGCTGTTATTGTTTTCAATATCATCAAATCTATATGTCTATATGTCTGTTTTTACAATGTTGTACTTACCATACCCTTGCGCGAGTGATATATCAACGACGACGAGAAAGGGTACTTCGACTTCGGAGGATAGCGTTGATGAGTGCACATCATGCAGTGACAGTTCTGGCTCTACAAGCAACACGTAGAAGGTATGCCTATGTGTCGAGATCGTGTCCATACAGCGGTCTGGTATTTCACACACATCTAGGCTACCATCGTCTTTCTTTGAATAGAAAACACCCTACTGTACCTAACCTGACAACAACGTACTACACTCTTGACAACAGGATTGCGCGTGTAGGACGTACTTTGATACGAGGTAGAAAACAGCAAAAAGTTTGCATTAGGTCCGGTCTGCTTTCACATCTCCAAAAGATCCGCACCAGGACTCCTTTGTTCCAGACCGCGTCCGACCTTTCAGCTCAGTCTCGGTCCGCTTGTTTGGTCCGGACCAGAGTTCGGTGGTTTGTATTCAGACCATTCCAGAAGGTCCGGACCAAGTGAAATTTGGTTCGTTTGGTCCTTTGGTTTGGACCAAACAACGTATGTGTGAATACACCCTAAAATGTCATCTTCTCAGTAGTGGGATCATAAGAGCTGATAAACTATAAAATGTCATCTTCTCAGTACTGGGATCATAAGAGCTGATAAACTATAAAATGCCATCTTCTCAGTACTGGGATCATAACAGCTGATAAACTATAAAATGCCATCTTCTCAGTTCCTTGTATGTGTGGAGAACAGCTGACATCTCACATCTAGTTACAGTACAGTAAAGATACGCTAAGCTAGTTTATATGCTATTACAGTAAAGATACGCTAAGCTAGTTTATATGCTATTACAGTAAAGATTCGCTAAGCTAGTTTATATGCTATTACAGTAAAGATACGCTAAGGTAGTTTATATGCTATTACAGTAAAGATACGCTAAGCTAGTTTATATGCTATTACAGTAAAGATACGCTAAGCTAGTTTATATGCTATTACAGTAAAGATATGCTAAGCTAGTTTATATGCTATTGCCAAGGGAGTTGGAGCATAGGCGGAAGTTAAAGCACCCATGGTGAAATCCCTACCTGGAAAGGGCCCAATAGCCTTTAGCATTCCGTTGACTAGAAATTGGTATTTGTTTGTAAGCAGAATCGCTATCTTTACAGATTTTACTATTCGATGCAAGTGAATTGAGAAAGATGGCTAAGCTAAGCTAGAATCAAGTCCCCACGTACAATATTAGCCTCCCACTCCAGTAAGTGATTGCAGCTATAACGGTAGAAAAATACTTATTAAGAAAATTATCGTACGCTGTCTGATTTATGATTGAGCATCTACCATTCAATTTATCGTATTCGGGTTTGTTCAAGGGGGTAGGAATATATCCGGAAGTTGAAGCACCCATGGGGAAATCTCAACCCGGAAAGGGACCAATAGCATGTAGCATTCCGTTGACTTCCATTCATTTTAGTGTCACTTTGAAATCAAACAACTTTACATGAGAAGCCATCTGTACCTTGATATTGGCATTGTTGTAAACCAGAGAGAGCACAGCAAAACATATTTGCTTCGATCAGAAATCTGTCATGTTATTGCCTTGTAAGAAACGTTTATCTGAAATTATGCTAAAAATGACGCCATAAATCATGCGACAGCTAGTGAGTTTCTGTCGCACAGGAAAAAATTTACCGTACTGGTTGGATAACAAGCTGTAGCCACAGTCATGCTCGTTTACTTTTCTATTCATGTTGGGGAAACTTTTACATCACTATTTCCCGAAAAATAAGCGTAGAACTTGGTATTTGTTTGTAAGCAGAATCGTTATCTTTATGGATTTTACTATTCGATGCAAGTGAATTGAGAAAGATGGCTAAGCTAAGCTACACGCTATAGCTTGTAGTTTACATGCTAACTAGCTAGCTCCCTTGACATGCTGGCTTGCAAGACTGCCTGGAACCAAAGTTAGTTGACGAAGAATCAAGTCCCCACGTACAATATTAGCCCCCCATTCCACTAAGTGATTGCAGTTATAACGGTAGAAGAATACTTATTAAGAAAATTATCGTACGCTGTATGATTTGTGATTGAGCATCTACCACTCAATTTATAGTATTTGGGTTCGCTGGCCGACGTGGCCATACGTCACCCCGCGCTTGCGCAGCTGCCTGGTGACCAATTAAAAATCTCAAAATCGTGCTTCAACGGCTCCCATTGAAAACGACGCCATCCCTCAATCCATTCTCTTCTACTGTCTATGGGTTTGTTGGCCGACATGACCGTACGTCACCACACACTTGCGCAGTTGCCTGGTGACCAATTAAAAATTTCCGAATCCCATGGTCCATTCTCTTCTACTGTCTATGGCTATTACAGTAAAGATACGCTAAGCTAGTTTATATGCTATTACAGTAAAGATACGCTTCGCTAGTTTATATGCTATTACAGTAAAGATACGCTAAGCTAGTTTATATGCTATTACAGTAAAGATACGCTAAGCTAGTTTATATGCTATTACAGTAAAGATACGCTAAGGTAGTTTATATGCTATTACAGTAAAGATACGCTAAGCTAGTTTATATGCTATTACAGTAAAGATACGCTAAGCTGTGGATCTGTGAAGCTGTCTACACCTGTGAAGTCACTGTAAAAAATGACACTGACACTGTTGAATGAGCCATGTAGGCGGGGTTAAAGGGGCATAGATTGTGTTAAAGGGGCATGTGGGCGGGGTTAAAAGGGCATGTTGGCTGGGTTAAAGGGGCATAGATTGGGTTAAAAGGGGCATGTAGATTGGGTTAAATACGGCATGTAGGCAGGGTTAAAGGGATGTGTAGGTGGGGTTAAAGGGATGTGTAGGTGGGATTAAAGGGGCATGTGGGCGGGGTTAAAGGGACATGTAGGCTGGGTGAAAAGAATGTGTAGATTGGGTTAAAAAGGTCATGTGGGCGGGGTTAAATACGCATGTGGGTGGGGTTAGATGTACATGTGGGCGGGGTTAAATTGGGCGTATAGGCAAGGCATGTAGATTGGATTATAGGGGGCATCAGCAGAGGATCAGATATCGATCTGGTGTTCATCAATGTTGGTGTTCATCTTTGGTGTTTCTGTTGGTCTTTATGTTGGTGTTCATCTTTGGTGTTTCTGTTGGTCTTTATGTTGGTGTTCATATTTGAATTTCTTAGCAGATGTTTTTGTGCTACACAACTAATTTCATACAACCCCAATTTCACAACAGTTAGGAGATAGTGTTAAATGTAAATAAAAAAATAAATATTATAATTTCTCAAATCTTACAAGATATACATTTATTTGAGAATGGTCCAAGGACAACATATCACTTCTTGAAACTGGATTTTTAATTGTTGTATGAGATATTTGTAGTCATTTCAAATTTGAGGCCAGCAACATGTCTCAAAAAAAAAGCAGGACAAGTTGAGTAAGACTGAAGAAAAAACAATGGAGGACACTTCACAGGTAATTATGTTAACTGACAATATGATTTTGTATAAAAATGGCTTTCTTTCTTGTGCTTGATTTCAGCAGCCCAACTCGTATAAGTATCTTCATTATGTTTTCCTTTTTATTATGCTTAATATGTGACAGATCTGGACATCACGCAGGCCATTGTATGATGGAGCCACAATGTTGGAATTTTGTATAAAATACGGTTTGTCTGCGTGCTGTCCAGATCTGTCACATTTTAAGCATAAGAAAAAGGAAAAGATGATGAAGAAGACACCTACCAGTTGGACTGCTGAAATCATGTCATGGACAAGAAAGAAAGCCCTTTTTTATACAAAATCATCTTGCATTATATGGCATATTGTCAGTCAACATAATTAACTGTGAAGTGTCTACTGTTGTTTTGTCTTACTCAACTTTTCCTGCCTTTTATTGACACCGTCTCAACTTGTTTGTAGCTGTTGCTGTTCCACAAGTGCCAAGGTTAGGCTAGAAAGGAGTTAGCTTGGAGTGTGTGTGTGTGTGTGTGTGTGTGCGCGTGCGTGCGTGTCTGTCTGTGTGTGTGTGTGTGTGTGTGTCCATGTGTGTGTGTGCGCGTGCGTGTGTTTGTATGTGTCCTTGTCCCTGTGTATCCGTGTATCCGTGTGTGTGTGTGTGTGTGTTTGTGTGCATATGTTCCATACGTGCCCAGGTTAGGCTGAAGAATTATGATGGCGTGTCTATGTTTGGTGTGGTGTGTCTGTGTGTGTTTCTGTGTGTGTCTAGCCACATGAGGAAAAGGTATGATTTTAAGAGAGATATGTAGGCGCTTGTGTAGACCTCAGGATACTATTTTTAGACAGACAATTCAGTTTTAACAACACTTCCAACTCATAGTCTGTGTCTGAGTTATTTTAAACGCAACATGTGGCAGTCATAGCCATCAGTGGACACAACTAATGAGCATAGGAGTTTTATCCAACATTATTGATTATTGCTATAATAATAATCATCATCATCATCATAATAAATCATAATCATAATAATAAGAATAATAATAATGATAATCATAATAATATAGGGCTAAACATGTGTCTGCAGATTTTTTTTTTTAAAGGTACTAGTAGCTTTGAAGTTCAGAGCTCCATATGCTGCTGAAAGATGACATTGTACCCCTTTCCACGTCTCTACTGGTTTTTAATTTGTTGGACAGTTGAGGATGCATTCAGGACCGATTTGCCTCAGGAGTGATTGATTTCATAGCTCCAAATGACGCCCGTACCCCGTATCACCTTAACCTGGCTAAATATGGTCCTATTATTGGTGCCGGTCTGTGGTTGTGGCTCACTCCATGTTTCACACGGACATTAGCTACACATTGCAACTTATTTACGAAGAAATGGTTGTAACGACACCGTAACTTCCGGCAGACAGACCAGTGAGAGAAATCTGGCATTCTGTGCTTGGAGAAGAGCGCGTGGGCAAACCATCAAACTGAGCTGTTAATTATTTCAAAACAAACAAACCAATAATCTCCCGCTGGGTGTTGGTCTGCCGCGTCCGTTGCGTTAACACTACACCACAGCCAGGCTGGAGCCGCCTCGGCTGACCCAGTAAATAACACCTTACATCAC
>CM050198.1:3377500-3385000 GCA_027475355.1 Coilia nasus
CATCTATTCATCCATCCATCCATCTATTCATCTATTCATCTATATATCTATCTATTCATCTATTCATCTATTCATCTATTCATCCATCTATCTATTCATCTATTCATCTATTCATCTATTCATTCATCCATCTATCTATTCATCTATTCATCTATTCATCTATTCATCCATTCATCTATCTATTCATCTATTCATCTATTCATCTATCCATCTATTCATCCATCTATTCATCTATTCATCCATCTATCTATTCATCTATTCATCTATTCATCCATCCATCTATCTATTCATCTATTCATCTATCCATCTATTCATCCATCCATCCATCTATTCATCTATTCATCTATCCATCTATTCATCTATTCATCTATTCATCCATCCATCTATTCATCTATTCATCTATCCATTCATCCATCTATCTATTCATCTATTTATCTATTCATCTATTCATCCATCCATCTATTCATCGATTCATCTATCCATCTATCTATTCATCTATCTATCTATTCATCTATCCATCGATTCATCTATCCATCTATCCATCTATCTATCCATCTATCCATCTATTCCTCGGCCAGCACGATGGACATGCATAAAACACGTTTATATTCATCTATGCATTCATCTATCTATCTATCTATCTATCTATCTATCTATCTATCTATCCATCCATCCATCCATCCATCCATCCATCCATCCATCCATCCATCCATCCATCCATCCATCCATCCATCCATCCATCCATCCATCCATCTATCTATCTATCTATCTATCTATCTATCTATCTATCTATCTATCTATATCTATCCATCCAGTCAGGCTGCTACATCAGGGAGGTCGGGGTAGATTTTTCAGATCTTTCTGCCCTTCAGTGACTTTGGGGTAGGAGCTGTGTGTGTGTGTGTGTGTGTGTGTGTGTGTGTGTGTGTGTGTGTGTGTGTGTGTGTGTGTGGCTGCCAGAGTGAGGTACACAACATACAATAATAATTTACTTAAAGGATACTGGAGGAGAAGATCCAACATGGCGGCCACAGTGAGGTGCACAATATAATACGCTTAAAGGATACTGGAGGAGAAGATCCAACATGGTGGCCACAGTGAGGTGCTCAATATACTGTAATACGCTTAAAGGGTACTGGAGGAGAAGAGCCAACCTGGCGACCAGAGTGAGGTGCACAATATAATTTACTTAAAGGATACTGGAGGAGAAGATCCAACATGGCGACCACAGTGAGGTGCACAATATAATATGCTTAAAGGATACTGGAGGAGAAGATCCAACATGGCGACCACAGTGAGGTGCACAATATAATTATGCTTAAAGGATACTGGAGGAGAAGATCCAACATGGCTGCCGCTAAGGGGGCTGAGCTACGTACCTCCAGCAGGAGAAGGAGGGGAGGTGACTAGAGGGGGCATTTCAGACGTAGCAGAGCCGAAGAGGACGAGTCCTGGTGGGTAGGAGGGCATGTGGGAGGTGATCCAGGCCTGGTAGCGAGACACCCTGGTGAAGACTCTGGGCCGGCGGGGCTGGTCACAGCCGAAGCTGAACACCCCAAACTGGACCCACACTGAGTCATGTGTCCTCACCACCGGACTCCCAGGGTCACCCTGCAGACAACACCATACACAATAGTGTTACATTACATTACATTACTTACAATACATTACATTACAATACATAACATTACATTACAATACATTACACTATGTTATATTACATTACATTACACTACATTGCATTACATTGCATTATATTACATTACATTGCATTACATTGATACAATATATATAAATACATTACACTTAGGTGATGCTCTTATCCAGAGTGACTTACAAATATTTACAGGGTTTCAGTTACAGTCCCTGGAGCAGTGTGGGGTTAGATGCCTTGCTCAAGGGCATCTCAACCATGGGTATGGCGGGATTGGAACAGGCAACCTTCTGATCGCAAGACCAACTGCCTAACCACTAGGCCACAGCTGCCCCACAGCTGCCCCACATTACACTACACTACATTACACTACACTACATTACACTGCACTACGCTACATTACACTACATTACACTACATTACACCACACTACATTACATTACAATACATTACATGGCAATGCTTTACACTGCAATACATAACATTATATGACATTATATTATATTACATTACAATTTATTACATTGCATTAAAATACGTTACTTTACAATACAGTACATTACACGACATTACATTACATTATACTACATTACATTACACGACATGACATTACATTACACTACATTATACTACATTACATTACACTACATTACATTACAATACAATACTCTGTAGCTGACATAGGATAATGCCACATTGCAAATGGAAGTGTGGAGACTTACAATTACAATTACAACTACATACAATTCCACATAGTGCAGCCCTAACACATGTCAGATGGGTCAGTGCTACCCTTATTTAGCTTCTCATTAAAGCACATTAGTAGTCTATAGTTTACATGGGTAATAAAGCATATTAGTAGTCTATAGGTAATAAAGCACATTAGTAGTCTATAGTTTACATGGGTAATAAAGCACATTAGTAGTCTTCACAAAGGAATAGATGGTGTGTGTGTATATGTGACCGGCCACAGCAAAACCGGTCACATGTCGGCCAGAGCGAAACGGAGAAAATCACGATGGAAGTGTTTTTTTCCAAAATTTGTGATTTTCGTTTTTTTGCAAAATGTGAGAGTTGAGATCATGAAGAAGCTATTCCACGTTTCAGATAACAGCATCGGTTGCTTTAAAAACATGCATTTTGCCTTTGAAATTGGCAAGTTTTCAGGAAAGAATCTCGCCTTCCTTGGGGCGTGAGTATATTACCATACTGGCGATACTGGCCATTCACGTGACGATTACAGTGCTCTTTTGTTTGTGTTTCCGCCAATCAGCTGTGTGGTAGAAGCAAACCTCGTGGCTACTTAAGCTGTGTAACTTCGACTGTAAATGCTACATAAGAAGAAGGGAGAACTCTCTCCTTGGGATGTTCACATAGTCAAAAACTTTCTCCAGAGTGTACAGAATGCAATCGGATCATCTAGCTGCCGAAAGAGAGTAAAGTACTAAGAGAGGGTGTTGACGGAGGGGAGGGGGAAGTCCCCCTTTATGCACAGCAGAGGCAAGATTCGTTTCATTGAAATTCGAATGGGACGCGTGTGGAGTTTAACTAATAAATTGGTCCTTACGTCTTTCTGGAGTTGTTGATGATTTTTGGAACCATGTGTCATAATCCGCAACTGTTTGTGATTATTTCAAGCCTAATAGTCTAGGTTGTTACTGTTTGGATTTTGAGAAATGTAGCTTTACTTCAGGTCAGGCAGTAACACTAACTATGTTGTTGTTAGCGCGCTAACGCTAGCGAACTACGCTAACGTAATGGTTTATTGAAAGCTGTCACTTTACTCACCAACACCCACCTAGATACTGTTACTGATATTAGCTCAAATGGACAAATTAATATAAAGGTATAAAGTTACAGCAATGTGTTAAATTCAAGGTGAGTGAAGTTAGCATTTAGCACATTGGTGTTGTCATAGTTAATGCTATTGACTTAAATGAGCTAGTTCGTTAGCTTGCTAGCTCGCTGTACAGACAGACTAGGAGTTTGTTGGCATCAGTTTCGATTTGCGATGGGCGATTAATTTGAATAATGCCCGAAATGACTGGTGGTATTGACTAAATATTTACTGCAGTATACAACAGTAATACTGTTGTAAAAACTGCAGCTTTGATACTGCAATGCAGCTGGTAGCTACTGCAGCGCTAGTTGCTAAATCATTAGCATCTCAGTCATAATACCACACGTCAGTGACAGTCTGTGGGGGGAGGGCTTATCTTAATGTCATGCTAATGGCCACTATTCGGCGAGAGTGAGGCAAACTTTAAGAGGAGTTTTCTCAGTTTTGTGTTTTAAGGTGTGCATGCTTTCAAATGGCCACCAATTCTTCAAATATTATCAGATTTCCATGTGAAAGACATAATTGAACACTTTCAGAATCTGTGAATAACTCAAAATGCCTCTCGGACGAGTTGTGGCCGGTTTTGCTGTGGCCGGTCACATATATGTGTGTGTGTGCGTGTGTGTGTGTGCGCGCGTGTGTGTGTGTGTGTGTGTTTGTATGTGTGCGTGTGTGTGTGTGTGTGTGTGTGTGTGTGTGTGTTACCTGACAGGAGTCTGTTCCTCCAGTGAGCACACCAGCACAGATCATATTGTCAGTGATGACTCCTGTGTGTGTGTGTGTGTGTGTGTGTGTGTGTGTGTTACCTGACAGGAGTCTGTTCCTCCAGTGAGCAGACCAGCACAGATCATATTGTCAGTGATGACTCCTGTGTGTGCGTGTGTGTGTGTGTGTGTGTGTGTGTGTGTGTGTGTGTGTGTGTGTTACCTGACAGGAGTCTGTTCCTCCAGTGAGCACACCAGCACAGATCATATTGTCAGTGATGACTCCTGTGTGTGCGTGCGTGTGTGTGTGTGTGTGTGTGTGTGTGTGTGTGTGTGTGTGTGTGTGTGTGTGTGTGTGTGTTACCTGACAGGAGTCTGTTCCTCCAGTGAGCAGACCAGCACAGATCATATTGTCAGTGATGACTCCTGTGTGTGCGTGCGTGCGTGTGTGTGTGTGTGTGTGTGTGTGTGTGTGTCAGGGGCGTCACCAGACAGATTTTACTGGGGCACGTGCCCCAGTATTGGTCTGTAGTGCCCCAGTGTAATTTTCACCAGTAACAAAAAAAATCCTTTAGAGTTTTACGTCTACATGGCATAATCTACAGAATGCGCATATAGCTACTTAATATGGCAACTTATTTTTACTTTATTCACTCCATACACAATACGCACATGGCTACTTAATATGGTAATTCATTCACGCGACGTTGGCCTTAATTTGGGTCCTGCGCTCACTTCAGAAACAACTTCAGGACATAAGGTCTAGCAAGGTTGTCAGAGCGCTATTACCTCTCACCTGTCTTACAGGTTAGTACTGGGTAAACTGTCCATCATTGTTGTTTGTTTTCACTTTGTGTCGCCATGTCCATGTGGATGTAAATGTTACAACTTTTATGTTTAATGTAAGAGGCAGCTAGCAGAGGTAAACTTTCAGCTGCCGTCTTGCGAGGTAGCTCTTGCTGATTGAAGTAGCCTGCTGCAGACATTAGCTGCTATCTTTTAGCTAACTGGCTCATAGGCATATCATTGTTGATTCATGTATTGGTTAGCCTAGCAATGTGAGCTCCGACATTCGGTTTCTGGAGATTTCTATCTTATATCTACGATGTTTGATGAGCATATTTAAGGACAAAACACTGGATATATATACCTATAAACGGACAATCGGGCTCATTAAGTATTCTGGTTACGAGACACTGGGGATAGTATAAAAGCTTTGAAGGTATGGTGGAGATATGGTATAGTGAATACACAGTTTTAAAGAAACATTTAGCTAAGAGCAAAGATACACTGATTAAAACATATATGATGCAGTTCAACGATTGCGGTTATTGCGACATTGATGAAATTGTTTATTTGAATTACACAATGAATGTTTAGCCTATAATGCTGCAATGAAAATGAAATGTGATTTTAATGTGAGTCAGTTGTCTGTGGTCTAGCTTTGCACACTGAGTGCCTTGATAGAAACTGTGTTGATATGGTAATGTTTGGTCTGTTTTCGTCTGTGTATGTTTGTATGGTTTGGATAATTCAGTGTTGTGGTCTGCCAGGCAGCTAAACATTCAGTTTATACAGTATTTAGAGTAATGGAAGAGCTATTTAATGTTGTACAATTTTTTGTGGTCTTTTGGAGGTAT
Source organism: Coilia nasus (assembly GCA_027475355.1). NCBI lineage: Eukaryota > Metazoa > Chordata > Actinopteri > Clupeiformes > Engraulidae > Coilia > Coilia nasus. Next base: position 3,383,339 of record CM050198.1, read on the forward strand.
TTTAGTATTTGTTACCTCTGTCCCTGTGCCTGGGACCTGTAACGTAATGTATTATTTTGATTTTGATTTGACTCAAACAGCATTACTGTTGTAGATGGATATCAGAAAGTTATTCGCTCGGAGCAGGGATAAAGCAGAACGGAGGAATGAGAGAGGTAAGCTAAGTAACTAGGCAACATAAACCATTTTTAGGTCACGACCCACCAGTTGAGAACCACTGGTCAACTGTATAACACTTACAGTGATACATGTTTCTATGTCTGTCCAGACAAAGTGGAGCAGCAGAGTGCAAGAAGAGGTGAAGGAGAGATGGATGTTGATGAGCATGAGCAGAGGTGAATTGACTATTAACTAGGGATGTCTCAAACAGGCAATAAATGAACAGCCTTACCTATTCATATAATCCCATGTAAAAACTGAAGATCATAAAAAATGCTGATAGGAGACTTTAATCTATGTACATATTTGTACAGTAATGGGCAGTAATATTTTCATGTTGCTTCAGACTAAGTGCAGCAGAGTGCAGAGGAGAGATGGAGGTTGAAGGGCCTCAGGGAGAGATGATCATAAGAGGTGACACTGAGAGGTGAGACCTGGCTGACAATGTAGTTAGCTACTGTAAACTACCCCACTTGCACATGTGATATATGTTAGTTGTAATGGTTATCTGAGGCGACAGTGGATCATATTGAATTTTTGTATATTGCACCAGACAGGAAAAGCAGAGCGCAGAAGAGATCGAGCTGGCTGAGTCAGGGGAAACAGAGAGAGAGGAGGAAGGGCAGCAAGAGAGAGACAGGCAGGAGAGATCAAACCCTAGAGATGAGACTGAACAAGCAGTTGCCACAGTGGCAGAAAACATCAGACTTGGGGCAAGGGGAAAAACCAGTGTTCACAATGTTGAGGGACATGTAAGTGATCTAGGGGAAAAGGATTCTGGCCCAAACCAAGTAAAGTTGTCACAATATCCCCAGCACAACTTTGGTGTAAAGAAACGATCCTTTAACGCTAACTGGTTTGAAAGTTTTACATGGTTGGAATATTCCAAGTCTAAAGATGCAGCTTTTTGTTTTTCTTGTAGGATATTTGGTAAACAATTAAAGCATGACACCTTTGTAAACACTGGCCTTAAGAATTGGAAAAAAGCTCTGGATCTTTGTAGAGAGCATGAGAAATCACCTGGCCATAAGGCAAGCATGCTTTCCTGGCATGGCTATAAAGCCAGTGCAGCTCATGGTAGTGTTGTTGAACAGTTAGACTCTGCAAATGAGCAAGAAATTAAAGAGAGACGTGAGTACCTCAGGCGGGTGGTGGCTGTTACAAAGTTTTTGGCTAAACAGAACATCCCATTCCGTGGCCATGATGAGGGCATGTCCAGTAACAACCAGGGCAACTTTCTTGAGTGCATTAATCTCCTGAAAGAGTTTGATCCATTTCTGCAGTCCTATTCAGCTCGATCACACAGTACATATCAATCACCTTTATCCCAAAATGAAATCATTCAGTGCTGTGCTCAAGAGATAGTAGGAACTATCAGTCGTGAAATAAAAGAGGCAGGAATGTTTTCAGTCATGGCAGATGAAGCTAGAGATGGCAGCACCGAGCAGCTAGCTGTATGTGTTCGTTATGTTACTGGAGGGAGTGTGAAGGAGCATTTGCTGG
>CM050198.1:3425000-3440000 GCA_027475355.1 Coilia nasus
GTGTGTGTGTGTGTGTGTGTGCAGTGTGTGGTAGACCTCAACTGAGCTCCAGGATAGTGGGGGGTCAGGACGCCCCCCCAGGTGGTTGGCCGTGGCAGGCCAGTATCGATTTCTTTGAGGAGCATCTGTGCGGAGGGTCCCTCATCAACCAGGAGTGGGTCCTGTCAGCCGCTCACTGCTTCCTCAGGTAAACACAGCACAGGACGCTCTTAGTGTCACATGACCTTTGACCTGACACAGCACAGCCTTAGGATAACCTACATATGACCTTTGACCTGTTGTGGTTTAATAGTGATGTTGTGGTGTAATGTGTGAATGTCCTGTGTGTGTGTGTGTGTGTGTGTGTGTGTGTGTGTGTGTGTGTGTGTGTATGTATGTGTGTGTGTGTGTGTGTTTGTGTGTAAGTGTGTGTGTATGTGAGTGCGTGTATGTGTTTGTGAGTGTGTGTGTGTGTGTGTGTGTGTGTGTGTGTGTGTGAGTGCGTGTGTATGTGTGTGTGCATGTATGTATGTGCATGTGTGTGTGTGTGTGTGTGTGTGTGTGTGTGTGTGTGTGTGTGATGTCCTGTGTCGATGTCAGTGTGAGAGCAGGAGAGGTGAAGGTGTATTTGGGGCGCCAGAGCCTGTCTGGCAGCAACCCACATGAGGAGAGCAGGGCAGTGAGCAGGATCGTCCCCCACCCCAACTACAACATCTTCGCCAAAGACAACGACATCGCTCTGCTCCAGCTCAGCACCCCAGTCTCCTTCTCTGACCACATCAGGCCCGTGTGTCTGGCTGCCAGTGGGAGTGTCTTCCTCAACGGCACCAACAGCTGGGTCACTGGCTTTGGAAATACTGCTGAAGGAGGTAAGGCAACACACACACACACACACACACACACACATACACTGGCTTTGGAGATACTGCTGAAGGTGGTAGGCCAACACATACACACACACACACACACACACACACTGGCCTTGGAGGTAAATAAGCAAATATCATATTGTCATGACAACAGACACTGCTGTATGCTGTTATAATGGTTGGGGAATGTGTGCTGTTATAATGGGGGATGAGTGCTGTTATAATGGGGAATGACTGCTGTTATAATGGGGAATGACTGCTGTTATAATGGGAAATGAGTGCTGTTATAATGGGGAATGAGTGCTGTTATAATGGTTGGGGAATGAGTGCTGTTATAATGGGTAATGAGTGCTGTCATAATGGTTGGGGAATGAGGTCCGTTATAATGGGGAATGTATGCTGTTATAATGGGGAATGTGTGCTGTTATAATGGTTGGGGAATAAGGGCTGTTATAATGGTGAATGTGTGCTGTTATAATGAGGAATTAGTGCTGTTATAATGGGGAATGCGTGCTGTTATAATGGTTGGGGAATGAGTGCTGTTATAATGGTTGGGGAATGAGTGCTCTTATAATGGTTGGGGCATGAGTGCTGTTATAATGGGGAAAGAGTGCTGTTATAATGGGGAATGAGTGCTGTTATAATGGTTGGGGAATGAGTGCTGTTATAATGGTTGGGGAATGAGTGTTGTTATAATGGTTGGGGCATGAGTGCTGTTATAATGGGGAATGAGTGCTGTTATAATGGTGAATGTGTGCTGTTATAATGGTGAATGAGTGCTGTTATAATGGGGAATGAGTGCTGTTATAATGGGGAATGAGTGCTGTTATAATAGTTGGGGAGGGAGTGCTGTTATAATGGTTGGGGAATGAGTGCTGTTATAATGGTGACTGTGTGCTGTTATAATGGGGAATGAGTGCTGTTATAATGGTTGGGGAATGAGTGCTGTTATAATGGTGAATGTGTGCTGTTATAATTGGGAATGAGTGCTGTTATAATGGTTGGGGAATGAGTGCTGTTATAATGGGGAATCAGCAATGTTATAATGGGGAATGAGTGCTGTTATAATGGGGAATGACTGCTGTTATAATGGGGAATGAGTGCTGTTATAATGGGGAATGAGTGCTGTTAAAATGGTTGAGGAATGAGTGCTGTTATAATAGGGAATGTGTGCTGTTATAATGGGGAATGAGTGCTGTTATAATGGTTGGGGAATGAGTGCTGTTATAATGGGGAATGAGTGCTGTTATAATGGTTGGGGAATGAGTGCTGTTATAATGGTTGGGGAATGAGTGCTGTTATAATGGTGAATGAGTGCTGTTATAATGGTTGGGGAATGAGTGCTGTTATAATGGTGAATGAGTGCTGTTATAATGGGGAATGAGTGCTGTTATAATGGTGAATGAGTGCTGTTATAATGGTTGGGGAATGAGTGCTGTTATAATGGTGAATGAGTGCTGTTATAATGGTGAATGAGTGCTGTTATAATGGGGAATGAGTGCTGTTATAATGGTGAATGAGTGCTGTTATAATGGTTGGGGAATGAGTGCTGTTATAATGGTGAATGAGTGCTGTTATAATGGTGAATGAGTGCTGTTATAATGGTGAATGAGTGCTGTTATAATGGTTGGGGAATGAGTGCTGTTATAATGGGGAATGAGTGCTGTTATAATGGTTGGGGAATGAGTGCTGTTATAATGGGGAAATGAGTGCTGTTATAATGGGGAAATGAGTGCTGTTATAATGGTTGGGGAATGAGTGCTGTTATAATGGTTGGGGAATGAGTAGTGTTATAATGGGGAAATGAGTGCTGTTATAATGGTTGGGGAATGAGTGCTGTTATAATGGTTGGGGAATGAGTGCTGTTATAATGGGGAATGTGTGCTGTTATAATGGTGAATGAGTGCTGTTATAATGGTTGGGGAATGAGTGCTGTTATAATGGTTGGGGAATGAGTGCTGTTATAACGGGGAATTAGTGCTGTTATAATGGGGAATGAGTGCTGTTATAACGGGGAATTAGTGCTGTTATAATGGGGAAATGAGTGCTGTTATAATGGGGAATGAGTGCTGTTATAATGGGGAATGAGTGCTGTTATAATGGGGAATGAGTGCTGTTATAATGGGGAATGAGTGCTGTTATAATGGTTGGGGAATGAGTGCTGTTATAATGGGGAAATGAGTGCTGTTATAATGGGGAATGAGTGCTGTTATAATGGGGAATGAGTGCTGTTATAATGGTGAATGAGTGCTGTTATAATGGGGAATGAGTGCTGTTATAATGGGGAATGAGTGCTGTTATAATGGTTGGGGAATGAGTGCTGTTATAATGGGGAATGAGTGCTGTGATAATGGGGAATGAGTGCTGTTATAATGGTTGGGGAATGAGTGCTGTTATAATGGGGAATGACTGCTGTTATAATGGTTGGGGAATGAGTGCTGTTATAATGGGGAATGACTGCTGTTATAATGGGGAATGAGGGCTGTTATAATGGCTGGGGAATGACTGCTGTTATAATGGTTGGGGAATGAGTGCTGTTATAATGGTGAATGAATGCTGTTATAATGGGGAATGAGTGCTGTTATAATGGTGAATGAGTGCTGTTATAATGGGGAATGAGTGCTGTTATAATGGGGAATGAGTGCTGTTATAATGGGGAATTAGTGCTGTTATAATGGTTGGGGAATGAGTGCTGTTATAATGGTGAATGAGTGCTGTTATAATGGGGAATGAGTGCTGTTATAATGGTTGGGGAATGAGTGCTGTTATAATGGGGAATGAGTGCTGTGATAATGGGGAATGAGTGCTGTTATAATGGTTGGGGAATGAGTGCTGTTATAATGGGGAATGAGTGCTGTTATAATGGTTGGGGAATGAGTGCTGTTATAATGGGGAATGACTGCTGTTATAATGGGGAATGAGGGTTGTTATAATGGTTGGGGAATGAGTGCTGTTATAATGGTTGGGGAATGAGTGCTGTTATAATGGTGAATGAGTGCTGTTATAATGGTGTATGAGTGCTGTTATAATGGGGAATGAGTGCTGTTATAATGGTTGGGGAATGAGTGCTGTTATAATGGTTGGGGAATGAGTGCTGTTATAATGGTGAATGAGTGCTGTTATAATGGTGAATTAGTGCTGTTATAACGGGGAATTAGTGCTGTTATAATGGGGAATGAGTGCTGTTATAATGGGGAATTAGTGCTGTTATAATGGTGAATGAGTGCTGTTATAATGATGAATGAGTGCTGTTATAATGGGGAATTAGTGCTGTTACAATGGGGACTGAGTGCTGTTATAATGGGGAATGAGTGCTGTTATAATGGGGAATGAGTGCTGTTACAATGGGGACTGAGTGCTGTTATAATGGGGAATGAGTGCTGTTATAATGGGGAAATGAGTGCTGTTATAATGGTTGGGGAATGAGTGCTGTTATAATGGTGAATGATTGCTGTTATAATGGTTGGGGAATGAGTGCTGTTATAATGGTTGGGGAATGAGTACTGTTATAATGGGGAATCAGTGCTGTTATAATGGGGAATGAGTGCTGTTATAATGGTGAATGAGTGCTGTTATAATGGGGAATGAGTGCTGTTATAATGGGGAATTAGTGCTGTTATAATGGGGAATGAGTGCTGTTATAATGGTGAATGAGTGCTGTTATAATGGGGAATGAGTGCTGTTATAATGGGGAATGAGTGCTGTTATAATGGGGAATGAGTGCTTTTATAATGGTTGGGGAATGAGTGCTGTTATAATGGGGAATGAGTGCTGTTATAATGGTTGGGGAATGAGTGCTGCTATAATGGTTGGGGAATGAGTGTTGTTATAATGGTTGGGGAATGAGTGCTGTTATAATGGGGAATGACTGCTGTTATAATGGTTGGGGAATGAGTGCTGTTATAATGGGGAATGAGTGCTGTTATAATGGTTGGGGAATGAGTGCTGTTATAATGGAGAATGACTGCTGTTATAATGGGGAATGAGTGCTGTTATAATGGGGAATGAGTGCTGTTATAATGGTGAATGAGTACTGTTATAATGGTCGGGGAATGAGTGCTGTTATAATGGTGAATGAGTGCTGTTATAATGGTGAATGAGTACTGTTATAATGGTTGGGGAATGAGTGCTGTTATAATGGTTGGGGAATGAGTGCTGTTATAATGGTGAATGAGTGCTGTTATAATGGTGAATTAGTGCTGTTATAACGGGGAATTAGTGCTGTTATAATGGGGAATGAGTGCTGTTATAATGGGGAATTAGTGCTGTTATAATGGTGAATGAGTTCTGTTATAATGATGAATGAGTGCTGTTATAATGGGGAATGAGTGCTGTTATAATGGGGAATGAGTGCTGTTATAATGGGGAATGAGTGCTGTTATAATGGGGAAATGAGTGCTGTTATAATGGTTGGGGAATGAGTGCTGTTATAATGGTTGGGGAATGAGTGCTGTTATAATGGTTGGGGAATGAGTACTGTTATAATGGGGAATCAGTGCTGTTATAATGGGGAATGAGTGCTGTTATAATGGTGAATGAGTGCTGTTATAATGGGGAATGAGTGCTGTTATAATGGGGAATTAGTGCTGTTATAATGGGGAATGAGTGCTGTTATAATGGTGAATGAGTGCTGTTATAATGGGGAATGAGTGCTGTTATAATGGGGAATGAGTGCTGTTATAATGGGGAATGAGTGCTTTTATAATGGTTGGGGAATGAGTGCTGTTATAATGGGGAATGAGTGCTGTTATAATGGTTGGGGAATGAGTGCTGTTATAATGGTTGGGGAATGAGTGTTGTTATAATGGTTGGGGAATGAGTGCTGTTATAATGGGGAATGACTGCTGTTATAATGGTTGGGGAATGAGTGCTGTTATAATGGGGAATGAGTGCTGTTATAATGGTTGGGGAATGAGTGCTGTTATAATGGAGAATGACTGCTGTTATAATGGGGAATGAGTGCTGTTATAATGGGGAATGAGTGCTGTTATAATGGTGAATGAGTACTGTTATAATGGTCGGGGAATGAGTGCTGTTATAATGGTGAATGAGTGCTGTTATAATGGTGAATGAGTACTGTTATAATGGTTGGGGAATGAGTGCTGTTATAATGGTTGGGGAATGAGTGCTGTTATAATGGTGAATGAGTGCTGTTATAATGGTGAATTAGTGCTGTTATAACGGGGAATTAGTGCTGTTATAATGGGGAATGAGTGCTGTTATAATGGGGAATTAGTGCTGTTATAATGGTGAATGAGTTCTGTTATAATGATGAATGAGTGCTGTTATAATGGGGAATGAGTGCTGTTATAATGGGGAATGAGTGCTGTTATAATGGGGAATGAGTGCTGTTATAATGGGGAAATGAGTGCTGTTATAATGGTTGGGGAATGAGTGCTGTTATAATGGTGAATGATTGCTGTTATAATGGGGAATCAGTGCTGTTATAATGGGGAATTAGTGCTGTTATAATGGGGAATGAGTGCTTTTATAATGGTTGGGGAATGAGTGCTGTTATAATGGGGAATGAGTGCTGTTATAATGGTGAATGAGTGCTGTTATAATGGTTGGGGAATGAGTGCTGTTATAATGGGGAATGAGTGCTGTTATAATGGGGAATGAGTGCTGTTATAATGGGGAATGAGTGCTTTTATAATGGTTGGGGAATGAGTGCTGTTATAATGGGGAATGAGTGCTGTTATAATGGGGAATGAGTGCTGTTATAATGGTTGGGGAATGAGTGTTGTTATAATGGTTGGGGAATGAGTGCTGTTATAATGGGGAATGACTGCTGTTATAATGGTTGGGGAATGAGTGCTGTTAAAATGGGGAATGAGTGCTGTTATAATGGTTGGGGAATGAGTGCTGTTATAATGGGGAATGACTGCTGTTATAATGGGGAATGAGTGCTGTTATAATGGTGAATGAGTACTGTTATAATGGGGAATGAGTGCTGTTATAATGGTGAATGAGTGCTGTTATAATGGTGAATGAGTACTGTTATAATGGTGAATGAGTGCTGTTATAATGGTGAATGAGTACTGTTATAATGGTGAATGAGTACTGTTATAATGGGGAATGAGTGCTGTTATAATGGTGAATGAGTGCTGTTATAATGGGGAATGAGTGCTGTTATAATGGTTGGGGAATGAGTGCTGTTATAATGGTGAATGAGTGCTGTTATAATGGTGAATTAGTGCTGTTATAATAGGGAATGAGTGCTGTTATAATGGGGAATTAGTGCTGTTATAATGGGGAATGAGTGTTGTTATAATGGTTGGGGAATGAGTGCTGTTATAATGGGGAATTAGTGCTGTTATAATTGTGAATGAGTGCTGTTATAATGATGAATGAGTGCTGTTATAATGGGGAATGAGTGCTGTTATAATGGGGAATGAGTGCTGTTATAATGGGGAATGACTGCTGTTATAATGGGGAATGAGTGCTGTTATAATGGTTGGGGAATTAGTGCTGTTATAATGGGGAATGAGTGCTGTTATAATGGTTGGGGAATGAGTGCTGTTATAATGGTGAATGAGTGCTGTTATAATGGTTGAGGAATGAGTGCTGTTATAATGGGGAATGCGTGCTGTTATAATGGTGAATGAGTGCTGTTATAATGGTGAATGAGTGCTGTTATAATGGGGAATGAGTGCTTTTATAATGGGGAATGAGTGTTGTTATAATGGTTGGGGAATGAGTGCTGTTATAATGGGGAATGTGTGCTGTTATAATGAGGAATTAGTGCTGTTATAATGGGGAATGCGTGCTGTTATAATGGTTGGGGAATGAGTGCTGTTATAATGGTTGGGGAATGAGTGCTCTTATAATGGTTGGGGCATGAGTGCTGTTATAATGGGGAAAGAGTGCTGTTATAATGGGGAATGAGTGCTGTTATAATGGTTGGGGAATGAGTGCTGTTATAATGGTTGGGGAATGAGTGTTGTTATAATGGTTGGGGCATGAGTGCTGTTATAATGGGGAATGAGTGCTGTTATAATGGTGAATGTGTGCTGTTATAATGGTGAATGAGTGCTGTTATAATGGGGAATGAGTGCTGTTATAATGGGGAATGAGTGCTGTTATAATAGTTGGGGAGGGAGTGCTGTTATAATGGTTGGGGAATGAGTGCTGTTATAATGGTGACTGTGTGCTGTTATAATGGGGAATGAGTGCTGTTATAATGGTTGGGGAATGAGTGCTGTTATAATGGTGAATGTGTGCTGTTATAATTGGGAATGAGTGCTGTTATAATGGTTGGGGAATGAGTGCTGTTATAATGGGGAATCAGCAATGTTATAATGGGGAATGAGTGCTGTTATAATGGGGAATGACTGCTGTTATAATGGGGAATGAGTGCTGTTATAATGGGGAATGAGTGCTGTTAAAATGGTTGAGGAATGAGTGCTGTTATAATAGGGAATGTGTGCTGTTATAATGGGGAATGAGTGCTGTTATAATGGTTGGGGAATGAGTGCTGTTATAATGGGGAATGAGTGCTGTTATAATGGTTGGGGAATGAGTGCTGTTATAATGGTTGGGGAATGAGTGCTGTTATAATGGTGAATGAGTGCTGTTATAATGGTTGGGGAATGAGTGCTGTTATAATGGTGAATGAGTGCTGTTATAATGGGGAATGAGTGCTGTTATAATGGTGAATGAGTGCTGTTATAATGGTTGGGGAATGAGTGCTGTTATAATGGTGAATGAGTGCTGTTATAATGGTGAATGAGTGCTGTTATAATGGGGAATGAGTGCTGTTATAATGGTGAATGAGTGCTGTTATAATGGTTGGGGAATGAGTGCTGTTATAATGGTGAATGAGTGCTGTTATAATGGTGAATGAGTGCTGTTATAATGGTGAATGAGTGCTGTTATAATGGTTGGGGAATGAGTGCTGTTATAATGGGGAATGAGTGCTGTTATAATGGTTGGGGAATGAGTGCTGTTATAATGGGGAAATGAGTGCTGTTATAATGGGGAAATGAGTGCTGTTATAATGGTTGGGGAATGAGTGCTGTTATAATGGTTGGGGAATGAGTAGTGTTATAATGGGGAAATGAGTGCTGTTATAATGGTTGGGGAATGAGTGCTGTTATAATGGTTGGGGAATGAGTGCTGTTATAATGGGGAATGTGTGCTGTTATAATGGTGAATGAGTGCTGTTATAATGGTTGGGGAATGAGTGCTGTTATAATGGTTGGGGAATGAGTGCTGTTATAACGGGGAATTAGTGCTGTTATAATGGGGAATGAGTGCTGTTATAACGGGGAATTAGTGCTGTTATAATGGGGAAATGAGTGCTGTTATAATGGGGAATGAGTGCTGTTATAATGGGGAATGAGTGCTGTTATAATGGGGAATGAGTGCTGTTATAATGGGGAATGAGTGCTGTTATAATGGTTGGGGAATGAGTGCTGTTATAATGGGGAAATGAGTGCTGTTATAATGGGGAATGAGTGCTGTTATAATGGGGAATGAGTGCTGTTATAATGGTTGGGGAATGAGTGCTGTTATAATGGGGAATGAGTGCTGTTATAATGGGGAATGAGTGCTGTTATAGTGGTTGGGGAATGAGTGCTGTTATAATGGGGAATGAGTGCTGTGATAATGGGGAATGAGTGCTGTTATAATGGTTGGGGAATGAGTGCTGTTATAATGGGGAATGACTGCTGTTATAATGGTTGGGGAATGAGTGCTGTTATAATGGGGAATGACTGCTGTTATAATGGGGAATGAGGGCTGTTATAATGGCTGGGGAATGACTGCTGTTATAATGGTTGGGGAATGAGTGCTGTTATAATGGTGAATGAATGCTGTTATAATGGGGAATGAGTGCTGTTATAATGGTGAATGAGTGCTGTTATAATGGGGAATGAGTGCTGTTATAATGGGGAATGAGTGCTGTTATAATGGGGAATTAGTGCTGTTATAATGGTTGGGGAATGAGTGCTGTTATAATGGTGAATGAGTGCTGTTATAATGGGGAATGAGTGCTGTTATAATGGTTGGGGAATGAGTGCTGTTATAATGGGGAATGAGTGCTGTGATAATGGGGAATGAGTGCTGTTATAATGGTTGGGGAATGAGTGCTGTTATAATGGGGAATGAGTGCTGTTATAATGGTTGGGGAATGAGTGCTGTTATAATGGGGAATGACTGCTGTTATAATGGGGAATGAGGGTTGTTATAATGGTTGGGGAATGAGTGCTGTTATAATGGTTGGGGAATGAGTGCTGTTATAATGGTGAATGAGTGCTGTTATAATGGTGTATGAGTGCTGTTATAATGGGGAATGAGTGCTGTTATAATGGTTGGGGAATGAGTGCTGTTATAATGGTTGGGGAATGAGTGCTGTTATAATGGTGAATGAGTGCTGTTATAATGGTGAATTAGTGCTGTTATAACGGGGAATTAGTGCTGTTATAATGGGGAATGAGTGCTGTTATAATGGGGAATTAGTGCTGTTATAATGGTGAATGAGTGCTGTTATAATGATGAATGAGTGCTGTTATAATGGGGAATGAGTGCTGTTACAATGGGGACTGAGTGCTGTTATAATGGGGAATGAGTGCTGTTATAATGGGGAATGAGTGCTGTTACAATGGGGACTGAGTGCTGTTATAATGGGGAATGAGTGCTGTTATAATGGGGAAATGAGTGCTGTTATAATGGTTGGGGAATGAGTGCTGTTATAATGGTGAATGATTGCTGTTATAATGGTTGGGGAATGAGTGCTGTTATAATGGTTGGGGAATGAGTACTGTTATAATGGGGAATCAGTGCTGTTATAATGGGGAATGAGTGCTGTTATAATGGTGAATGAGTGCTGTTATAATGGGGAATGAGTGCTGTTATAATGGGGAATTAGTGCTGTTATAATGGGGAATGAGTGCTGTTATAATGGTGAATGAGTGCTGTTATAATGGGGAATGAGTGCTGTTATAATGGGGAATGAGTGCTGTTATAATGGGGAATGAGTGCTTTTATAATGGTTGGGGAATGAGTGCTGTTATAATGGGGAATGAGTGCTGTTATAATGGTTGGGGAATGAGTGCTGTTATAATGGTTGGGGAATGAGTGTTGTTATAATGGTTGGGGAATGAGTGCTGTTATAATGGGGAATGACTGCTGTTATAATGGTTGGGGAATGAGTGCTGTTATAATGGGGAATGAGTGCTGTTATAATGGTTGGGGAATGAGTGCTGTTATAATGGAGAATGACTGCTGTTATAATGGGGAATGAGTGCTGTTATAATGGGGAATGAGTGCTGTTATAATGGTGAATGAGTACTGTTATAATGGTCGGGGAATGAGTGCTGTTATAATGGTGAATGAGTGCTGTTATAATGGTGAATGAGTACTGTTATAATGGTTGGGGAATGAGTGCTGTTATAATGGTTGGGGAATGAGTGCTGTTATAATGGTGAATGAGTGCTGTTATAATGGTGAATTAGTGCTGTTATAACGGGGAATTAGTGCTGTTATAATGGGGAATGAGTGCTGTTATAATGGGGAATAAGTGCTGTTATAATGGTGAATGAGTTCTGTTATAATGATGAATGAGTGCTGTTATAATGGGGAATGAGTGCTGTTATAATGGGGAATGAGTGCTGTTATAATGGGGAATGAGTGCTGTTATAATGGGGAAATGAGTGCTGTTATAATGGTTGGGGAATGAGTGCTGTTATAATGGTGAATGATTGCTGTTATAATGGGGAATCAGTGCTGTTATAATGGGGAATTAGTGCTGTTATAATGGGGAATGAGTGCTTTTATAATGGTTGGGGAATGAGTGCTGTTATAATGGGGAATGAGTGCTGTTATAATGGTGAATGAGTGCTGTTATAATGGTTGGGGAATGAGTGCTGTTATAATGGGGAATGAGTGCTGTTATAATGGGGAATGAGTGCTGTTATAATGGGGAATGAGTGCTTTTATAATGGTTGGGGAATGAGTGCTGTTATAATGGGGAATGAGTGCTGTTATAATGGGGAATGAGTGCTGTTATAATGGTTGGGGAATGAGTGTTGTTATAATGGTTGGGGAATGAGTGCTGTTATAATGGGGAATGACTGCTGTTATAATGGTTGGGGAATGAGTGCTGTTAAAATGGGGAATGAGTGCTGTTATAATGGTTGGGGAATGAGTGCTGTTATAATGGGGAATGACTGCTGTTATAATGGGGAATGAGTGCTGTTATAATGGTGAATGAGTACTGTTATAATGGGGAATGAGTGCTGTTATAATGGTGAATGAGTGCTGTTATAATGGTGAATGAGTACTGTTATAATGGTGAATGAGTGCTGTTATAATGGTGAATGAGTACTGTTATAATGGTGAATGAGTACTGTTATAATGGGGAATGAGTGCTGTTATAATGGTGAATGAGTGCTGTTATAATGGGGAATGAGTGCTGTTATAATGGTTGGGGAATGAGTGCTGTTATAATGGTGAATGAGTGCTGTTATAATGGTGAATTAGTGCTGTTATAATAGGGAATGAGTGCTGTTATAATGGGGAATTAGTGCTGTTATAATGGGGAATGAGTGTTGTTATAATGGTTGGGGAATGAGTGCTGTTATAATGGGGAATTAGTGCTGTTATAATTGTGAATGAGTGCTGTTATAATGATGAATGAGTGCTGTTATAATGGGGAATGAGTGCTGTTATAATGGGGAATGAGTGCTGTTATAATGGGGAATGACTGCTGTTATAATGGGGAATGAGTGCTGTTATAATGGTTGGGGAATTAGTGCTGTTATAATGGGGAATGAGTGCTGTTATAATGGTTGGGGAATGAGTGCTGTTATAATGGTGAATGAGTGCTGTTATAATGGTTGGGGAATGAGTGCTGTTATAATGGGGAATGCGTGCTGTTATAATGGTGAATGAGTGCTGTTATAATGGTGAATGAGTGCTGTTATAATGGGGAATGAGTGCTTTTATAATGGGGAATGAGTGTTGTTATAATGGTTGGGGAATGAGTGCTGTTATAATGGGGAATGACTGCTGTTATAATGGTTGGGGAATGAGTGCTGTTATAATGGGGAATGAGTGCTGTTATAATGGTTGGGGAATGAGTGCTGTTATAATGGGGAATGACTGCTGTTATAATGGGGAATGAGTGCTGTTATAATGGGGAATGAGTGCTGTTATAATGGTGAATGAGTGCTGTTAAAATGGTCGGGGAATGAGTGCTGTTATAATGGTGAATGAGTGCTGTTATAATGGTGAATGAGTACTGTTATAATGGGGAATGAGTGCTGTTATAATGGTTGGGGAATGAGTGCTGTTATAATGGTGAATGAGTGCTGTTATAATGGTGAATTAGTGCTGTTATAATAGGGAATGAGTGCTGTTATAATGGGGAATTAGTGCTGTTATAATGGGGAATGAGTGTTGTTATAATGGTTGGGGAATGAGTGCTGTTATAATGGGGAATTAGTGCTGTTATAATTGTGAATGAGTGCTGTTATAATGATGAATGAGTGCTGTTATAATGGGGAATGAGTGCTGTTATAATGGGGAATGAGTGCTGTTATAATGGGGAATGACTGCTGTTATAATGGGGAATGAGTGCTGTTATAATGGTTGGGGAATTAGTGCTGTTATAATGGGGAATGAGTGCTGTTATAATGGTGAATGAGTGCTGTTATAATGGTTGGGGAATGAGTGCTGTTATAATGGTGAATGAGTGCTGTTATAATGGTTGGGGAATGAGTGCTGTTATAATGGGGAATGCGTGCTGTTATAATGGGGAATGAGCGCTGTTATAATGGGGGAATGAGTGCTGTTATAATGGTGAATGAGTGCTGTTATAATGGTGAATGAGTGCTGTTATAATGGGGAATGAGTGCTTTTATAATGGGGAATGAGTGTTGTTATAATGGTTGGGGAATGAGTGCTGTTATAATGGGGAATGACTGCTGTTATAATGGTTGGGGAATGAGTGCTGTTATAATGGGGAATGAGTGCTGTTATAATGGTTGGGGAATGAGTGCTGTTATAATGGGGAATGACTGCTGTTATAATGGGGAATGAGTGCTGTTATAATGGGGAATGAGTGCTGTTATAATGGTGAATGAGTGCTGTTATAATGGTCGGGGAATGAGTGCTGTTATAATGGTGAATGAGTGCTGTTATAATGGTGAATGAGTACTGTTATAATGGGGAATGAGTGCTGTTATAATGGTTGGGGAATGAGTGCTGTTATAATGGTGAATGAGTGCTGTTATAATGGTGAATTAGTGCTGTTATAATGGGGAATGAGTGCTGTTATAATGGGGAATTAGTGCTGTTATAATGGGGAATGAGTGTTGTTATAATGGTTGGGGAATGAGTGCTGTTATAATGGGGAATTAGTGCTGTTATAATTGTGAATGAGTGCTGTTATAATGATGAATGAGTGCTGTTATAATGGGGAATGAGTGCTGTTATAATGGGGAATGAGTGCTGTTATAATGGGGAATGACTGCTGTTATAATGGGGAATGAGTGCTGTTATAATGGTTGGGGAATTAGTGCTGTTATAATGGGGAATGAGTGCTGTTATAATGGTTGGGGAATGAGTGCTGTTATAATGGGGAATGAGTGCTGTTATAATGGTTGGGGAATGAGTGCTGTTATAATGGTTGGGGAATGAGTGCTGTTATAATGGGGAATGCGTGCTGTTATAATGGGGAATGAGCGCTGTTATAATGGGGGAATGAGTGCTGTTATAATGGTGAATGAGTGCTGTTATAATGGTGAATGAGTGCTGTTATAATGGGGAATGAGTGCTTTTATAATGGGGAATGAGTGCTGTTATAATGGGGAATTAGTGCTGTTATAATGGTTGGGGAATGAGTGCTGTTATAATGGTTGGGGAATGAGTGCTGTTATAATGGTGAATGAGTGCTGTTATAATGGTGAATTAGTGCTGTTATAATGGGGAATGAGTGCTGTTATAATGGGGAATGAGTGCTGTTATAATGGGGAATTAGTGCTGTTATAATGGTGAATGAGTGATGTCTGTTATAATGGTGAATGAGTGCTGTTATAATGTGGAATGAGTGCTGTTATAATGGGGAATGACTGCTGTTATAATGGGGAATGAGTGCTGTTATAATGGTTGGGGAATGAGTGCTGTTATAATGGGGAATGAGTGCTGT
>CM050198.1:3442500-3457500 GCA_027475355.1 Coilia nasus
TTGTTTCCACGGTAATTAAAGCCTCTTTATCTTCAAGCATCGTACGCTTAAGCACAAACCAACACGCCATCAAACAAGCTCGCATCTCTCAAACCCACATCACGTGACCAATTTATAGCATAGCTGCTGCCGTGGTCAGGTGACGTAATGACGCATAACATGGTATACATGCAATTATCAAAAACAAGCTCGCATCTCTCAAACCCACATCACGTGACCAATTTATAGCATGGCTGCTGCCGTGGTCAGGTGACGTAATGACGCATAACATGGTATACATGCAATTATCAAAAACAAAACAAAAAACAATACATACGGACAAAGAAACATGCAAACCCAAACAAGTAAAAAAAAAAAAAAAAAAACACACCTGATGTTTCAGGGTTCGCTACAACTACATACAGTAGAGTAAAGCTCGGTTTGAGTGTGTGTGTGTGGCAACAATACAGCTGTGTGTGTGTGTGTGTGTGTGTTTATGACTGGGTGAATGACCCCACTACATACAGTAATATGCAAATGTTTTAGGCAGGTGTGAAAAAAATGCTGTCAACTAGGAATGTCTTCAAAAATGGAAGTGTTAATCATTTATGTTCATCAATCAACAACATGCAGTGACTGAACAAGAGAAAGCAAAATCAAATCAATATTTGGTGTGACCACCCTTTGCCTTCAACAGAGCATCCATTTGTCTAGGTATACTTGCATACAGTTTTTGAAGGAACTCGGCTGGTAGCTTGCTCCAAACATCTTGAAGAACTAGCCACAGTGGATGTAGGCTTCCTGACATACAACATACAACCAATTCGTTTTAACTGGTTGATCACACACCTGACTATCATCCTGCAAAATCCCCGACACTGCATTCTCTCTACTGAACACTGCATGCAGACTTAAACTACAGCACAGACTGTAACACTTGTGGTTACACTTAAACTACACCACAGGTTTTAACACTTGTGGTCACACCATAGAGTTAAAACTAGAGAGAGAGGACTCCGCATCATTGTCTAATCAGAGTTTGTGACTTTGTGGAGGATGAAAAATGGCCGCCAAAATGGGAGCAATATCAACAAACACAGCTATGGACTAGATTATCCTGAAATATAACACACAATTAGAAGACATGCTGTCTGTAAAATGATTTAGGTCCTCAGCTATGGACTAGATTATCCTGAAATATAACACACAATTAGAAGAAATGCTGTCTGTAAAATGATTTAGGTCCTCAGCTATGGACTAGATTATCCTGAAATATAACACAGTGGTGTAAAATCATGTCAGCTACACGGAATTGACAAAATAAAAGTTTAAAAAGCCAGTGAAGAGCCAGAAGCCAGCAGGGAAACTGACGATTTGACAGTGTGTATTGACGGACGATTATCAACATACACAGGAGTGTAAGTCGTGATTGCGTAATTTAATGTTATAAGATATATTCATACGAGTATTCATACTTATTTTAAACAAATAAGGTTAGCCACTTAGCTGTGTTACTCTGATACACTCAATTTGCCTGTTAGGAAGCTAACCGGAGCGAACGCTACATGTTAGAATACGTTAGTAAGCCTGCAACATCCTGTGTATTGCAGGCGAGTTTGGCTGCTAATGTACATGTCCTGAGCATCAATCAGTTACGTGAAAGGAAGGCTTCAAAACCGTTTTGTTTATCAAATGGTTTAATGTCCTGTGAATTCAAAAGCTGTTCAGTAACTGAAAACTGTAATCTATTTCATTGATGAACAGCAGCCGCTAAAACAAAAATCTGGCAGGTGCTAATTTTGATCCCTGTAGCTACTATGCATTTTCAGGCCATTTTAATATTTTATTAGCTTTTGCATTACAACAGTTCACCTTATTACTTTGACATGCGTTCGCAGTTATTAACATACATCTGGTGATTCAGACAGCCATATATTATACATTTCTTGTAAAGAAATTGCCAGAAAAACAAGGGCAAACAGTCTCTCGACCTTGGAATTTACACTGTGTTAGTACGGTTTAAAGATGTTTTTTCTTCATAAATTGACTCAATTCTCGAAAAATTGTATACTATAGGGTTACCCTAGCCTGGCAAACCAGCCCCTCGTACTTCATTTCATTTCGTGCAGAGGGTCTGGAACAGAGACCGTCAGAAACAATTTGCTGGAGGTGTGGACTCTGCTGAAGTTTTAAAACAGTGCCTCTGCCTTTACCCAATCGCTAACGCCTGGTCGTCACGTATGCAATTAGCCTACCTACGCACTACAATTCAAATGTAGCACACAAGGTTAACGTCACGGCTAACAAACACACCCTCTGTTCGCTGATTGGATCGGTCTTGCTGAGACTTGCTAAATGACCCTCAAGAGATTCTGGTCCAGACCCTCTGCACGAAATGAAATGACGTACTAGGGGTGGGTTTACCAGGCTAGGGTTACCCACCTATAGAAGGATATTCCAGACGCCTTTTGCGATTATTGGTGCAGTTGTAACAGGCACAGGACTCAGTCGTGCTGTATTTGAGGAAGACGGCGCCATTGATTTCTATAAGATCAATGGACGACACATTCCTGTTTTGATCTTGGTGACAGGTCTCCATGGAATCACAGGATTACATCACCAGTGCTCTCTCTCTAGTTTTAAATCTATGGGTCACACTTAAACTACAGCACAGACTGTAACACTTGTGGTCACACTTAAACCACAGCACAGACTGTAACACTTGTGGTCACACTTAAACCACAGCACAGACTGTAACACTTGTGGTCACACTTAAACCACAGCACAGGTTTTAACACTTTTTTGGTTGATGATGTTGTCAGGGGGACTCAGGTGGACCACTGGTGAGCAGACAGGACTCTGTGTGGGTCCAGTCCGGTATCGTTAGCTTTGGGGACGGTTGTGCAAGACCCAATCGTCCTGGAGTCTACACCAGGGTTTCCCGTTACCAGACCTGGATAAACTCAGAGATCACCACCGACCAACCAGGCTTCATCCAGTTCAGCTCCAGTGGAGTCAATGGAGGCACCACTGTTGTCGCTCCATCTGAAGGTTTGTAACCGACAGCACTCTGGCAGCTATTTTCTAACCAACAGCACTCTGACAGCCATTTTGTAACTGACAGCACTCTGACAGCCATTTTGTAACTGACAGCCATTTTGACAGCCATTTTGTAACTGGCTTCTTGGCATTGATGAGTTCAGTCGGACACCACAAGTTATACCAGAAATTCAGGTGGGAGCATATTACTAAAGATTAGAAGGTTCCTTAAGAAGGTTCTTAACTGGGAAACCCGGCAATTGTCTAATCAACAGCACTCAAAGACAGCCATTTTGTAACCAACAGCACTCTGACAGCCATTTTGTAACTGACAGCACTCAAAGATAGCCATTTTGTAACCAACAGCACTCTGACAGCCATTTTGTAACCGACAGCACTCTGACAGCCATTTTCTAACTGACAGCACTCAAAGACAGCCATTTTGTAACTGACAGACATTTTGTAACTGACAGCACTCAAAGACAGTCATTGTCTAATCAACAATACTCTGAGACAGCCATTGACACTGACAGCAATCACAGACAGCCATTTTGTAACCAACAGTGCCCAAAGACAGCCATTTTGTAACCGATATTTTTCAAAGACAGCCATTTTGAATCTCCACCTACAGTGAGCACTGCTTTCTCTCCTGTCCATCCTTACTGAAGACATGAGAGAGAGAGAGCAAGAGAGAGTGAAGAAGAGAGGGGGAGAGAGAGAGAGAGAGAAGTGTCTTTATTGAGGACAGAGCTGGGATGTTTCCACAATTGTGATCAGTAGTTGATTACAGCAAGCAGGCCAACATAATATCGTAAACTGTCAGAAAATAAGCATAGAATGTTTAGATGCAAAGAGAAAATGGTAACCCTTCCTTTTACAGTGCACTATTTACCAGGTATTCCTTCAATAACATCATGGTAATGTCAAGGTTATTGTGGGGTACTTACCACAATAAACTATTGGTAAGTACCAGATAAGTATAGAGAAAATATGCTCGAAATACTGTAGTAACTGTCAATACATGTTTGTGTATTGTTGGCTAATCACTCAAGGAAATAAGAAGGTAAATACCCAGAAATAATACTGAAAATACCCAGGAAACCTTCCAAAATTACCAACCACCTAACTTAGCTGTGAGCAGTTTAAGCTATTTATAACCCCAGATACAACTGCCAACGTTCTGAAAGTAGGCTCATTATTCATAGAAAAATGAAATATTTACTGTAATTTCTGCATTTAATTAATGTACACTTACGAGGTGGGTACAGCAACATTACCAGGTTAAACATCGCTATTTTCCTGTTAAGTAAGATGAGTGTGTACTGTAAGAGTGGCTGCCCTCTACTGCACTGTAAGAGTGGCTGCCTTGTACTGTACTGTACTGTAAGACTGGCTGCCCTGCCCTGTACTGTAAAAGTGGCTGCCCTGTACTGTAAAAGTGGCTGCCCTGTACTGTAAGAGTGGCTGCCCTGTACTGTACTGTACTGTACTGTAAGAGTGGCTGCTCTGTACTGTACTGTACTGTACTGTAAGACTGGCTGCCCTGCCCTGTACTGTAAAAGTGGCTGCCCTGTACTGTAAAAGTGGCTGCCCTGTACTGTAAGAGTGGCTGCCCTGTACTGTACTGTACTGTACTGTACTGTAAGAGTGGCTGCTCTGTACTGTACTGTACTGTACTGTAAGAGTGGCTGCTCTGTACTGTACTGTACTGTAACAGTGGCTGCCCTGTACCTTGTAAGCACTGCAGATGATGCCTACAGAAATTCAAAGCATGTGTGGAAATGCTAGAAAAAGCACTAGAAGGTAGAGATAAAGAGGCCACTGCTTCTGTATGCAGCGCCATCTTTACATCGCACTGTTCATACTGTAAGCACATTCATTAAGGCTCATAGTGTAGTCATAATGACTTATGGGGACTGACATAAGATACACAGCTGCTTATAAAGTCTGGATTGCACGCTTTAAGCATTACATGGGGCGGTCATGGGCTAGCGGTTAGCATGGGCTAGTGGTTAGCATTGGGCAGTCATGGGCTAGCGGTTAGCATAGGGCTAGCGGTTAAAATGGGGTAGTCATGAGGCGCTTTCACACTGCCCAGTTTACCGGTAATTTCAGCCGAAATTAGTGGGTCGTGGCGTGTCCAAACACGCCAATTCGACCCACCTCGGACCCTACACTTTTTTGCGACATGGGGCGAGCGTGAACACGAGCCTAGGCGAGACGGGGCGCAGGGTGTGGTATGGTGACATTTCACAACTGCCACCACCCACCGTCGGGACTTTTAAAATAGGAGAAACAGCTGAGCAAAACTACAAAAACATCAACAAAGAGTTCAGAGGCAAACTGCTAACTGTCTTTCGAAACATGCTGTTTATTTGGCCTAAATCATATATAACTCACCCAACGTGAGTTCGTAATTTATTTTTAATTTAGATGCTGTACATATTTGTTGGTCAACAGCTTTATCATGTAGCCTAAATGTGCAAAGAATAATATCCCCCATTTCGGTGTTGTTTGGAAGTGCATGATTTTGAATAAAAAAAAAATGCGAGTTCACTTCCTGTTACCCCGGTAGTCGTAGCGTCATTTTAAACTCCGTGGTCACGGGAAACATTTTTTTAGAAACACAAAACAATGACATGACAATGGAAACAGTAGGGTAAATGCTATGCCGAACATTTTATGTTAAATAAACAGCATATTTTGAGAGACAAATCATTGTGTTGTGTGCCTTTTAACCAGGAGAGTAAAATGTTTGAAAACTGTAGAGTGATGTTTGATGATAGCGCTACTGTTTTGTTAAGGAAACATATGTCCAGAGCGCATCCATCAATATATCTCCATATATTGTGAATATCCTGAAATATGTGACTGCAAATATCCCCACAAAGACCACTATCGCCCAGTGCATCTTCACCCTAAGTGTTGTGGGCTTTTTCGACGTGGGCGAAAATGTGTGGATAGAGTAAATTATACAGCTGGTATACAGAAAGGTGAACATGATGCTTTCTCCACAAGCACCACAGATGACGCACAGAGTACTTCTGCATGTTGCAATACTGAATTGAGCTAAACCTGCTTTCTGAAATCACCCAGGTGACAACACTTCAAGCACTTTAACCTCCACAACATCCCCATCACTGATGACATCGTCAACAGCATCTCCATCACTAATGACATCATCACCAACATCCCCATCACTGATGTCATCATCAATGGTGACAAGTAAAACAACAAATGCTCTATTAAAAACAACAACTACTCCTGCCACCAGTACAACCACAACAACTACTCCTGCCACCAGCACAACCACAACTACTACTCCTGCCACCAGCACAACCACAACTACTACTCCTGCCACCAGCACAACCACAACTACTACTCCTGCCACCAGCACAACCACAACTACTACTCCTGCCACCAGCACAACCACAACTACTACTCCTGCCACCAGCACAACCACAACTACTACTCCTGCCACCAGCACAACCACAACGACCACCACCAGCACAACCACAACTACTACTCCTGCCACCAGCACAACCACATCTACTACTCCTGCCACCAGCACAACCACAACGACCACCACCAGCACAACCTCCACCACAACAACAACATCAGGTGTGGCCTCATCCATAGCATCCTCAGCAGACACTGGCTCAGTGCCAACATGTCAAGCTTATTTTACCTGCATACTCAACCTCACAGCAAGACAGATAGAAAGCTTATTTTACCTGCATACTCAACCTCACAGCAAGACAGATAGAAAGCTTATTTTACCTGCATACTCAACCTCACAGCAAGACAGATAGAAATCTTATTTTACCTGCATACTCAACCTCACAGCAAGACAGATAGAAAGCTTATTTTATCTTACATTACATTGCACTTAGCAGATGCCTTTGTCCAAAGCTACTTACAAAAGAGGACATAAACAAGCTACAGCTATGCAGAGAACAGAGAGTAGGCAAAGGCGTAACAAAGTTAGGGCAAAGTTAGTGTACTCAACATTACTGTACATCTAGATAGACAGACAGTGACAACAAAGCTGGATATTATGGCTCACCACTGACAAAACCTCGTGCACTGAAATGATAATGACCACTTATTAAGTTTACACTTGTTGTGTTATTATGCACTAACAGGATACTGACCACAGTAAACACTCAATGTGTTATTATGTACTAACAGGATACTGACCACAGTAAACACTCAATGTGTTATTATGTACTAACAGGATACTGACCACAGTAAACACTCAATGTGTTATTATGTACTAACAGGATACTGACCACAGTAAACACTCAATGTGTTATTATGTACCAACATGATATTGACCGCAGTAAACACTTAATGTGGTATAATGTACTAACAGGATACTGACCATTACATTACATTACATTACACTTAGCAGACGCTTTTATCCAAAGCGACTTACAAAGGGAGGACATTATAAGCTAACAGATGTGTAGAGAACATCGAAGGCACCTATATAAGTAGATGGTCAGTAGAGATTCGTTTTGTTAGGAAGGGAAGCAGTCTCAGAAAAGAAGGGTTTTCACAAGATTTTTGAAGGTTGAGAGGGATGTTGCTGCTCTTGTAGCGACTGGTAGGTTGTTCCACCATTGAGGGACAACGACAGAGAAAAGTTTAGAGTGACCTCGCTTTGTCTCAGGAGAGGGTAGGGCCAGATGGTTCGTATTAGAGGATCGCAGTGCTCTGAACAGGATGTAAGCCTTTAGTATGATGTTGAGATAGACAGGCAGATCTGCAAGTGACTTTGTAGGCTAGAGTCAAAGCCTTGTGTTGAATTCTGGCAGCCACCGGAAGCCAATGCAGGTTGATGAAGAGCGGAGTGACGTGCCCTTTTGGGTTGATTAAAAACCAGTCATGCTGCTGAATTCTGGACCATTTGCAATGGTTTGATTGCACAAGCAGGAAGGCCAACTAGGAGGGCGTTGCAGTAGTCGAGGCGAGATGACCATAGCCTGTACCAGGAGCTGAGCAGCATATTGGGTCAGATACGGTCTAATTTTTCTAATGTTGTACAGTGCACAGTGGCAAAACCACGCTATAGCCGGTCATCAATCATGATGCCCAGGTTTTTAGCAACCTTGTTCGGAGCAACAGTGACAGCGCCCATATTCAGGTTGATATCATGGTGGATTGAAAATGGTACGAATTTTAACTTTCACAGGCCTTTAATTATTTTACATCAAAGATTCCTTGAGCTCATCAACCAATGATATAGCTACCAAATTACGTCGAGCTTTTATCTATTGCAGCTTTTGGTTCTTTTTATCCGTGAGAAGTGAACGAGACCAACGTCTCACCTAGTCAGAGATCATGTAGAGTTGTAGCCGTAATCACACACATACACACACACACACACACGCAATCCCACTTTCTCGGCTGGAGATTTGATGTCGTCAGGTCAGCCACAGGTTATCAGGTCGTCGCACAGCCAAAGTTGTTCGCCTCCCCCCTGGGACAGTCTCACTCCCGGCACACTCACCCCCTGGGACAGTCTCCCCCCCTGGGACAGTCTCACCCCCTGGCACAGTCTCCGCCCTGGGACACTCACCCCCTGGGACAGTTGTTCGTCTCACTCCCTTCTGTAGAGCTTGGGTAATGAGCACCAAGTTGTTGGATTTTTGGCGTTTTCAGCTTGACTTTTTTCCCGAAGTCACTGCTCACCTCAGTTAGATTGCGCTGTGTTTTCAGAATAACTACGATACCTCTCAGTTGGATGAAAAGACTCAACGTCTTTGTTGCTTGATCAGGATCGTTGATTTATTACATATTGTTGATAAATTAATCTGGTTGACTTGATTGGGAAGTCTGATGAAGAGCGTAAGCTCAAAAACGTTCTCTTGGGGTGATCATTAAAAAAGACTGACGGGAGCAAAGACACGGGAGCAACTGTGCGGACATTCCACTTTGTTTCATTTGACTTGATTACAGTTTTTGCCCACTGCTTGAACGCAATAGACATATGCTTAAACCAAAGTAACATAACTTGAAGTTGTGTTACCATGCCTTAAACACAGTGTAGCCATACCTTAAACACAAACGCTGCTTTACACTTCAGTTGCAATTCTGCAACACACTTGCTCCTTTTTGCAAAACACTTGCTCCTGCACACTACACACAATTTCATACATAAGATACTTCGTTCAAAAAAGAAATACCGATGTATCATTGGCAAAACACATCTATTCAAAATACAAAAACCAGTGTTTTATATAAAGTAGACTAGTGTGTTGGTGCTGATGTGACAGTGTTTTCATAAGATGCAAGTGTGTGCAATTTTGTCATGAGAGTGACATTTTGGCGAAGGATTGTTAGGTTTTGATTGCAGAGTTTCAATTTGACATAGATGTGAATGGTTTATTTCCAAGTGTTGTGTCCTATGTGCTTGGGTAAAGAGTTTTGGCACAGCGAGCCAAAATTTGCAAAATGTGTTTAAGCAATGGGCAAAAACTGTAATATAAAAGGTAATAAAAACATGATAAAATAACAGAGAAATGGCTACACTCTGTGTAACCACACTAAGTGTCTAAGCCTAAGTCTGAGCTACACTCTGTAAGTGTCTAAGCCTAAGTCTGAGCTACACTCCATAAGTGTCTAAGCCTAAGTCTGAGCTACACTCTGTAAGTGTCTAAGCCTAAGTCTGAGCTACACTCTGTAAGTGTCTAAGCCTAAGTCTGAGCTACACTCCGTAAGTGTCTAAGCCTAAGTCTGAGCTACACTCCATAAGTGTCTAAGCCTAAGTCTGAGCTACACTCTGTAAGTGTCTAAGCCTAAGTCTGAGCTACACTCTGTAAGTGTCTAAGCCTAAGTCTGAGCTACACTCTGTAAGTGTCTAAGCCTAAGTCTAAGCTACACTCTGTAAGTGTCTAAGCCTAAGTCTGAGCTACACTCTGTAAGTGTCTAAGCCTAAGTCTGAGCTACACTCTGTAAGTGTCTAAGCCTAAGTCTGAGCTACACTCCGTAAGTGTCTAAGCCTAAGTCTGAGCTACACTCTGTAAGTGTCTAATCCTAAGTCTGAGCTACACTCTGTAAGTGTCTAAGCCTAAGTCTGAGCTATGCTCCATAAGTGTCTCAGCCTAAGTCTGAGCTACACTCCATAAGTGTCTAAGCCTAAGTCTAAGCTACGCTCCATAAGTGTCTAAGCCTAAGTCTGAGCTACACTCTGTAAGTGTCTAAGCCTAAGTCTAAGCTACACTCCATAAGGGTCTAAGCCTAAGTCTGAGCTACACTCTGTAAGTGTCTAAGCCTAAGTCTGAGCTACACTCTGTAAGTGTCTAAGCCTAAGTCTAAGCTATGCTTCGTAAGTTTCTAAATCTAAGTCTGAGCTATGCTCTGTCTTCTCCCGCAAGGTTGAAGACAGCAGGTACACAGCAAGATTCTTCTCTCTCTGTCTGTTCGATCCGTCTCTCTGTGGATGCAGAAAAGACAGCTACATATACCCTAAAACTTACATCGAACATCAAAAGACAGCTACATATACCCTAAAACTTACATCGGATTATCAAAAGGCAGCTACATATACCCTAAAACTTACATCGGACATCAAAAGGCAGCTACATATACCCTAAATCTTACATCGGACATCAAAAGAAGCAATTGAAAATAATTCGAACTGTATCTGGTTCAGGAAGGCCAGTCCATACAAGCGCATATTTTCTCTGTGACCTTACATAGAATGCCCTGTACTGGTCAAGACGACCTGCTAAATGTAATATCCACTTCAGCTTTGCCCTGTACTGGTCAAGACGACCTGCTAAATGTAATATGCACTTCAGCTTTGCCATGGACTGGTCAAGACGACCTGCTAAATGTAATATGCACTTCAGCTTTGCCATGGACTGGTCTGACTGAAACAGACAACAGGCAGTAGTATAGTAGTATTCATTTGACAGTTAAAAAAAAGAATTCATAAAAATCATATAGAATTCTACAATACCAAGGGTTAGCCAAGTACATAAATGACTCAAATGTAAATAATAAATAAATGAATGAAATGAATGTAAATAACACAGAAATGTTTTTGCCCTTTCAGTGACTTGTGTCCCACGCCCGCTGGACTCTGTTTTGGTACCCGTCATTTTTATTAACTTAACAGTGCCTACCAGAATCAACATACCAGAACTAATCAAAAAGGTAATTATGAAAATTCCATCTACATTTTGAGTGTGGTGATGAAGTGATTGGTTCTGCAATGGACAACCAGAGGGTTGCTTTGTAAGGGCTGCCTGCATTGAACTCAACAAGGATGTCAGAATTACATTTGATACATTATTTGAATTTCCTATCAGCAGAAATCTAATATAATTAGCTAGTTTGGGGTGTGCATTGAAGCACAAAATAAAAGACTACCTGAAGAAATTGTGTGCAATTTCATGACATTAAGGTGCGGCCACCATTACTAATGTGGCTAAAGCTCTATAAAACATTGGTTCCCTGTATGGAGCCATTACTAATGTGGCTAAAGCTATCTGTCTATGTGTGTGTGCCTATCTGTGTGTGTGTGTCTATGTGTGGTTTCTCCATTCCTACATGTGTGTCTATGTGTGTGTGTGTCTATGTGTGTGTGTGTGTGTCTATGTGTGTGTGTGTGTGTGTGTGTGTGTGTGCCTATGTGTGTGTGTGTGTCTATGTGTGTGTGTGTGTGTGTGTGCCTATGTGTGTGTCTATGTGTGTGTGTGTGTGTGCCTATGTGTGTGTGTGTGCCTATCTCCATTCCTACCCAGATTGAGGATTTTGCAGAAAGAAAGTACACAGAGCCAGATCACCTAAGCACGACCCTCATCAGTAACACTTCTCAGGAGTAAGTACTAGTGCTCAGGGGTGAATACTAGTTATTGGGGTAAGTACTCCTCCTCAAGGGTAAATGCTACTCATTAGGGGTAAATGCTACTCATTAGGGGTAAATAATCCTCATTAGGGGTAAATACTAGTCATTAGGGGTAAATACTTATTAGGGGTAAATAATCCTCATAAGGGGCAAATACTACTCATTACGGGTAAGTACTGCTGCTCAGAGGTAAGTAGTAGTCATCAGGGGTGAGTACTAGTCATCAGGGGTGAGTACTAGTCATCAGGGGTCAGTACTAGTCATCAGTACTCACACACACTAAAAAGCAGGCAGACTAAATGAATAGTGCAAACACACCCACACACACATATATTAAAAAGCAGACACACATACATACAACCCAGTACTCTTACACATATATACAACCCCATATACTCCTACACATATATACAACCCCATATACTCCTACACATATATACAACCCCATATACTCCTACACATATATACAACCCCTATATACTCCTACACATATATACAACCCCTATATACACCAACACATATATACAACCCCTAAATATTCCTACACATATATACAACTCCATATACTCCTACACATATATACAACCCCATATACGCATATACATATACACAACCCCTATATACTCCTACACATATACACAACCCCTATATACTCCTACACATATACACAACCCCTATATACTCCTACACATATATACAACCCCTATATACTCCTAAACATATACACAACCCCTTATATGCTCATATACATATACATAACCCCTATATACTCCTACACATATATACAACCCCATATATACTCATATACATATACACAACTCCTATATACTCCTACACGTATAGACAACCCCATATACTCCTACACATATATACAACCCCATATACTCCTACACATATACACAACCCAATATACTCCTACACATATATACAACCCCATGTACTCCTACACATATATACAACCCCATGTACTCGTACACATATATACAACCCCATATACTCATATACATATATACAACCCCTTTACTCCTACACATATACACAACCCCATATACTCCTACACATATATACAACCCCATATACTCCTACACATATATACAACCCCATATACTCCTACACATATATACAACCCCATACACTCATATACATATATACAACCCCTATACTCCTACACATATATACAACCCCATACACTCATATACATATATACAACCTCTATACTTCTACACATATACACAACCCCATATACTCGTACACATATATACAACCCCATATATACAACCCCTATACTCCTACACATATACACAACCCCATATACTCGTACACATATATACAACCCCATATACTCATATACATATATACAACCCCATATACTCCTACACATATATACAACCCCATATACTCATATACATATATACAACCCCTATATACTCCTACACATATATACAACCCCATATACTCATATACATATATACAACCCCATATACTCCTACACATATATACAACCCCATATACTCATATACATATATACAACCCCTATATACTCCTACACATATACACAACCCCTATATACTCATACACATATACACAACCCCATATATACCCCTACACATATATACAACCCCATATACTCATACACATACATACAACCCCATATACTCCTACACATACATACAATCCCATATACTCCTACACATACATACAACCCCATATACTCCTACACATATATACAACCCCATACACTCATATACATTGTTGAGTTTCCGCATTAAAACTCTGTGCTATTTTATTTATTAAGGTCGGTTTGACTTCCGCCCGGCTGACAACTAGATAAGTCAAAAGGCTTTTACACCACGATGGAGAAATGGATTCAAGTTTTAGGCTATTTCTTCCATAAAACAAACGACCACAATTTTCTTATTATAAGAAAATCAAACTCTTACCTTTGGTTTAGGTAACGTTGCAACACCCCTAGCGGTAAAGGGGACAAGCAAAGTAAATTAAAAAGAGGCTCTTTCTGCCAAGTGTTTGTCAAAGGAGATTCTCTCCGTGAAATTTATTACAAGCAATTTTAAAGTTTCACCCTGTTACAGATTCTCTCTATGGGTCCGTCTAATCACAAGCAGATGTAAGGAAAATGTATATGCCGCTCAAAAAGAGCTCTCTTTCTCAAGTGAGAACTATAAGCCTATCTTATTGTATCTAAAAAGAATGTATGGTACGCTTAAAGGAGCACCCTCTCAAATGAGGACAGCAACGCTGTGATAATATATCGTCCTTTATTAATTCAGAATGCTGAAGACCAGCAAAACGCACACTTTGTGCAAAGGTTTAATGCTGAGAGCCAGGAGAACGCACACTTTGTGCAAAAAGTTTTCTCTCCTCTTCTAGATCGCGCTCAAGTGAGCTCGACGCTGTTTCCAGCAAGAGTCTTCAAAAGTGAAGTCTTCAGGTCCAGGTCCTCCGATCGCACACAATGTGCCGAAAAAGATCGCATGGGCTGCCGCGCCCTGTCACTTTTATACTCTCCTGCCGCACTGAACTTATTTAATTATTTAACCTCAACTTTTTTTCCCTTTTATGGTAATACAAATGTGTAGCCGTACACGTCATCTCAGTTGACATCAGTTCCTACTTCTGCTCTTTGGCTAAGTCTTACAACAGGCCGTACATTTCATAGCAAGGCTTTTTCAAACATACATGTATTCATACATTAATCATATATAGATATCCCTATACGCTGGTTCTGGCACATATATCATTTCTTACTAAGTATCTTCTTAATAAGCAAGCAGAGAATATGCAGAAAAAGGTACGGTTACATAGAGTACAAAATCTTATATGAATCATACTAAGTATCTTCTTAATAAGCAAGCAGAGAATATGCAGAAAAAGGTACGGTTACATAGAGTACAAAATCTTATATGAATCAGAATACAAAATCTTATAAGTTTATGTCTCATGCATAGATAGCATTACAGAATCTTGTCTTAAGCTGCATGTTTCATCAGAGTCTCTCAACATACATATATACAGCCCCCAAACTCCTACACATATACACAACCCCATATACTCCTACACATATATACAACCCCATACACTCACATACATATATACAGCCCCTA
>CM050198.1:3472500-3482500 GCA_027475355.1 Coilia nasus
TATTTTGGACTAAGAAGGTAGGAACTGCATAAAATATCTCATGCACGATCAACACTAAAAGCACAGCACATGCCATAAAATTTGCCGCTGTAATTGTACAAAATCTCATTTTGCCTATTCCTTTCACAAATCACTCTTACACACTATACAAACACACACAATGTCATTCATTCAAAACCCATATTAATGCCCATTTCCAGGAAATCATTTCCACACAAATTCTCACCTCACAACACTGCTCTACCACACTCTCATCATACCAACAGTTCCCACATTTCAATACAGTGCGGCGGTCACACCACTACCGCTATGCGGTACATCTAGTTTACATCATTAACAGGTTGTTTAAAACTAGAACGTGGAACCCATCTAAACAAGAGAATGCATACGCATGCAATCTGTCATTGGCACACTGACACACGTAGCATACACAGGCACTCACGTAACGAAATACATAGGTTTATATGATTAACCCATCGTTCTGACACAGCTTGCACATAAACGCATCGTGGACGTCCAAAATATCCAACAGCTCAGAACAAAATCACTTATAAGCGCCATCAACAACTTTTTTGTGAATAGTGATAGCACTTTGCAGATAAACATCGTCAACACATCGAGAAGGCACTCGGCGGTGCCATAGCCTACTGGGAGGTATCCACACATAAATTGATAGTATGCTGGCTAAGTTATGGTAGAAAACGCAGACTTGCGGTTTCTAAAACTTTCTGAAGGCCAGCGTGCGCATCTCATTTCGCTGCACAAACTCTTTGGAAATGTCAATTTCTTCCAAGTATGCCCCAGTAAATGTGACAGCACATCAAGTCATTACACTTTCTTTGATGTCTTTGTGTGTGATGAAAAAAAAAAAATCATACATTCGTTTCTATGCCGTTATAAGCAGCAACAAAGGATCTTTGGGATAGCTGCTAGGCCATCTCAATAGTTTTTACCTTTGACCTTATACTGTAGCCTACATAAAAACTTTTAAATACACATCAGTCATGTTTCATGCATTATTATGTTTATACTCAGATATGAAATTCATTGTGTGATATTTTAAAATTGTTCAGATGGCGAAATTAGTGATAAAAATGTCTAATTACTACTCAGTAGTAGTCTTGGGCAAAATTGTTGATGAGTTATTTAACAAGAACTGTTTTTCGACACTTTGAAGAGAAACATCCTCCCCATGACAAAATGTCACAAAATTTAGTGCAAATAAAAAGAAAGCTATTTAGAGTTGGCATGTCAACTTTAACCAAATTTGAGTAATTAGAATCCAAGATATGGACATTTGAAGAATTTTAAGCTACGCTTTTTTGACTTTGAACTTTTAACTTTGAAACGGTTTATTGCAAGATAAATGATACATTTTTGTCAGCATTGTCTGTAGATGACATATACCAAATTTGGTGAGATTCACATGAACAGCCTATGACGAGTTCGTTTGGTTTTGTTTTCACAATGTTAAAATTTCACGCAAATTGTTTTCATTGGAAGTGGGCATCAACCAGTGTTCTCAATGCCTGAGGGTCAATAAATTTCACAATAAAAAAATTGGTTGTAAACATTAGCGTTCTCTAGACAATAAGCAAAATGACATTTCATACAATTACAGCGCCCCCTATGGGCCAAATGTTATGGCATGTGCTGTGTTTTTAGAGGCCTTTGTGCTCATCATGCATGACATATGTTGTGCAGTTCCCACCTTCTCGGTCCAAGATATTGACAATTCAAAATCCCAATTTTTGCAGTTACCCATATCACTAGGTGGCGCTATGCTTCAAGCAAGTGTTTATGGGTTGGGTCAATAAGCCTCTGTAACACCGACATATCACAAACATTTCATGTTGTTGGGTGAAGCAACCAAAATCTTTTTTGCCGTCTCCCCTTCTTTGACGGACACTGTCACGGGGGAGGGGCAAAAGCTTCTATTCGCTCAGAAACTACTAGGGCTAGATGCCTACAAACATTCATGTCCCCAGAGTTCAGAAACTACTAGGGCTACATGCCTACAAACATTCATGTCCCCAGAGTTCAGAAACTACTAGGGCTAGATGCCTACACAGATTCATGTCCCCAGAGTTCAGAAACTACTAGGGCTAGATGCCTACAAACATTCATGTCCCCAGAGTTCAGAAACTACTAGGGCTAGATGCCTACACACATTCATGTCCCCAGAGTTCAGAAACTACTAGGGCTAGATGCCTACACACATTCATGTCCCCCAGACCAGATTCATGACCCCCTACACAGATTCATGTCCCCCTTCCAGTGTCCCAGCAATCGTTGACAAATAATCGGTGAAAAAAATAAATTAAAAAAAGGTAAAAAAGTCACGGCAACACCAATATCACCAAGCCAGTACCAAATACCACTTCGCCAGCATCGATCATAATGATATGAGTGCACACACACACACACACACACACAAACATACACACACACAATGATTGTTGGACTAAGCGTGAATGATAAGCATGCAGATTAACAGGATAAAAAGCAATAAAATAGTAGAAATACTATAGTTGCATTTAAGTTCAATTTTAGGTTTTAATTTCAATGTTGCCTAATCTCTTTTCTCTGCCTGTGCTCTTTCTCTGGGGGATCACAATGACCAATGGGAGTGACTTTATTACAGTGTGGTAGCACTTGCATATTTCTCATTGGTCTGAGTTTGACCCTGACAGCTAAAGTGGTGTCACACAAACTGACCTTGTTGTGAATGAGAGGTGAACATGATGCTTTCTCCACAAGCACCACAGATGACGCACAGAGTACTTCTGCATGTTGCAATACTGAATTGAGCTAAACCTGCTTTCTGAAATCACCCAGGTGACAACACTTCAAGCACTTTAACCTCCACAACATCCCCATCACTGATGACATCATCAACAGCATCTCCATCACTAATGACATTATCACCAACAGCCCCATCTCCGCTGACATCATCAGTGGTGACAACATCATCAACAACATCAGGTGTGGCCTCATCCATAGCATCCTCAGCAGACAATGGCTCAGGGGCAACATGTCAAGCTTATTTTACCTGCATACTCAACCTCACAGCAAGACAAATAGAACGCTTATTTTACCTGCATACTCAACCTCACAGCAAGACAAATAGAACGCTTATTTTACCTGCATACTCAACCTCACAGCAAGACAAATAGAACGCTTATTTTACCTGCATACTCAACCTCACAGCAAGACAAATAGAACGCTTATTTTACCTGCATACTCAACCTCACAGCAAGACAAATAGAACGCTTATTTTACCTGCATACTCAACCTCACAGCAAGACAAATAGAACGCTTATTTTACCTGCATACTCAACCTCACAGCAAGACAAATAGAACGCTTATTTTACCTGCATACTCAACCTCACAGCAAGACAAATAGAACGCTTATTTTACCTGCATACTCAACCTCACAGCAAGACAAATAGAACGCTTATTTTACCTGCATACTCAACCTCACAGCAAGACAGATAGAACGCTTATTTTACCTGTGTTTTCAATGCGTGAGGGTCAATAGATTTCACAGTAAAAAAAAAAAATTGGTTGTAAACGTTAGCATTTTCTAGATAATAGGCAACATGACATTTCATACAATTACGGCGCCCCCTATGGACCTAATTTTATGGCCTTTGTGCTGATCATGCATGACATATTTTGTGCAGTTCCCACCTTCTCAGTCCAAGATATTGGCAATTCAAAATCCCAATTTTTGTATTTACCCATATCACTAGGTGGCGCTATGCTTCAAGTAAGTGTTCATGGGCTGCGTCAATACACCTCTGTAACAAATTACATATCACAACATATATCACAAAAATTTCATGTCATTTCCTGTTTCATGTAGACACTACTAGGGCTACTGTACATGCCTACACACATTCATGTCCCCAGAGTTCAGGTGTCCCGGCAATCGTTGACGAATAATCAGTGACAAAAAAGGAAAAAAAGGAGAAAAAAGTCATAGCAACACCAATATAAGCGCTTTCGCTAGCTTCACACACACACACACACACACACACACACACACACACACAATGATTGTTAGATTAAGCGTGAAGTTACGGCAACCCCAATATGAGCGCTTTTGCTAGCTTCACACACACACACACACACACACACACACACACACACACACACACACACACAATGATTGTTAGATTAAGCGTGAAGTCACGGCAACCCCAATATGAGCGCTTTTGCTAGCTTCACACACACACACACACACACACACACACACAATGATTGTTAGGCTAAGCGTGAATGATAAGCATGCATATTAATAGGATAAAAAGCAATAAAATAGTAAAAATACTTTAGTTGCATTTAAGTTAAATTCTAGGTTTTAATTTAGTCTAAAAGTCTAAAATGTGTCTATGAGTGTGTGTTTCTGTATCTCAGTGTAATATGTGTCTGTGTGTGTATGTGTAGGTGTGTATGTGTGTGTGTGTGTGTGTGTGTGTGTATCTCAGTCTAATATGTCCCCTGTGTCGCATGTAGATGATGTAATATGTCCCCTGTGTCTCATGTAGATGATGTAATATGTCCCATGTGTCTCATGTAGATGATGTAATATGAGCTCTGTGTCTCATGTAGATGATGTAATAAGTCCACTGTATTTGCTCCAATGTGTGCACCTGTAGGTGGGTCTCCTGGTCTACGCATTCTCTCTAAGGGCTTGGCCATCATGGTGATGTCTGCCCAGCTAATGTTGCAGTGGTTGGCTATGTGACTTGCCAATCAACTCAGTGATCAATGAGGAAGAGGAGTGGTTGGCTCTGTGACTGGCTCTGTGGTCAACAATATGGCTTACTTTACACATTCTTATGACTAAATCCTTAAGAACATCATGCAGGGTTCCACATCATCACTGTTACTCCTCATGATCACCACTGTTACTCCCACTGTTACTCCTCATGATCACCACTGTTACTCCTCATGATCACCACTGTTACTCCTCATGATCACCACTGTTACTCCTCATGATCATCACTGTTACTCCTCATGATCACCACTGTTACTCCCACTGTTACTCCTCATGATCACCACTGTTACTCCTCATGATCATCACTGTTACTCCTCATGACCACCACTGTTACTCCTCATGATCATCACTGTTACTCCTCATGATCACCACTGTTACTCCCACTGTTACTCCTCATGATCACCACTGTTACTCCTCATGATCACCACTGTTACTCATCATGATCATCACTGTTACTCCTCATGATCACCACTGTTACTCCTTATGATCACTTGGGCTAAAAAAATTCCTTGATTAAATGGGCCATGACATATGGCAAGTAACTGTTTATGGCCAAGAGCCAATCAAATGAAGTCTTATATGCTGAACTAAAACATTTGTACACATATAAAAACAGGTTACACTAAACACCACTACACTACACTACACACCATCCTCTCTAGCGCCCCCTACACTCCACTACACTCCACTGCACTACACTACACTACACACCATCCTCTCTAGCGCCCCCTACACTCCACTACACTCCACTGCACTACACTACACTACACACCATCCTCTCTAGCGCCCCCTACACTCCACTACACTCCACTGCACTACACTACACTACACACCATCCTCTCTAGCGCCCCCTACACACCACTACACTCCACTGCACTACACTACACTACACACCATCCTCTCTAGCGCCCCCTACACTCCACTCCATTCCACTCCACTACACTACACTACACACCATCCTCTCTAGCGCCCCCTACACTCCACTACATTCCACTCCACTACACTACACTACACTCCATCCTCTCTAGCACCCCCTACACTACACTCCACTACACTACACACCATCCTCTCTAGCGCCCCCTACACTACACACCACTACACTCCACTACACTCCATCCTCTCTAGCGCCCCCTACACTACACTACACTCCACTACACACCATCCTCTCCAGCGCCCCCTACACTACACTACACTACACTCCATCCTCTCTAGCGCCCCCTACACTCCACTACACTACACTCCACACCATCCTCTCTAGCGCCCCCTACACTACACACCACTACACACCATCCTCTCTAGCGCCCCCTACACTCCACTACACTACACTCCACACCATCCTCTCTAGCGCCCCCCCTACACTCCACTCCACTCCACTCCACTACAAGTCTTATATGCTGAACTAAAACATATGTACACATATAAAAACAGGTTACTAATCAAACACATTTGTAAGTCCTCATAGCTATGTAAAACATATTTGTAAGTCCTCATAGCTATAAAACATATTTGTATGCACTCATAGTTACACTCTCAGGTTAGTAGGGAAACATTTGTATGTACGCAAAGCTATCCTGTCAGGCTACTAATCAAACATATTTGTATGTACGCAAAGCTATACTGTCAGGCTACTAATCAAACATATTTGTATGTACGCAAGCTATACTGTCAGGTTACTAATCAAACATATTTGTATGTACGCAAAGCTATACTGTCAGGTTACTAATCAAACATATTTGTATGCACTCATAGCTATAAAACATATTGTATGCACTCATAGCTATAAAACATATTGTATCTGCTAATAGGTATACTCTCAGGTTAGTAATCAAACATATTGTATGTGGTAATAGCTATAGAGTATTACTCGGAAAATTAGAATATTGTGTAAAAGTTGTTTTATTTAGGCAATCCAACATAAGAGGTGAAACCAATACATTTCTCATTACATGCAAAGTGAGATATCTCAAGCATTTTTGTTGTAATTTTGCTGATTATGATTTACAGCTTATTAAAACCTCAAACCCAAAAACTCAGAAAATTACAATACTGTGAAAAGCTTCAGTATTGTAGGCAATTAGTGACACACACTAATCAGGTACATAATCCAAAACACCTGCAAAAGGGTCCTGAGTCTTTAAAACGTCTGTTGAGTTGAGCTGAGTTACAGAAATGCATGCACTTTTTCAGGATATTTTTAATTTTGCAGGTAGTACTGTACTCTCAGTATGCATTGCTAGCTGCCCTAGGCTAATAGAGTAGTACTGTACTCTCAGTAGGCATTGCTAGCTGCCCTAGGCTAATAGAGTAGTACTGTACTCTCAGTATGCATTGCTAGCTGCCCTAGGCTAATAGAGTAGTACTGTACTCTCAGTAGGCATTGCTAGCTGCCCTAGGCTAATAGAGTAGTACTGTACTCTCAGTAGGCATTGCTAGCTGCCCTAGGCTAATAGAGTAGTACTGTACTCTCAGTATGCATTGCTAGCTGCCGTAGGCTAATAGAGTAGTACTGTACTCTCAGTATGCATTGCTAGCTGCCCTAGGCTAATAGAGTAGTACTGTACTCTCAGTAGGCATTGCTAGCTGCCCTAGGCTAATAGAGTAGTACTGTACTCTCAGTATGCATTGCTAGCTGCCCTAGGCTAATAGAGTAGTACTGTACTCTCAGTATGCATTGCTAGCTGCCCTAGGCTAATAGAGTAGTACTGTACTCTCAGTAGGCATTGCTAGCTGCCCTAGGCTAATAGAGTAGTACTGTACTCTCAGTATGCATTGCTAGCTGCCCTAGGCTAATAGAGTAGTACTGTACTCTCAGTAGGCATTGCTAGCTGCCCTTGGATGCAGGTGGGTCACTTCAAGGCAAATGATTCTGAGGAAGATGTCTAGGATCAGCCTGAGTGCCAACTGTATGCGAGCCAACACACTTTTAA
Organism: Coilia nasus; assembly: GCA_027475355.1. Lineage (NCBI taxonomy): Eukaryota > Metazoa > Chordata > Actinopteri > Clupeiformes > Engraulidae > Coilia > Coilia nasus. Next base: position 3,480,214 of record CM050198.1, read on the forward strand.
TTACTTTACATTACTGAATGTGTGTGTTTGTGTGTTTGTGTATTTGTGTATTTGTGTATTTGTGTTTGTGTGTGCTGCAGTCTTTTGACCCATGTGTGTTTGTGTATTTGTGTGTTTGTGTATTTGTGTGTGTGTGTGTGTTTGTGTATGTGTGTGTGTGTTTGTGTGTTTATTGGCCTGTTTTTTGTTCTGTGTTTGTTATTTTTATACAAATGCATGTTAAGTGTAATGTAATGTAATGTAATGTAATACAATGTAATGTAATGCATGTTTTGTTAACTGGTTTTGCTTCTTGTGCTGTGTAAGGGTCTTTATATGAATAAAGCACTTTAACTTAAAGGAAAAATTTGGTGCAAAATGAAAACTGGCACGTTAAAACATCGTATGGTATGTTGGTATGTTTGCTGAGGCTCCTGTTCACACATACTTTGATACCAGCAAATGCCTAATCTCCTCAAGAAACTCAGACCTTAGACCTTCTAGATTTGATACCAGCAAATGCCTAATCTCCTCAAGAAACTCAGACCTTCTAGATTTGATTGCTGTGGAATGTGATCTGAATGTGTTATGAATGTGTTATGAATGTGATATGAATGTGTTATGAATGTGATATGAATGTGATATGAATGTGTTATGAATGTGTTATGAATGCGCCACAGACAGAAGAATAGATTTTAGTGCCTCTCATTCAACTACGTAAACAAGATGGCAGGCGCTAAGTGTGAAAAGTGCACACAGTTGTACGCTCCAAATTCTGACCGTTTTGTGTAGGTCATGCGCATGGCCGGATTAACGCACAGGCGAGATATGGCCGGATTAACGCACGGGCGAGATATGGCCGGATTAACGCACGGGCGAGATATGGCCGGATTAACGCACGGGCGAGATATGGCCGGATTAACGCACGGGCTAGATATTGCCGGATTAACGCACGGGCTAGATACGGACGGATTAACGCACGGGCTAGATACGGCCGGATTAACGCACGGGCTAGATACGGCCGGATTAACGCACGGGCTAGATACGGCCGGATTAACGCACAGGCTAGATATGGCCGGATTAACGCACACGCGAGATATGGCCGGATTATCGCACAGGCTAGATATGGCCGGATTAACGCACAGGCTAGATATGGCCGGATTAACGCACAGGCTAGATATGGCCGGATTAACGCACACGCGAGATATGGCCGGATTAACGCACACGCGAGATATGGCCGGATTAACGCACAGGCTAGATATGGCCGGAGTAACGCACAGGCTAGATATGGCCGGATTAACGCACAGGCTAGATATGGCCGGATTAAAGCACAGGCTAGATATGGCCGGATTAACGCACAGGCTAGATTAGCCGGATTAACGCACAGGCTAGATTAGCCGGATTAACGCACACGCAAGATATGGCCGGATTAACGCACACGCAAGATATGGCCGGATTAAAACACAGGCTAGATATGGCCGGATTAACGCACAGGCTAGATATGGCCGGATTAACGCACAGGCTAGATATGGCCGGATTAACGCACAGGCTAGATATGGCCGGATTATTGCACAGGCTAGATATGGCTGGATTGACGCACAGGCGAGATATGGCCGGATTGACGCACAGGCGAGATATGGCCGGATTAACGCACAGGCGAGATATGGCTGGATTAACGCACAGGCTAGATATGGCTGGATTAACGCACACGCAAGATATGGCCGGATTAACACACAGGCTAGATATGGCTGCAGCCTAGGGGCCCCTGGCCATCTTAATCCGACCCTGCTCATGCAGGTACTTTGGGTCTGCTCATGCAGGTAGTTTGGGTCTGCTCATGCAGGTACTTTGAGCCTGCTTCATTTTTCTACTTCATCAGCGGTGTTGAGTTGGAACAACACTGCCTACCCTGATGGGCCATGTTAAGTAGGTAAGTAGGCAGTATGGGACAGACTGTTCGCTTTTCAATGGAAAAGACTGCAAACCGAGTCTGAAGTCACTGGTTGGCTGTCAGGGCTTATATCTCGAAGCCCATAGGTCGCACAGGCAAGTGGGTGGGCTCTACGAAGTCACTGGTTGGCTGTCAGGGCTTATATCTTGAAGACTATAGGTCGCACAGGCAAGTGGGCGGGCTCTACGGAGTCACTGGTTGGCTGTCAGGGCTTATATCTCGAAGACCATAGGTCGCACAGGCAAGTGGGCGGGCTGTATGGATTGAGGAGAGGCTGTTTCGTCATAAAAACATACTCTAGCGACACGCAGAAGTAGGAAGTTGAGGTTCTGAAAAACTAGTCTCATTGAATGTGTC
>CM050198.1:3487500-3505000 GCA_027475355.1 Coilia nasus
TCACTACATTAGTTTAATGTCCCCAGTTTTTTTCATTTCACACTCAATTGTTTTCTAACAGGACCACGTTCATCAGCTCAGTGCTGTGATAGCTGGATGTTTGTTCAATGGACGATTTCAGCCACTTAGAAAAGTAATTGTATTTGTTTTGTTATTACACCAGTAACCTCAACTAACAATATTTTGGTATGAATGCCATTATTCAGATGGAAATTCCCAGCGGAAGAAATGTGGATTTGTCCAGTAAATGTAGGTGCTCACTGGATTTTAGTGGTAAGTGCCTTTCTTATATTTTCTTTAGACCTATTTCTGGCATGTATAATATATGGGGATTTTTGCTGACCTCATGCAATAGAGGTCAATTTTTATTAAGGGGTTTGCTACATATATATGTCAATGTGATGGAAAACATGAATGTGGTAAACATTTATAGATTGTCAACATGTCAGAAAAGACTCTGCTTCTGGTTGCTCCGCTGGGTAATGAAGAGAAGTATGTGCGCCAACCCTACGAAATTGGAGGTAAAGTTTCAGAAAAATTCAAAGTCCTTGGTCTTTTGCATGTTATAAAGAGTGTCATGTATGGCATATGCTTGTTATGCTTTTCACACAATGATAGGAACTTCTTGAGGATGGCAGGCCGTGAAGTCCCAAGACAGAAATGGACTGTTCAGATTGTTTCCCATGACAAGCAGCAAGACAAGGACACAAGGATACAAGGATACAAGGATATTTATTTGTCACGTACATAGACATACTGGGTAGTAGGACATGCAGTGAAACTGATGATTGTCCTACTACCAATCCCACAGTAGCTGTGGGATTTTGGTTTTAAAGGTAAAAATTTCAGTGTTTCCAGTAATTTCTTTCTCTTATATCTATCCAGTGATGTGTAACTGAATGCTTAAAATTGCATTTTGAAGTTTGCAGAAGAGATTCTGAAAAACGGCAACATCATGTCAATCAAGACACACCCTGAGGAGGTCTTGAAGGCTCGATTGGAGGTTGCATGTGCCCTCCTAGAGGCATCACAGTTGGGATAAATTTCCCTCCTTGGATGGAGAGTATATATTTTTGTAAATAAATATGTTATGTTTCTTCTGTTGTACCTTTTCCTGACCTCATCCATCATGAATAACAGATAATTATCCCATCTTCAGTGTCCCCTGTATCACAAAGATGAGGTAACCTACTTTTAGTGGATGCATTATTTGGATGAAGATATGTCTGTCAAGGTTGGCTACCTCTACACATATTCATATAAACGAGTGAACGGTGGTGATTGTACAGTGGGAGCATTATGTGATGGGTCAAGTGGGCTGTCAGAATGTGCTACCTTTAGTGGGAGCCTTATTTGATAAAAAATATAAGCCTGTCGAAATGAGCTACCTTTCCTTTAGTGGGAGCCTTATTTGATAGAAAATATAAGCCTGTCGAAATGAGCTACCTTTCCTTTAGTGGGAGCCTTATTTGATAGAAAATATAAGCCTGTCGAAATGAGCTACCTTTCCTTTAGTGGGAGCCTTATTTGATAGAAAATATAAGCCTGTCGAAATGAGCTACATTTCCTTTAGTGGGAGCCTTATTTGATAGAAAATATAAGCCTGTCGAAATGAGCTACCTTTCCTTTAGTAGGAGCCTTATTTGATAGAAGATACTGGCCTGTCGAAATGAGCTACCTTTACCTGTATTCATATAAATGAGTGAGTGGTGGTTATTCTACAGTGGGAGCATTATTTGATGGGTCAAGTGGGCTGTCAGAATGGGCTACCTTTAGTGGGAGCCTTATTTGACAGAAAATATAAGCCTGTCGAAATGAGCTACCTTTCCTTTAGTGGGAGCCTTATTTGATAGAAAATATAAGCCTGTCGAAATGAGCTACCTTTACCTATATTCATATAAATGAGTGAATGGTTGTGATTGTACAGAGGGAGCATTATTTGATGGGTCGAGTGTGCTGTCAGAATGGGCTACCTTTAGTGGGAGCCTTATTTGATAGAAAATATAAGCCTGTCGAAATGAGCTACCTTTACCTGTATTCATATAAATGAGTGAGTGGTGGTTATTCTACAGTGGGAGCTTTATTTGATGGGTCAAGTGGGCTGTCAGAATGGGCTACCTTTAGTGGGAGCCTTATTTGATAGAAGATACAGGCCTGTCGAAATGAGCTACCTTTACCTGAGCGAGTGGTGGTGATTCTACAGTGGGAGCTTTATTTGATGGGTCAAGTGGGCTGTCAGAATGGGCTACCTTTAGTAGGAGCCTTATTTGATAGAAGATACAGGCCTGTCGAAATGAGCTACCTTTACCTGTATTCATATAAATGAGTGAGTGGTGGTGATTCTACAGTGGGAGCATTATTTGATGGGTCAAGTGGGCTGTCAGAATGGGCTACCTTTAGTGGGAGCCTCATTTGATAGAAGATACAAGCCTGTTGAAATGAGCTACCTTTACCTATATTCATATAAATGAGTGAATAGCTGTGATTGTACATAGTAGCACTACTTGATGGGTCAAGTGGGCTGTCAGAATGGGCTACCTCTGAGCTACCTTCAGTAGGAGCCTTATTTGATAGCGTAATACGACTGTCGAAATGAACTGCCTTCGCATATAACCTCTAAATGAGTTGAAATTCTACATAACTAAGGTATAAAGTATGATTAGCCTACCGTATGCAAACAGCATACAACTCTCTAATCCAGAAATCTGTAATCCAAAGACATATCTTGTAAAACTGCGGAGGTTAGCTTTGAATCTATACAACTGTAAGCGAAAAACGTAAGGTAGCTTATTTCGACGCAGTAGCGTAAATCGATAGACGCCACCGTCGATTTAGACTATTGGTAGCTCATTTAGACGTAGCAGCCCATTTCGACAGTACACCGGTGTTGGGGTTGAGTTTGTAGCTCATGTCACTGTTACGCTAGTGGGGGGAGGTGTGTGTGTATGTGTGTGTGTGTGTGTGTGTGTGTGTGTGTGTGTGTGTGTGTGTCAGGGTTCCGGTGTTGGGGTTGAGTTTGTAGCTCATGTCACTGTTACACTAGTGGGGGGAGGTGTGTGTGTGTGTGTGTGAGTGTGAGTGTGTGAGTGTGTGTGTTACGCTAGTGGGGGGAGGTGTGTGTCAGTGGCGACTGCTGGTCTTTCAAACACACATTACACCAGTTACCACACATCACACATCACACACACACACACTACACCAGTTACCACACATCACACATCACACACACACACACACACACACACACATTACACCAGTTACCACACATCACACATCACACACACACACACACACACATCACACACACACACACACACACACACACCAGTGGCGGCTGCTGGTCTTTCAAATAGGGGAAGCAGATTTTAGGTGTAGCCTACATTATATTTTAAATATATTTTTTTAATCCTATTGGAGCCTGGCCATTAATAATAAAAGGAAATGTTAATTGAGACTGTTGTCAACCACAGCCATGCCACAGAACTACAGTAACACACACATGAAAATGATTTTCAGGTGTAGTGGCAAAACAGGTTTTGGTTTTTCCTTTAACCTCTTATTTCCTTTCTGTTTAAGCCACAAGTAGAAAGCGGATGATGCAGTGTCAGACTCACAACTCCTATCCAAAAAATCCAAGTGAGAGAGTTTGACTGTTTTACTGTTGCCGGTAATTTATTGCAAATAAAATAAAATACAAAAAGAAAAAATGCAGTGGTTTGCAAAGCCTTTCAATAGTCCAACAGGTAAGCAAGTAGCGTGATTCAAAGGCCCAACACCAAATGCAGGCCAGGTTTGCAGCAGCATTAACGCAACGCACAGCAGCTGAGGGAGCGGAGCTCAATGACTGTATTCTGCTCTTCCGCCTTCTCCCCGCTCATGCGCTACCAGCATCAATTTATGGAGGCAGCACCCCCACCTGTAGGGGGTGCAGTCTCACAGAAAACAAAAAGTATAAGTAAATTGTGAAAATATAGAAAACTTGAATGTGGCTCCTACATCAGGAGTAACACACACCTAAACTGTATCTGTATACAACAATACCAGAACTGAACAGAACCTGAACAGAAATATATAACAGAACCATTATAAACACACGTTATTGTGTATAAATTCTGCCCTGTGCTCCTTTTGCAAAAAATGCCATTGCGTTCTTGTATGCCCTGTCAAAGTTACTCAGGTCCGTAAAACCTACATTAACTAAAACTACACATCCCTGACACAGCTTTATCAAGAGGCATGGCCAACAGTACATTCTGTTTGTCACAGCACGTCCAATTAGCTAGTTCAGTGTGTGTGTGTGTGTGTGTGTGTGTGTGTGTGTGTGTGTGTGTGTGAGAGAGAGTGTGTGTGTGTGTGAGTGTGTGTGTGTGTGTGTGTGTGTGTCAGGGTTCCGGTGTTGGGGTTGAGTTTGTAGCTCATGTCACTGTTACACTAGTAGGGGGAGGTGTGTGTGTGTGTGTGTGTGTGTGTGTGAGTGTGAGTGTGAGTGTGAGTGTGAGTGTGTGTGTGTGTGTGTGTGTGTGTGTGTGTGTGTGTGTGTCAGGGTTCCGGTGTTGGGGTTGAGTTTGTAGCTCATGTTACTGTTACGCTAGTAGGGGGAGGTGTGTGTGTGTGTGTGTGTGTGTGTGTGTGTGTGTGTGTGAGTGTGTGTGTGTGTGTGTCAGGGTTACGCTAGTGGGGGGAGGTGGTGGGGGAAGAGGACAGTTAAGAGTCAGTCAGCCTTCAGTGCTGACAGCCATTACAAGTTCTTTAAATAGAGCACATTAGAAAAGCCCTTAAATAAAGCACATTAGAAATAAAGCACATTAGAAAAGCCCTTAAATAAAGCATTTTACACTCCAAATAGACATCACAGCCCTTTCCCTATGAAGGAACAAACGTTTAAATCGATTCGCAGCAGTAGTAAACATTGTTTACTCTTGCTGCGAATAATAAATAAATAAACAAGATTATTTATGTATTATTCCTATGCAGGGTCAAAAGGTCCCGATTAAACAGATACTTTTGGGTGGGGCATGTGTGGCAGTCTGTCTTTATAAAACAAAGAATTCTGGAACTTTTAATGTGTGATTGTGATTAACTTAACTTTCTATCGTTTATATTTTTTTTAATCGATTGACAGCACTAGTAAACGAACAGATGGTTGGATGGTTATTTTTTCCAATGTATTATTGAGGGCACTTACAAGCAAACAAGGTTATTTTTCTAATTTATTATTGTATGGTCCTTGTGCTGCAGTAACTTTATCCGTCAACCTCACCCATCAAGCTGGTGGGCGGACTAACTCTAACCTTGTCCAATCCACTGCTTCCATCTGAGCAGGTGGGCGGGACTAACTCTAACCTGGTCCAGTCCACTACTTCCATCTGAGCAGGTGGGCGGGACTAACTCTAACCTTGTCCAATCCACTGCATCCATCTGACCAGGCAGTAATCACAGGCCATTGATAACTTCAACAGTAATATCACAGGCAATCCTCACATCAGTAATGATGTCACACGGCAGTAATGACATCACAGAGCAGTATGTAATCACATCAGTAATGATGTCACACAGCAGTAATGACATCACAGAGCAGTATGTAATCACATCAGTAATGATGTCACACGGCAGTAATGACATCACAGAGCAGTATGTAATCACATCAGTAATGATGTCACACAGCAGTAATGACATCACAGAGCAGTATGTAATCACATCAGTAATGATGTCACACAGCAGTAATGACATCACAGAGCAGTATGTAATGTAGGTCACAGAGGAGGCAGTAATCACAGGCCATTCAGACTTCCTTGGGCAGGTTTATTATACAAAATGCTGATGAAGTTTAGCGAATAAATTACAATTTACCTTACCATAGTCACAGCAGCATTTGACAATGATTCTCATCTATACAAAAATGACAGCATCATCAGCAAAACATGTCTGGCGACACATTACATGAAGGCACTGATCACAGAACACGCAACTATGATTCTCATCTATAAAAAAACATCAGCATCATCAGCAAAACATATCTGGCGTCAGATTGTATGAAGGCACTGATCACAGAGCACAACACACAGATAAAAGGGTTGGGACATCATGTCTGTGAAATTGAGTGTGACACGGTCAGAAAGTGTGTTATGTTATAGTGGACACATGCAGCTTTAAGCGTCACAGTGCAACATGTAGCTGTGTTAGGTGTGTGTGTGTGTGTGTGTGTGTGCACCTAAGTGATAGCACAATTTAAAAGCATCAACTATTCTGCACTATACGTAGTTTCACATGGGGATTGTGTCAAACATTCTGCACTACAGTTCCACATGGGGATTGCATGTGTGTGTGTGTGTGTGTGTGTGTGTGTGTGTGTGTGTGTGTGTGTAAGGTGTAACAGGGATTGCTTCACAGTAACAGTTCTTTTTGGGGATTGCATGTGTGAGTGTGTGTTTAAGAGGTAACATGGTGATTGTGTGTGTGTGTGTGTGTGTGTGTGTGTGTGTGTGTGTGTGTGTGTGTGTGTGTGTGTGTGTGTGTGTGTGTGTGAGATGTAACATGGGGATTGTGTGTGTGTGTGTAATGTGTAACAGAGATTGCTTCACAGTAACAGGAGCATAGGGATGATATGTCAATGTGTGTGTGTGTGTGTGTGTGTGTGTGTGTGTATGTGGAGTTCAGAGGGGTGTAGTTTGTGTGTGTGCGTGTGGAGTTCAGAGGGGTGTAGTTTGTGTGTGAGTGTGTGGAGTTCAGAGGGGTGTAGTGTGTGTGTGTAGTATGTGTGTGTGTGTGTGTGTGTGTGTGTTAGCAAGTGGACTTCTTTTTGGAGCCAAAAGTGTATGGGCATTGCAGGGAATGTACGTAGACTGATAAAACAAGTGTGTGTGTGTGTGGTGTGGTGTGTGTGTGTGTGTGTGTGTGTGTGTGTGTGTGTGTGTGTGTGTGTGTGTGTGTGTGTGTGTGTGTTGGTTCTGCATGCTTGTCAAGGCTGGGCCTTAGGCTGGGCCCGTCACAACGAAGCGCTAGGACTAGGCCTGTTCCCTGTCTGTGTGTGTGTGTGTGTGTGGTGTGTGTGTGCCTTAGGCTGGGCCCGTCACAACGAAGCGCTAGGACTAGGCCTGTTCCCTGTCTGTGTGTGTGTGTGTGTGTGGTGTGTGTGTGCCTTAGGCTGGGCCCGTCACAACGAAGCGCTAGGACTAGGCCTGTTCCCTGTCTGTGTGTGTGTGTGTGTGTGGTGTGTGTGTGCCTTAGGCTGGGCCCGTCACAATGAAGCGCTAGGACTAGGCCTGTTCCCTGTCTGTGTGTGTGTGTGTGTGTGGTGTGTGTGTGCCTTAGGCTGGGCCCGTCACAATGAAGCGCTAGGACTAGGCCTGTTCCCTGTCTGTGTGGTGTGTGTGTGTATGTGTGTGTGTGGTGTATGTGTGTGTGTGGTGTGTGTGTGCCTTCGGCTGGGCCCGTCACAATGAAGCGCTAGGACTAGGCCTGTTCCCTGTTCCTGAGGCTGCTACTGTGTTCTACAGTTGCTAGGCGACAGGACGGGCACTATGGGAAATTCTCTCTAGGTCAAGGGCTCTGATGTGCCAACTGGTTAGTGAGTGTGTGTGTGTGTGTGTGTGTGTGTGTGTGTCTATGAGTTAGTGAGTGTGTGTGTGTGTGTGTGTGTGTGTGTCTATGAGTTAGTGTGTGTGTGTGTGTGTGTGTCTATGAGTTAGTGAGTGTGTGTGTGTGTGTGCGCGTCTATGAGTTAGTGTGTGTGTGTGTGTGTGTGCGCGTCTATGAGTTAGTGTGTGTGTGTGTGTGTGTGTGTGTGTGTCTATGAGTTAGTGTGTGTGTGTCTATGAGTTAGTGTGTGTGTGTGTGTGTGTCTATGAGTTTGTGTGTGTGTGTGTCTATGAGTTTGTGTGTGTGTGTGTCTATGAGTTAGTGAGTGTGTGTGTGTGTGTGTGTGTGTCTATGAGTTAGTGTGTGTGTGTGTGTGTCTATGAATTAGTGAGTGTGTGTGTGTGTGTGTGTGTGTGTGTCTATGAGTTAATGTGTGTGTGTGTGTGTGTGTGTGTGTGTGTGTGTGTGTGTGTGTGTGTGTGTGTTAACTATGGGCAAGAGCAATGCAGGATACACATTTACCAGTGCAAACATTCCATCATTTAATTAAAAACAAGATGTAAAGACAGAAAGAAAGAGAAGTAACTTAAAACATCAGAGAAAAGACTGAACTTATGTCCAGTCACACACACACTCACACACACACACATACACACTTATAGACACACACACACACACACACTCACTCGTAGACACACACACTGAACTTATGTCCAGTCATCCCCACTGGTCTAACCTCCTAGGGCTGGGTACCATACCTAGACTCCTCCACTGGTCTAGACCCTAGAGCTGGGTATCAGACTACTGACTGGTCTAGACCCTAGGGCTGGGTATGTGACTATCGACTGGTTTAGACCCTAGGGCTGGGTATCAGACTATTGACTGGTCTAACCTCCTAGGGCTGGGTGTCAGACTACTGACTGGTCTAAATCCTATGGGCTGGGTATGTGACTATCGACTGGTTTAGACCCTAGGGCTGGGTGCCAGACTATAGACTGGTCTAGACCCTAGGGCTGGGTATCAGACTATTGACTGGTCTAGACCCTATGGGCTGGGTATGTGACTATCGACTGGTTTAGACCCTAGGGCTGGGTATCAGACTATTGACTGGTTTAACCTCCTAGGGCTGGGTATCAGACTACTGACTGGTCTAGACCTTAGGGCTGGGTATCAGACTATTGACTGGTCTAACCTCCTAGGGCTGGGTATCAGACTACTGACTGGTCTAAACCCTAGGGCTGGGTATCAGACTATTGACTGTTCTAGACCCTAGGGCTGGGTATCAGACTATTGACTGGTCTAGACTCTAGGGCTGGGTATCAGACTACTGACTGGTCTAGACCCTAGGGCTGGGTGTCAGACTATTGACTGGTCTAGACCCTAGGGCTGGGTATCAGACTAATGACTGGTCTAGACCCTAGGGCTGGGTACCATACCTAGACTCCTCCACTGGTCTAGACCCCAGGGCTCCTAGGGCTGGGTATGTGACTATCAACTGGTTTAGACCCTAGGGCTGGGTACCATACTATTGACTGGTCTAGACCCTAGAGCTGGGCATGTGACTATCGTCAACTGGACGTATATCTAATCATCTCCAATCATCTCTGTTGATCTGTAATTCACAGCTGTGCATCGTATCCAATAATTCATATTCATCTGTAGTCTATAGCTGTGTACCATATCCAATAATTCATATTCATCTGTAATTCACAGCTGTGTATCATAACCAATAATTCATATTCATCTGAAGTCGATATCTGCGTATCATCGCTCGTCATCCCTGTCCAGCCATAACTGTTAGCTGCTTGTCATGTCCAATTACTTATGTGTACAAGTGCTCTATGGCACGGGGTTATGTCCAGTCATCGCTATTGGCCGATAATATATGGCCATGCATTCTTACTGGCCGATAATATATGGCCATGCATTCTTACTGGCCGATAATATATGGCTATGCATTCTTACTGGCCGATAATATATGGCTATGCATTCTTACTGGCCGATAATATATGGCTATGCATTCTTACTGGCCGATAATATATGGCTATGCATCATGGCCAAAGTTCCTTGGTAGTTCCTGGTCTATGGCGCTGTCCAATCATTGTTAGTTCCTGGTCTATGGTGGGGTGTGTGTGTGTGTGTGTGTGTATGTGTGTGTGTTGGTTCAGGGTCAATGGCTTTGCACTGCATCCAATCATGGATCAGTGAGTGAGTGAGTGTGTGTGTGTGTGTGTGTGTGTGTGTGTGTGTGAGTGCGTTGGTCCATGGTCAATGGCTTTGCACTGCATCCAATCGTGGATCAGTGAGTGAGTGTGTGTGTGTGTGTGTGTGTGTGTGTGTGTGTGTGTGAGTGCGTTGGTCCATGGTCAATGGCTTTGCACTGCATCCAATCATGGATCAGTGAGTGAGTGAGTGTGTGTGTGTGTGTGTGTGTGTGTGTGTGTGTGTGTGTGTGTGTGTGTGTGTGTGTGTGAGTGCGTTGGTCCATGGTCAATGGCTTTGTAGCAGTGCAGCTAGACCACAAAGGAGGATTTCTGCTTGAATTCCCCCTGAAACACACATGCAGGCAAATACACATTACATATATACATGCTCATACACACTTAACTGAAACACACATGCAGGCAAATACACATTACATATATACATGCTCATACATACTTAATACAATATATTTATTATATATAATATAAACATATAAAATATATGGTGTACATATATACATGCTCATACATACTTAATACAATCATATAAGCATATAAAATATATGGTGTAGAAATATACATGTGCATATATATTTAATATAATCATATAAAAATAGTATATATAAAAGCATATATATATGCTCAAACATATTTAATATTATAAATATATAAAATATATGCACTATATGTAAATGCACATATTTATGCACATATTTAATATGATATAAATATATAAAATATATGCTATATATGTAAATGCACATACATATTTAACAAACTCCTCAAACATATTACATATAAATGGTTTCTGGATGCAAGCCACACTGTTTGCATAGTGTGTGTGTGTATGTGTGTATGTACGCGTGTGTGTGTGTGTGTGTGTGTGTGTGTGTGTGTGTTGTGTGTGTGTGTGTGTGTGTGTGTGTTGTGGGCCTCACCTCCTCATCATCTCCATAGTCTGAGGTAGGGCGATACACAGCTGAGTGTGTGTGTGTGTGTGTGTGTGTGTGTGTGTCTCCATAGGTAGGCTGATACATAGCTGAGTGTGTGTGTGTGTGTGTGTGTGTGTGTGTGTGTGTGTGTGTGTGTGTGTGTGTGTGTGTGTGTGTGCAGTGGCGCCTGCAGCCGTACGCACTGGGCGTACAATCAGCTATGGAGAAAAAAGGGAGCGAGAACCATTGACCATAGCTTCCCCCTCTCCCCTCTACTTCAGCCCCATCTCCCCTCTACTTCAGCCCCCTCTCCCCTCTACTTCAGCCCCATCTCCTCCCCTCTATTTCAGCCCCATCTCCCCTCTACTTCAGCCCCCTCTCCCCTCTACTTCAGCCCCATCTCCTCCCCTCTAATTCAGCCCCCTCTCCCCTCTACTTCAGCCCCCTCTCCCCTCTACTTCAGCCCCCTCTCCCCTCTACTTCAGCCCCATCTCCCCTCTACTTCAGCCCCATCTCCTCCCCTCTATTTCAGCCCCCTCTCCCCTCTACTTCAGCCCCATCTCCTGCCCCCCCCTCCCCTCTATTTCATCTCCTGCCCCCTCTCCCCTCTATTTCAGCCCCATCTCCCCTCTACTTCAGCCCCATCTCCTGCCCCCCCCTCCCCTCTATTTCATCTCCTGCCCCCTCTCCTCTCCATTTCAGCCCCCTCTCCTCTCTATTTCAGCCCCATCTCCCCTCTATTTCAGCCCCATCTCCCCTCTATTTCAGCCCCATCTCCCCTCTACTTCAGCCCCCTCTCCTGCCCCCTCTCCCCTTTATTTCAGCCCCATCTCCTGCCCCCCTCTCCCCTCTATTTCAGCCCCATCTCCTCCCCTCTATTTCAGCCCCATCTCCTCCCCCCCTCTCCCCTCTATTTCAGCCCCATCTCCTCCCCTCTATTTCAGCCCCATCTCCTCCCCCCCTCTCCCCTCTATTTCAGCCCCATCTCCTGCCCCCCTCTCCCCTCTATTTCAGCCCCATCTCCCCTCTACTTCAGCCCCATCTCCTCCCCACTCCCGTTTTGTCATTCCTCCCGGTAATCTCCCATAATGTACAAGGTTCAAACGTCAAACAATAAGTTGACATGAAGGATGAAAGACACCAATAATGAAATCATTAGCTGATTCTCCGGTTGCCAGAGATCCTTTATGAAAGGTACTAAATAAATACTAGAGGCGGGCCGTTATCGGCGTTAACGTGCTGCGTTAACGCGAGACTCTTATCGCGCGATAAAAAAAATATCGCCGTTAATCTATTCTCAAAGTTGGGTTGGGAGCTGGGTCTATACTACACAAACTATGATGACTTTCACCAAAGATCTTAGATTCTACAAAGATAAGCCAACATAATACGTTACTATGGGACCAAAATGCCAACAAATTCCTATTTCGAACTCTTAGAAAATAATTTAGTGTGTCTGTAAAGCGAGCTAGCAAGCTAACGAACTAGCTCTAGCTCATTCAAGTAAATAGTAGTAACTATAACAACATCATGTGCTAAACGCTAACAGCGATTGGGCTCACCTTGAATTTAATACATTGCTGTAGCCCTATAACTTTATATTACTTTGTCTGCTTACACTATAACCAGTAACAGAATCTAGGTGGCTGTTAGTGACAGCTTTCAATTCAAAACATTACGTTAGCGTAGTTCGCTAGCGTTAGCGCGCTAACAACCACATAGTAAGTGGTTGCTGCCTGACCTGAAATAAAGCTAATTTTCTCATAATCCAAACAGTAACAACTTACACTATTAGGCTTGAAATTATTACAAATAGTTGCAGATTGTGACACATGATTCCAAAAAAACCCTTAACAACTCCAGAAAAACGTAATGACCAATTTATTAGTTAAACTCCACATGTGTCCCATTCATTTCAGTAAAACGAACCTAGAATCTGCTCTGCACTGCATAAAGGGGGATTCCCCCCTCCCCTTGCGAAAATAGAACACGGAAGCAAACGGCTCCCTTCCTCAACACTTTCTGCTTTCACCTTGATATTTTAGCGCGGATGTATACCCTACCTCTATATTTTAATGCGGATGTATACTTAGCCGAATTGCACTGAAGGGGACTCCTGCCACAACTGTCCCATGCGAGAGACTTTTTTCTTTAGCAGGCCATATTGTGCAGAAAAGGAGATCTACTTTGCCACCAGAAAATGTGAACAAGCTGGTCTGCCTAAGTGACTGGTGGAAGAAGGAGAAATAGAGCTTGGACTGATTGACACAAAGCTACTGACTGTAAACAGTTCATCACAACTTCTTATGTAGGCTTACAGTTCAAAATCCATGTTTCATGTTTCATTTAGTTCATGTTTAACTAAATAAACAGCTAGTAAACACAAGTACATTTTATTGAACATGATTTATTTCCATCACCAAGTATCAAAGTAGAACAGCTTTTTCAAGCAGTTAGTGATGCATTTTGGAAACAGGAGATGAGCCCCTGGTCTACTGTGCCACCTGGCTTAAGAAACCCGTTCTCAAAGACTTACTTCTAGTCATTATTTAGGTAGCACACATATTCTGAATGCCTTCGGCAGAATTCAAATGAGCCATTTTAATCTAGATTAATCTAGATTAATTTTATGATTAATCTAGATTAATCTAGATTAAAAAAATTAATCTATGCCCACCACTAATAAATACCCAGTATTTTTAACCAAATTGTCGTTTATCTGGCAACCATGTACTGTTGTGGTTAGCGGTCTTGCTCCTTGAGTGTACTGGCTGCAAAGAAAGCGTCTCGTGTAGAGTAATCTCGCATCGTCACGATGGAGAAAACAGCCACAAAAACTTTCTGGGGCACACTTACAGTATTAAAAACAAGAGAAAAGGAGAAAGTGGAGGATACAATGAGAAAGCAGTTGTGCGCCTGGATGAAACACTGCATGTAGGATGCGTGACTAGCGAGGGTAGCGCTGGTTGGCTAATGTTGCTTCTACATAAGGTTACACTGAGTTGCTAAACTAGTTTACGTGTTTAAGTTTGGTAACTAACATTGGCTGAGGTGTTTTTGTAGACATTGTTGCAAATGGTCCTTGTTCAAACATTTGATGTCGTTCACGATGTCTTTTTCTGTATTCAACAACATCTATCTACAAGCTGCTATATAGATATTAATGTTAGCCCAGCTAGCAGAACTGGTAAAATTCTGCTGTTGTTAAGTCTGTCATTATAGTTCCAGTTCTATCAGCACTGGAGTGCAATTTCTATACATCTAAGAAAAATGCACCAGGATGCACGAAATTACATCTAACTTATACAAAAATTTCTGGGGGAGGCCCCTACACCTCCCAAGTGCTCTTGCAAAGAAACATTATGATGCTAATACCCTTGCTTGTTTTGCACACGCTAGAGCACACAAACATTATGATGCTAATACCCTTGCTTGTTTTACACACGCTAGAGCACACAAACATTATGATGCTAATACCCTTGCTTGTTTTACACACGCTAGAGCACACAAACATTATGATGCTAATACCCTTGCTTGTTTTACACACGCTAGAGCACACAAACATTATGATACTAATACCCTTGCTTGTTTTACACACGCTGGAGCACAGAAACATTATGATGCTAATACCCTTGCTTGTTTTACACACGCTAGAGCACACAAACATTATGATGCTAATACCCTTGCTTGTTTTACACACGCTAGAGCACACAAACATTATGATGCTAATACCCTTGCTTGTTTTGCACACGCTAGAGCACACAAACATTATGATGCTAATACCCTTGCTTGTTTTACACACGCTAGAGCACACAAACATTATGATGCTAATACCCTTGCTTGTTTTACACACGCTAGAGCACACAAACATTATGATGCTAATACCCTTGCTTCATCTGCACACGCTAGAGCACACAAACATTATGATGCTAATACCCTTGCTTGTTTTACACACGCTAGAGCACACAAACATTATGATGCTAATACCCTTGCCTCATCTGCACTCTAGAGCACACAAACATTATGATGCTAATACCCTTGCTTGTTTTACACACGCTAGAGCACACAAACATTATGATGCTAATACCCTTGCTTGTTTTACACACGCTAGAGCACACAAACATTATGATGCTAATACCCTTGCTTGTTTTACACACGCTAGAGCACACAAACATTATGATGCTAATACCCTTGCTTGTTTTACACACGCTAGAGCACACAAACATTATGATGCTAATACCCTTGCTTCATCTGCACACGCTAGAGCACACAAACATTATGATGCTAATACCCTTGCTTGTTTTACACACGGTAGAGCACAGAAACATTATGATGCTAATACCCTTGCTTGTTTTACACACGCTAGAGCACACAAACATTATGATGCTAATACCCTTGCTTGTTTTACACACGCTAGAGCACACAAACATTATGATGCTAATACCCTTGCTTGTTTTACACACGCTAGAGCGCACAAACATCATGATGCTAATACCCTTGCTTGTTTTGCACACGCTAGAGCACACAAACATTATGATGCTAATACCCTTGCTTGTTTTGCACACGCTAGAGCACACAAACATTATG
Organism: Coilia nasus; assembly: GCA_027475355.1. NCBI lineage: Eukaryota > Metazoa > Chordata > Actinopteri > Clupeiformes > Engraulidae > Coilia > Coilia nasus. Next base: position 3,502,802 of record CM050198.1, read on the forward strand.
ATGCTAATACCCTTGCTTGTTTTACACACGCTAGAGCACACAAACATTATGATGCTAATACCCTTGCTTGTTTTACACACGCTAGAGCACACAAACATTATGATGCTAATACCCTTGCTTGTTTTACACACGCTAGAGCACACAAACATTATGATGCTAATACCCTTGCCTCATCTGCACACGCTGGAGCACAGAAACATTATGATGCTAATACCCTTGCTTGTTTTGCACACGCTAGAGCACACAAACATTATGATGCTAATACCCTTGCTTGTTTTACACACGCTAGAGCACACAAACATTATGATGCTAATACCCTTGCTTGTTTTACACACGCTAGAGCACACAAACATTATGATGCTAATACCCTTGCTTGTTTTACACACGCTACAGCACACAAACATTATGATGCTAATACCCTTGCTTCATCTGCACACGCTGGAGCGGGCTGCTGTGTTGTAGGCATTAGTGTTGTTTTCCACGGTGAGACAAAGGTGATGTAGGGTATGCAACATGATTGCTAGATTGGCAATAGTACAAGTTGACTTATCCTGGACTTTGCTACGCAGATGAATGAGTGAGGTATGAGATGAATGAGTGAGGTATGAGATGAATGAGTGAGGTATGAATTTGATGCAGCTGGCAGGAGGAGAATTCATTTCAATTAGAACTACAATGCGGTTTCGCTGTAAGCCAGTTTTTGTAGGCTGATGTGCGTTTTTTTGTTTGGGGGGGGTACCTCACAATTTTTTTCTGCAGGCACCCCTGTGTGTGTGTGTGTGTGTGTGTGTGTGTGTGTGTGTGTGTGTGTGTTGTGGACCTCACCTCTTCATCATCTCCATAGTCTGAGGTAGGGCGATACACAGCTGAGTGTGTGTTGTGTGTGTGTGTGTGTGTGTGTGTGTGTGTGTGTGTGTGTGTGTCTACATAGTCTGAGGTAGGGCGATACACAGCTGAGTGTGTGTGTGTGTGTGTGTGTGTCTCCATAGTCTGAGGTAAGGTGATACACAGCTGTGAGTGTGTGTGTGTGTGTGTGTGTGTGTTGTAGACCTCACCTCCTCTTCATCTCCATAGTCTGAGGTAGGGCGATACACAGCTGAGTTCGGTGGCCCGCTGGCAACGAGACACACACACACACACACACACACTTTAGCTACAGATCACACACACACTGGCAAACACATTTGACTCTAGTGATTGACAGACTGGTTTATAATAAGTACAGGTATAGGTCTAGTTCTCTAGACTGGTTCCTGGTAAGGGTTCTTCATAGGTCTAGTTCTTTAGACTGGTTACTACTGAGAGTTCTTCATGGGTCTAGTTCTTGAGACTAGTTCCTACTAAGGGTTCTTCATAGGTCTAGTTCTCTAGACTGGTTACTGCTAAGGGTTCTTCATAGGTCTAGTTCTCTAGACTGGTTACTGGTAAGGGTTCTTCATAGGTCTAGTTCTTGAGACTGATTACTGCTAAGGGTTAGGTGCTAGGGTGCTAAGGGTTAGGTGCTAGGGTGCTAGGGGCAGCTGTGGCCTAGTGGTTAGAGAGTTGGTCTTGTAATCGGAAGGTTGCCGGTTTGAATCCCGCCCTAACCATGGTTGAGATGCCCATGAGCAAGGCATCTAACCCCACACTGCTCCAGTACTGTAACTGAAACCCTGTAAATATCTGTAAGTCGCTCTGGATAAGAGCGTCAGCTAAGTGTAATTGTAATGTAATGTAATAAAAGGGTTCTACATGGGCTGCAGTTCCTAGTTCTGGTTTCTAAGGGTTCTACATGTGCTGCAGTTCCTAGTTCTGGTTTCTAAGGGTTCTACATGGGCTGACGTTTCTAGTTCTGGTTGCTAAGGGTTCCACATGGGCTGACATTCCTAGTTCTGGTTGCTAAGGGTTCTTCATGGGAGTGGTTCCTAGTTCTGGTTGCTAAGGGTTCTTCATGGGCTGACGTTCCTAGTTCTGGTTGCTAAGGGTTCTTCATGGGCTGACGTTCCTAGTTCTGGTTGCTAAGGGTTCTACATGGGAGTGGTTCCTAGTTCTGGTTGCTAAGGGTTCTAGATGGGAGTGGTTGCTAGTTCTGGTTGCTAAGGGTTCTACATGGGAGTGGTTGCTAGTTCTGGTTGCTAAGGCAGATGTAAACAAAAGGACTTACCTTCCAGACACCCTCTCTTTCATCTCTGTTGGAAAAGGAGAAAGAAATGTTACTCT
>CM050198.1:3510000-3515000 GCA_027475355.1 Coilia nasus
CACTAATAAAAGTCTCTCTCACACACACTAATAAAAGTCTCTCTCACACACTAATAAAAGTCTCTCACACACACAGTAATAAAAGTCTCTCTCTCACACACACTAATAAAAGTCTTTCTCACACACACTAATAAAAGTCTCTCTCACACACACTAATAAAAGTCTCTCTCACACACACTAATAAAAGTCTCTCTCTGACACACACTAATAAAAGTCTCTCTCACACACACACACTAATAAAAGTCTCTCTCACACACACTAATAAAAGTCTCTCACACACACACTAATAAAAGTCTCTCTCACACACACTAATAAAAGTCTCTCACACACACAATAATAAAAGTCTCTCTCTCACACACACTAATAAAAGTCTCTCACACACACACTAATAAAAGTCTCTCTCACACACACTAATAAAAGTCTCTCACACACACACTAATAAGTCTCTCTCACACACACACTAATAAAAGTCTCTCACACACACACTAATAAAAGTCTCTCTCACACACACTAATAAAAGTCTCTCACACACACTAATAAAAGTCTCTCACACACACACTAATAAAAGTCTCTCTCACACACACTAATAAAAGTCTCTCACACACACTAATAAAAGTCTCTCTCACACACACTAATAAAAGTCTCTCTCTCACACACACTAATAAAAGTCTCTCTCTCACACACACTAATAAAAGTCTCTCTCACACACTAATAAAAGTCTCTCTCACACACACTAATAAAAGTCTCTCACACACACTAATAAAAGTCTCTCACACACACACTAATAAAAGTCTCTCACACACACTAAAAAAAATCTGCTTTTTTACAGTGCTGCCTATTTCCACTAACCGTGGAATCCTCTTTTCTGATTGGCTGATGAGGTAGGCATCACTTTCGAGGAACTGATTATCTTTGAAGCAGATCTCAGAAAAAACACTGAATGGGCGCTCCATATCAATAAACTTATGAATGGTAACCATAACAACATTCACTAGCCAAGTTATTGATTAAATGACTATTGCCTATTCCACACTCTACTTTCTCCTAACAGATGCTATGAAGTAGCACATCAACCGGTTATTCTGACATGTGTGTGTGTGTGTGTGTACCTGTGGGTTTCCCGTTGTAGATGACCAGGCTGACCTGCTTGGCGTCGATGTTCTGGAACTTCCACTCCACTCTGGCGTCTGGGCCGAAGTCTGCCGAGGGGGTGCACTTCAGGTCGGCTCCTGCAGGGGGAGCTCTGCTCAGTCACCAGCATCACAGCACCAGAATCACCTGCAGCTCCCAGTGACTCCACTACACTCCATCCTCTCTAGCGCCCCCTACACTCCATTACACACCACTACACTCCATCCTCTCTAGCGCCCCCTACACTCCATTACACACCACTACACTCTATTACACACCACTACACTCTAGCGCCCCCTACACTCCATTACACACCACTACACTCCACTACACTCTAGCGCCCCCTACACTCCACTACACACCACTACACTCTAGCGCCCCCTACACTCCACTACACACCACTACACTCCACTACACTCTAGCGCCCCCTACACTCCATTACACTCCACTACACTCCACTACACTCTAGCGCCCCCTACACACCACTACACTCCACTACACTCTAGCGCCCCCTTCACTCCACTACACACCACTACACTCTAGCGCCTCCTACACACCACTACACACCACTACACTCTAGCGCCCCCTACACTCCATTACACTCCACTACACACCACTACACACCACTACATTCCACTACACTCCACTACACTCTAGCGCCCCCTACACTCCACTACACACCACTACACACCACTACACTCCATCCTCTCTAGCGCCCCCTACACTCCACTACACTCCACTACACTACACTACACTCCATCCTCTCTAGCGCCCCCTGCACTACACTCCACTACACACCACTACACTCTAGCGCCCCCTACACTCCACTACACTCAACTACACACCATCCCTTTATGCATATGTGTATGCGTATGTGTGCGTGTGTGTGTGTGTGTGTGTGCGTATGTATGTCTATGTGTGTGTGTGCGTGTATGTGTGTGTGTGTGTGTGCGCATGTGTGTCTGTGTGTACGTACCCTTGTTCTCCTCCACGTTTACTTTGGGAGTGCTGGTGTGTGTGTGTGTGTGCGCATGTGTGTGTGTGTGTGTGTGTGTGTGGGTGTGGGTGTGTGTGTACGTACCCTTGTTCTCCTCCACGTTTACTTTGGGAGTGCTGGTATGTGTGTGTGTGTGTGCGCATGTGTGTGTGTGTGTGTGTGTGTGTGTGTGCGCATGTGTGTGTGTGTGTACGTACCCTTGTTCTCCTCCACGTTTACTGTGGGAGTGCTGGTGGTGGCAGTAAAGGCCCAAGTTCCTGTACACCGAAACACAACTGTTGCTATGGTTACAACACACAACAAAACCATTAGCACTGACCACACACACACACACACACACACACAACAGAACTGTTGCTATGGTTACTACACACAACAAAACCATTAGCACTGACCACACACACAACAGAACCATTGCTATGGTTACAACATGGAAGAGAACCATTAGCAATAGTGACCACATGCAACAGAACCGTTGCTATGGTTACAACACACAACAGAACCATTGCTATGGTTACAACACACAACAAAACCATTAGCACTCTTGACCACACACACACACACACAACAGAACCGTTGCTATGGTTACAACACACAACAGGACCATTAGCACTAGTGACCACATATACAACAGAACCATTGCTATGGTTACAACATGGAACAGACCATTAGCACTAGTGACCACATGCAACAGAACCATTGCTATGGTTACAACATGGAACAGACCATTAGCACTAGTGACCACATGCAACAGAACCATTGCTATGGTTACAACATGGAACAGACCATTAGCACTAGTGACCACATGCAACAGAACCATTGCTATGGTTACAACATGGAACAGACCATTAGCACTAGTGACCACATGCAACAGAACCAAGGCAAAAGAAACTCCACTCCACAGCACAGCACAGCACAGCACAGCACAACACAACACAACAAAACAACAGAGCACAGCACAGCACAACACAACACAGCACAGCACAGCACAGCACAACACAACACAGCACAGAACAGCACAGCACAGCACAGCACAACACAACACAACACAGAACAGCACAGCACAGCACAGCACAGCACAGCACAGCACAGCACAGCACAGCACAGCACAGACAGGACAGGGCAGACTAGGACGGCACAGCTCAGCACAGCACACATACTGCCCTAGATATCATAGATATTACAGACACACACACACACACACACACACAGCACACACAACACACACACACACTGCATATCACATATTACACAAATCAGACCACAGACAGTAGGAGTCACAGTCACACACACACACACACACACACACAAACACTGCACACACACACACTGCATATCACAGATATTACCCAAATCAGACCACAGACAGTAAGAGTCACAGTCACACACACACACACACAGTCACACACACACACACACACACACACACACTGCATATCACAAATATTACACAAATCAGACCACAGACAGAGTTGGCAAAAACTCCTCAGAGACCACTATCATTAACACCGGCGTTCCCCAGGGGTGTGTGCTGTGACCACCATAATTAACACCGGCGTCCCCCAGGGGTGTGTGCTAAGACCACCATCATTAGCACCGGCGTCCCCCAGGGTTGTGTGCTAAGACCACCATCATTAACACTGGCGTCCCCCAGGGGTGTGTGCTGTGACCACCATCATTAACACTGGCGTCCCCCAGGGTTGTGTGCTAAGACCACCATCATTAGCACCGGGGTCCCCCAGGGGTGTGTGCTGTCTCCATTGCTCTTCACACTGATGACCCACAACTGCTGTGCCAGATTCACATCCAACCACATCATCAAGTTGGCTGATGACACAACAGTGGTGTGGTGAGGACGCACATCAACTCATCAACTGGTGTGACAGAAACAACCTACTACTCAACGTCAACAGAACAGAAAAAACACCTGACAGACCCTCATTAATCACCCTCATTAATGTCAGTGCCGTGGGGTCTGTGACTGACACCCTCATTAATGTCTGTGCCTGACACACCCTCATAAATGTCAGTGCCGTGGGGTCTGTGAAAAGCACAACGTTTCTGGGAGTGCACATCACAGATGACCTCACATGGACCACCAACACCACCTCCCTGGTCAACAAAGCACAGACACGCCTTCACTTCCTGCGCAGGATGAGGAGAGCTGACCTCCCCACTTCTGCACTCACCACCTTCTACAGGGGTGCTATTGAGAGCATCCTTACCAGCAGCCTCTCTGTCTGGCACGGCAGCTGCTCAGCTGCAGACAAGAAGGCTCTACAGAGGGTGGTGAGGACTGCAGAAAAGATCATCAGATCACCCCAACCTGCCATTCAGGACTTATACACATCACACTGTTCCAAGAGAGCCATCAATATCACCATGGACAACACCCACACAGTAGGCTACACGGACTGTTCTCCCTCCTACCATCTGCAAAGCACTACCGCAGCATGCGGTGCCACACAAATAGACTGAGAAACAGCTTCTTTCCACAGGCCATCAGGCTAATCAACACAATGAAGAAAATCCCATTAACATTCCATGTACATGCTACTGACATCCAAAAACAACCTTACACACACTGATATCCATGCAATATGTTATTTTGACAACGGGAAAAGTGAACATTACGCCTGGCGCATGTTTCAAAAGGGTTGGTCCTAAGTTACCTACAGTAATTAATCATAGGTGTGTTCGGGGCGTAACATGCAATAAACCAATCAGAGTTTATAGTTCAGAGTTTTTCTTTGAAGACCGATCTGGTTGTACATCAGCAGTTAATCTTCGGGGATGAAGAAAACCACCAAAACCCTCATGCATTCGTTATTTTGACTTTTTATTTAGGTCTGTTTTTTCACTTACTTGTGTG
>CM050198.1:3520000-3522500 GCA_027475355.1 Coilia nasus
TACTTCATTTCATTTTGTACAGAGGGTCTGGTTCGGAATCTCTTGACGGTCATTTAGTCGGCCCCAGCAAGACCGATCCAATCAGCGAACAGAGGGTGTGTTTGTTAGCCGTGACGTTGACCTTGTGTGCTACATTTGTAGTGCGTAGGTAGCAGGGGCGATTCCTTTAAGACAACAAGGGAAGCTCAACTTCCTCTAACATTTCACACAATAAATGGTCAAATATGCAAGGTTGAATTTACATTAAATTGGGATTGACATTATGTTTAAAACTAGAAGCATCCTAGAAATATGTTTAACTTCATAGCTAAGTCTTGATAACTCTGTTTATTATTGTCGGGTCCGACGCGATTTTCCGAGGGTTTTGAATGCACAGCACAGCAGGACACCCCATTGAAGCTGAACGTCTGATGCACTTTTTTTCAATGCAGTGAAGCCATGTGTTCATTGGATAAATGCTGAAAATCGTCATTTCCTCGGATGCTCAGCGTCTCTGGGGGTGAATGGAAAATGAGATGGGCGGGGGCGGGCCAAGACGCTAGGCTTACACATTATAATTGGTGGAACTGTCTAAAAGACTACACCCCTTTTGATTGGCAGGCAAACAAACATCGGAGTAAAGTAGAATTCAGTCGCTAGCGGATTTCCCAAAGACAAGTGGTGAGAGAACGTGTTGTCCGTCCAGAGTGCTTGTTATTTACACATTGCACATATTATATTCTAAATAAAACATACCAGTCAGCACAAAGTTATTGAGTTTTTTGTCTAAGTTTCATTAGTTCGTTCACAATCATATTGTTCAAATTAGTCAAGTTGTTAAGGAAACTAGCCCGCTAGTTAGCGTGCTAGCCCAATACAATGGCTACTGCTAATATTGTTGACAATTTTGGCAAACCCATTCGATAGTCTTCCGTATGAGGAGAGACTAGAAATTAAACAGCAGGACAGACCAACACCCAAGACTGATTTGGCCCACAAAAACTGGTGAAAGTAACTGTTTTTTTTTTTCTTCAACTTTCCTGGTACGACGAGATGAACTGTCTAATTGGACGTGCTGTGACAAACAGAATGTACTGTTGGCCATGCCTCTTGATAAAGCTGTGTCAGGGATATGTAGTTTTACTCAAATGTAGGTTTTACGGAGCTGAGTAACTTTGACAGGGCATACAAAAAGGCATGAAAAAAGCAATGGCATTTCCTGCAAAAGGAGCGCAGGGCAGAATTTATACACAATAACGTGTGTTTATAATGGTTCTGTTATATATTTCTGTTCATGTTCTGTTCAGTTCTGGTATTGTTGTATACAGATACAGTTTGGGTGTGTGTTACTCCTGAAAATCATTTTCATGTGTGTGTTACTGTAGTTCTGTGGCATGGCTGTGGTTGACAACAGTCTCAATTAACTTTTTTTTTTCTTAATAACGGCCAGGCTCCAATAGGATAAAAAATATATATATATAATAATGTACACCTAAAATGTGCTTCCCCTATTTGAAAGACCAGCAGCCGCCACTGGTAGGTAGGCTAATTGCATACGTGACGACCAGGCGTTAGCGGTTGGGTATAAGGCAGAGGCACTTTTTTAAACTTCAGCAGAGTCCACACCTCCAACAAATCGTTTCTGACGTGTCTGGTGTCTGGTCCAGACCCTCTGTACATGATGAAATGAAGTACGAGGGGCTGGTTTACCAGGCTAGTGTTTTGCCTGGGAGAATTAAAGTGAAGACTGCACTGTTTATTTAACACTGCAAAACGTGGTTGAATAAATGTGTTTATTTAACACTGCAAAACGAGGTTGAATAAATGTGTTTATTTAACACTGCATACATGTTGAATAAATTGAATAAATGTGTTTGTGATCAGCTTCAGAAGACAGGTCGCATGCAGAACCCAATGCGGAATATGACCAAACTACATTACCCAGAAGTCCTTGCGATGCGGAAGTGAGGTCGACGCCGCGCCATCACAAAACACTTTGAAAGTTTTTTTTTCCCCTCAAATTGCTCCTGATAGCATAACGTCTTTGCTGCTGATAGCTACAACAGAGCTGCAAATACTGCAGACGCGGAGTGGGCTGTCTCTTGGTCTTACAGAGTAAGTTGAATTACTTTTGAGATGGAGGCAACTCACGGTTGAAAACTTATTTTTTACTGCAGCTAATAGTAGTTTTGCCAGCTAGTCGAAGTTGCTGCCTAGTAGTATATTGTCGTATGTTTCTACAGCTCTCTGTGCAGCAAATTGCAGTGTGTCCAGGACAAACTAACTATCGACAGTGCACTTCCATAAACCCCAATGATCTGTTATTTTTACGTAGTATAACTCACCGCGGAAAATCTACATATCTGTCTATTCTCACTGGCATAGTTGACGCGCCGCTGTGATGGGTGACGGCTACATGTCAACCTCGGGGTCCGCGGTAGGAGACGCCACCTACACGCTGGTAGACGCGGAGGAGAGCGAGGCGCCTGCCGTCTTCTTCTGCACGAAGTGCAGACTGCCG
>CM050198.1:3527500-3535000 GCA_027475355.1 Coilia nasus
ACTAAATATGAAGTATATTTACTTTTTTCTTACCTTCTGACCAACAGTCAACCATGCTGAGTTATTTTCAAGAAACTACTATGTATTTTCTTGGAATAATTTTAGTGGTGGCCTATACTCTCCAAATTGCACCCGAAACCTTTCCAAATAAGCAAAACAAAATGTCTATTACTAAATGTAAAGTATATTTACTTTTTTCTTCCCTTCTGAACAACAACCAACCATGCTAAGTTCATTTCAAGGAACTACTATGTACCAATGTCCTCATACAGTATCAGATTACTAGGCATTTGCATCTTTACATCAGGCTGTGTAAGTCAAATACAAAGTATGTAGATAAGCATAAATGATCCCTTTCACCCACTACACTGTACATTTGAGCTTTTTTTCCCCTCAGGGAGGCGCTTTAGACATAGACACAGTCCAGCCTTTCCTCAAATGCCTCCTCCTCATAGGAATCTATACTTGCTGGATAGCCATCGCTCTTTGACAAGATTTCCTCCTCTGCCGCCGTGAAATCAGGGTCAAAGAGCAACTCAAGCACTTTAGAACAGGTAAATCGCTCTATTTTGACACTTACGCGACACTACCAATTAGCCGGCAACACGTGTTAGCGCGTAGTGATAGTAAATGCGTGACGCACGAAAACATGCCCCCCGTGCAGACTGGAAACGCATGAACCAATCACGTCTCTGGTTACTTCAAAGTAGGGCAACCCATATACCGTTTTAAACCTAAGAGTGTCTACTATTGGACCAAAAAGGTGTCAATCACATCAATACGACTGGTTTGAAAGATTCACCACATTTTGCCTGCTTGCCCCAAACACGGAAGTGAATCTGGTGTGCGTGCTGCACATCAAAACGACGCTCAAACGTGGAAAATAATGAAATTGAGTGAGCAAAACAAGTTTGGCCATGTAAATGACATATAAGGCTTTTCTTGTGTATCAATGGATTTGAGATTTAACGTTTTTTGTTAATCGCTACGAGATCGGAAGGATCACCTTCATTTCCAATGGAAAGGAATAGCCATTATTTGTCATGACTTCAGTAAGCTCAAAACATATAAAAATGCATAATGTTGAATGTCCCCATCGAGTTATTTAATCTTTTGGATATAAAATGATTTTAGATGGCAAAAAAAAAATTGTTTGGTCACTTAAACAGGTAAAAAGTGACAATTGGCTTGACGAGGCAGGAGCATTTTTTACAAGTGAACCAAACGTCTCACTTTCTACCTCTTTGTTTTTCTAGACAACCGTAACACATACGAATGTAAAATCCCATGTGCTTGTAGAAAAATAACTACACATCATGTGAAAAATAAAATTATAATCGAAAGATTAAAATCTTTTTGATGAGGTTTATTTCAAAGTCAAAGTCAAAGTCAAAGTCAGTTTTATTTGTCAATTTCTTCACATGTGCTTGACATACAAAGGAATCGAAATTACGTTTCTCACTATCCTATGCGTTTACATAGACGACAACAACAACAACAACAACAACAACAGTAAAGTGCAAGTGCACAAGACAAGACAAATCCTGAGCTAAGTTATTGCAAATAATAAATAAAGTGCAGTTGCTTAAGGCTACTGTTACCTAGTGTTAAAAACTAAACCAGGTATGACAAGTCAAGACGACAAGACGGGACAAGACAAGACAACACTGAGTGTGTGCATGTAGAGGTAGTTGTTCTTGTGAAAGTGATGGCTAGTGCAATAAAAATATAAATAGAAATATAACAGCAGTATGTGTGTGCAAAGTAATGGCTAGTGCAATAAAAATATAAATATGATAGCAGCATGTGTGTGCAATTTTGCATATGCAGAGTCTCAGTTTGGGTAAGGTGGGGGGTGAGAGTCCAATGTCGGGGGGGGTCCAATGGTCCAAGGGTGAGGGTGAGGGTGAGGGTGTGTAGGGGAGAGAGTTCAGCAGTCTGGGGCTGAGGGTGAGGGTAAGGGTGAGGGGGGGGGAGAGAGTTCAGCAGTCTCACGGGTGAGGAGGGGAGAGAGTTCAGCAGTCTCACGGCCTGGTGGATGAAGCTGTTCGTGAGTCTGGTGGTGCGGGAGCGGAGACTCCTGTACCTCTTTCTGGAGGGCAGGAGGCTGAACAGACTGTGTGCAGGGTGACTTGTATCGTTGACTATTGTGATGGCTTTGCGGGTGAGGCGGGTGGTGTAAAGGTCTTGTAGGGATGGGAGTGGTACACCAATTATCCTTTCAGCTGTTCTCACGATGCGTTGTAGAGCCTTCCTGTTGTAGTCAGTGCAGCTTCCGCCCCACACGGTGATGCAGCTGGTGAGGATGCTTTCAATGGTTCCTCTGTAGAACGTGGTCATGATGGGTGGTTGAGCACTTGCCCGCTTCAGTTTGCGCAGGAAGTAGAGACGCTGCTGTGCTTTCTTGGCCAGTGATGCAGTGTTGGTGGTCCAGGAGAGGTCATCACTGATGTGCACCCCCAGGAACTTGGTGCTGCTCACCCTCTCCACTGCAGCACCGTCGATGGTCAGTGGAGGGTGTTGGGTGTGGCCTCTCTGGAAGCTGACAACAATCTCTTTGGTCTTGCTGACGTTTAGCAGGAGGTTGTTGTCTTTGCACCATCTGGTCAGAAGCTCCACCTCTTTCCTGTAGTGGGTCTCGTCGCCGTTGGAGATGAGGCCCACCAGTGTCGTGTCATCTGCAAACTTCACGAGGTGGTTGGAGCTGTGGGTTGGTGTGCAGTCATGTGTCAGCAGGGTGAAGAGGAGGGGACTGAGCACACAGCCTTGTGGCGCCCCTGTGCTCAGGGTGATGCTGCTTGAGATGTTGTTGCCAACACGCACCGCTTGGGGCCTCTGGCTGAGGAAATCCAGCAGCCAGTTGCAGAGGGAGGTGCTGAGGCCCAGTTTGTCCAGTTTGCAGATTAGTTGTTGTGGTATTATGGTGTTGAACGCTGAGCTGAAGTCTATGAACAGCATTCTCACATATGAGTCTTTCTTGTCCAGGTGGGTGAGCGCTGGGTGGAGGGCAGAGCAAATTGCATCGTCTGTGGATCGTTTTGCCCTGTATGCGAACTGGTACGGGTCCAGGCTGGGGGGCAGGGTGGATTTTATGTGTGACAGGACTAGTCGTTCAAAGCACTTCATGATAATGGGTGTCAGTGCCACAGGACGGTAGTCGTTAAAGCAGGATGGGGATGGTTTCTTTGGCACAGGTATGATGGTGGCAGCTTTGAAGCCTGATGGCACAATGGCTTGCCTCAGGGAGGTATTAAAGATGTCTGTAAAAACATCTTTCAGCTCCTCTGCACAGTCTTTCAGCACCCTACCAGGGATGTTGTCTGGACCCGCTGCTTTCCGGGTGTTGATGGCGGAATCTAATTATTTCATTTAGACTTTTTGTTCTTCCAAGTAGCATAATCGCGGCGGCGCGACCGGAGGGGGCGCTGCTGAGTCAAAGGGTTAAAAGCCAAGATATGGACTTTTGAAGAATTTTAAGCTACGTGTTAAATGTTCATTGACGTGTAACTTCGAAACGGTTTATCTCAAGATAAATCCTTTGATAACTTTTTGACAGCATTGTCTGTAGATGACATATACCAAATTTGGTGAGATTCACATGAACGGCCTATGACAGGTTCGTTCAAATTCGTTTTCGCCATGTTAAAATTTCACAGAAATTGTTTTCATTGGAAGTGGGCGTCGACCAGTGCTGAACGCGTGAGGGTCAATAGATTTCACGATAAAAAAAAGTTGTTGTAAACATTAGCATTCTCTAGATAATAGGCAAAAGTACATTTTCTACAATTACAGCGCCCCCTATGGACCAAATTGTATGGCATGTGCTGTGATGTTAGAGGTCTTTGTGGTGATCATGCATGATGTATTTTGCGCAAAATTCCACCTTCTCGGTCCAAGATATTGGCAACTCAAAATGGCAATTTTTGCATTTACCCATATCACTAGGTGGCGCTGTGCTTCAAGTGAGTGTTTATGGGCTGGGCCGATACGCCTCTGTAACACCGACATACTGACACAAAATCGTTGTCTTGGGCAAAATTGTTGACGAATTATTTAACAAAAGCTGTTTTTTGACACCTAGCTTCGCCAATAAACATCGCCCTCTATGACGAAATGTCACAAAATTTAGTACACATGAAAAGAAAGCTGTTTAGAGATGGCATGTCAACTTTGACCAAATTTGACCAATTAAAAGCCAAGATATGGACTTTTGAAAAATTTTAAGCTACGTGTTAAATGTTCATTGACGTGTAACTTCGAAACGGTTTATCTCAAGATAAATCCTTTGATAAATTTTTGTCAGCATTGTTTGTAGATGACATATACCAAATTTGGTGAGATTCACATGAACGGCCTATGACGAGTTCGTTCAAATTCGTTTTCACAATGTTAAAATTTCACAGAAATTGTTTTCGTTGGAAGTGGGCGTCGACCAGTGCTTTCAATGCGCGAGGGTCAATAGATTTCACGATAAAAAAAAAGTTTTTGTAAACGTTAGCATTCTCTAGATAATAGGCAAAATGACATTTTTTACAATTACAGCGCCCCCTATGGACCAAATTTTATGCCATGTGCTGTGATGTTAGAGGTCTTTGTGGTGATCATGCATGACGTATTTTGTGCAGTTCCCACCTTCTCGGTCCAAGATATTGGCAACTCAAAACACCAATTTTTGCATTTACCCATATCACTAGGTGGCGCTATGCTTCAAATGAGTGTTTATGGGCTGAGTCGATACGTCTCTGTAACACCGACATATCACAAAAATTTCATGTCATTGGGTGAAACGTTCATTGAGTTATTCAGCAAAAACCTTTGCCGGTCTCCCCCTCTTTGACGGACCCTGGCAAAGCAGGGGGGTGGCCCTTGGGGACCAAAAGCTTCTAGTCGCTCAAAAACTTCTAGGGCTACATGCCTACAAAGATTCATGTCCCCCGGGGGGTGTGTGTGTGTGTGTGTGTGTCTGATGTCATAATTATCCGGGTCCTGATGTGTGTATGTTAGTGGTGTAACGATAGTCCGTTTTGGATCGGTTATCGGTCTGTGACCAATGCGGTCCGACTGAACCGGTGCGTTGAGCCCAGATTGGTTCAAATGCAGTACGAACGGTTCGATGGCCCGGTCCGACTGCCCCAAATGGGTTTCCAGCACATACATTCAAGTACATTGTTGTATTACAAATACATATATAAATGTATGCACAAAAGGGCATGTCGCGTTGCAATCATGTTTTGTAAGGTGTGTTCGGGGTTAATATAAGCCGTGTTTTCATTTCGATGGTAATTCGGGGAGAGGGAGATCTCAGGTAATGTTGTTTGCGTGGTCCTCTCACCCCACGTGTCTCCACTACAACACGTAAACAAAGAAAAACGTCGCTGTCTCAGAGCAGTGAACATGACTGATTGCAGGCTTGCATATGTGTTGATTTATGGATTAAACTGGATAAATCCTAAAAGTGGTTAGTGTTCCTATTTATTGTGAGTTTCCAGCAGTATTAGCCCATTTATGTCTAATATGTTTCATAAGATATGTTATGAGTGATGTAAGGACAACAGCAGGCTAAAGTTAGCCAATAAACATGTTCTAAGAATGTAATTAATGTAATTAATGTGAAATAGTTGTGGAAAAATTGATAAAATACGACTGAATATAGCTTCCCAATTGCAAATAGCTCAAAATCTGGAACCACTGGCTGTAAAGAGAGGGGACCTTAACCTAATGCCAACATTTAGCTTAGTTGACAATGAAACTCTTGAAAAAACCGTACAAAATCTCAGTTCTTCCACATCTGAACTAGATATTTTGCCCACAAATTTTTTCAAATCTGTTCTTCATCTTATATCAGCCGATGTACTTCAGATTATAAATACATCACTACAGACTGGCATTTTTCCTTCCTCTTTAAAAAATGCAGTTGTAAAACCCTTACTGAAAAAGAATAACCTTGATGGTTCAGTGCTTAATAACTACAGGCCCATATCCAATTTACCATTTATTGGAAAAATAATCGAAAAAGTTGTTTTTAATCAATTAACTGCCTTTCTTACATCAAATTGCTGTTTTGATAAGTTTCAGTCAGGTTTCCGTGCCAATCACAGCACTGAAACAGCTCTTATTAAGGTCATAAATAATATACGTCTTAATTCTGATGTTGGCAAAACATCAGTCTTGGTGTTACTAGACCTTAGTGCAGCCTTTGACACTGTTGATCACTGCATACTACTACATCGACTGGAACACTGGGTTGGATTCACTGGTACGGTTATCAATTGGTTAAAATCATACTTACAACAAAGGAGCTTTTTTGTTGCTATTGGAAACTGTACCTCAGCATCTACGTCCTTGACCTGTGGTGTCCCACAGGGGTCAATCCTTGGACCATTACTATTCAACCTCTATATGCTTCCGCTTGGGCAAATCATAAAAAACAACTCGGTCAATTACCATAGTTATGCTGACGACACCCAAGTTTACTTAGCTCTGTCACCCAATGACTATACCCCCCTTGAATCTCTGTGTGGGTGTATCAATCAAATCAACAACTGGATGTCACACAATTTTCCTCAGCTGAACGCAGATAAAACTGAAGTAATTGTATTTGGGAAAAAGGAAGACAGACGTAGGATCACTACTGCTCTTGAGACTAAGGGGCTTAAAGCAAAAGATACTGTTAAAAATCTCGGTGTGCTTATTGACAGTGAACTAACATTCAACAGTCATATGAAAGTAATCACTAAATCTGCATTCTATCACCTAAAAAACATTGCTAAACTTAGAGGCCTTATGTCAAAACAAGATCTAGAAAAACTTGTACATGCCTTTATTTCCAGTAGGGTTGATTACTGTAATGGCCTTTTTACTGGCCTTCCTAAAAAGACCATCAAACAGCTTCAACTGATCCAAAATGCAGCAGCAAGGGTTCTTACAAGAACAGAAAGATCTGACCACATTACTCCAGTTTTTAATGTCCCTGCACTGGCTCCCAGTAAGCTATAGAATTGACTTTTAGGCTTTGCTTCTTGTGTTTAAATCATTAAATGGGATGGGACCCAATTACCTATTTGATATGTTTCAGTTATACGCAGTTATACGCACCAACTAGGTCTCTGAGATCACTTCAGAAAAATTTGTTGGTAGAACCTGTTGTTAGAACAAAATGTGCTGTAAAGCTCTGGAACCAACTTCCAGAAGACATTAAAAATGCTCCTACTGTTGGCAGTTTAAAATCTAGACTAAAGACCAAACTGTTTTCAGATGCTTTCTTATGCTTTTATATGTTTTATCTACCTGTGAGATGCGTGAGGAACACCTGAGTGTGTGAAGTGCATGGCTGCGCTTCCCGAAGGGGAAGGCAATGTGATGGAGTGACCATCACTAGAGTTATGGGTGTGCTCTGACCCGAAGGGGAAGTCAATGTGATGGGGTGAGCATCACTAGAGTTGTGGGTGTGCTCTGACTGCCACCCCAACGAGCCTGGCTCTTTGGCATTGCGGTCAGGGC
>CM050198.1:3542500-3600000 GCA_027475355.1 Coilia nasus
CTTAGTGACCTTAGTGACCTTCCTGACCCTTACCACCCTATTATCTGCTCATCACCACGGCTGACAGATAACGTGACTATAACCTTGTAAATGACCTTGATTGGGGCGGACACACACACACACACACACACACACACACACACACGAGTTCATCTCTTGCCTCATCATGCCAAAAGTACACAGGATGGGTGCACGTTTCAAAAAGCATAGTTTATGCAACAGTTTAAAAAATACATTTTTGTTAAAAGATTCTGTAAAATAAAAATATTTTGACATGGTGCTTCCTTTCTAGTTTCCTTTGCCACAAAAGTACACTTGACTTTACAAGCATGAGTCCTTCACACTTTACAAGCACGAGTCCTTCACACTTTACAAGCTCAAGTCCATCACACTTTACAAGCATGAGTCCTTCACACTTTACAGTGAATGAGGTAGAGGGACACACACACACACACACACACACCTGGAGCAGTGTGGGGTTAGATGCCTTACAGTGAATGAGGTAGAGGGACAGACACACACACACACCTGGAGCAGTGTGGGGTTAGATGCCTTACAGTGAATGAGGTAGAATAACATAGTCCCCCTGGAGCAAAGAGAGTGTGTGTGCGTGTGTGTGTGTGTGTGTGTATAAAGTGCAGGGACAGGAGAAACGGTGGGGAGGAGGAGTTGTAGTCCTGTGTGTGCGGTGGTACCTATCCCGAGTGTGTGTGTGTGTGTGTGTGTGTGTAAAGTGCAGGGACAGGAGAAACGGTGGGGAGGAGGAGTTGTAGTCCTGTGTGTGCGGTGGTACCTATCCCGAGTGTGTGTGTGTGTGTGTGTGTGTGTGTGTGTGTGTTACGTTGTGTAAAGTGCAGTGACAGTGTGTGTGTATGTGTGTGAGAGTCTGTGTGTGTGTGACGGTACGTTTCGGTTTTGTACCGATTACAGGCGTGTCAATGCAGTTACCAAGCCTGATTGTTATCCCCTTCCCAGGCTTAATGACTGTGTTGACCGCGTCGGTTCTGCTGCCTTTGTCAGCAAATTTGATTTGCTGAAGGGGTATTGGCAGATCCCGTTGACGCCTAGAGCTAGAGAAATTTCTGCTTTTGTTACGCCTGATGATTTTCTTTCTTATCGCGTTATGGCGTTTGGGATGCGCAACGCACCAGGCTCGTTTCAGCGTCTTATTAATAATGTTTTGTCCGGTTTATCAGGCTGTGAAGCCTATTTGGATGACGTAGTTCTCCATAGTTGTTCATGGTCTTCTCATGTCAGTCAGATTCGTGAGCTTTTCCGTAGACTTGCGGCCGCCAGACTAACCATCAATTTGGCTAAGTGCGAGTTCGGAAAAGCCACGGTGACGTATCTGGGACGAGTTGTGGGCCGGGGTCAGGTGCGTCCTTTGGATGCAAAAGTTTCTGCCATCTCCAGTTTTCCTGCCCCTGTTGACCGTCGTGAGTTGCGCCGTTTTCTGGGAATGGTGGGCTACTATCGCGGGTTTTGTAAGAATTTTTCCGCGGTAGTTGCTCCACTCACTGATTTACTTAGCCCGAAGGTCCCGTTTGCTTGGTCTAAATGTTGCCAGTTAGCCTTTGAAAATGTCAAGGCGTTGTTAATTTCCGCACCTGTTTTAGCTGCTCCTGACTTTAGCAAACCTTTTCATTTGGCCGTTGATGCCAGCGACTCGGGTGCCGGCGCTGTCCTTTTGCAGGATGGTGCTGAATGTGTCCAGCACCCTGTTTGCTACTTTTCAAAAAAATTTAGCTACCAGCAACAGCGGTATTCTACCATCGAAAAGGAAACATTGGCACTCGTCCTCGCTGTGCAACATTTCGAGGTGTTTTTAGGTGCCTCAGAGAAGATAGTCGTGTTCAGTGATCATGACCCTCTGAAGTTTCTCAGGCGTACACGGGCTGCTGGATCAGCCGCATGTGAGCGAGCCGCAGGATGACGTCCTTCACAGCGCCCCCCTCTGGTGCAGTGGAGAACACACAAATCCCCCGCAGGACACCCAGCAAGCGGTCTCTGTCGCACGGCCCTCCTTCTAACGCCGCAGACAGGACAGCCCTCTCCTCTAACGCCGCAGACAGGACAGCCCTCTCCTCTAACGCCGCAGACAGGACAGCCCTCTCCTCTGCACCAGTCGACCTTTCCAGGAGGGAACAAACGTGTCATTAGAACGCTGCTCGCTGAGGGTTCCATCTGATGATGTCATAATGGAGCAGTGACATTCCATTCTAAACCCCTATAGTGTGACTGGGAGAGGCTGTGAGGTCAGACTGGGCCAATTTAAACTATACAGCTGTGAGGCGTGACTGGAAGGAGGCTAGTTGCCATTTTCAAATCAGGACAGAGCCCAGGCTCCGTGAACTAGACACAAACAACGTACATCTGAATATAAATACAAACATTAACAGGCGCAATACCAACCAGCATCACTGGTGTCACTTTCAACCAAAATCGCACTCTAGTTTTCCATCACTTCACATTGACTGTGAATAATATATACAAATATACAAAATATACAAATCATTACACCAAGCTCAATAAACACTAGGTCAGTATTTTACAAACATTTCTATCAGCCTGAACAAGAAGTTGGTCAGTATTTTACAAACATTTCTATCAGCCTGAACAAGAAGTTGGTCAGTATTTTAGAAACATTTCTATCAACCTGAACAAAGACATTTTCTAAATGTTTATACCAGTCACAATAAAGACTAAGTGTTTTATGAGCGTTTCTACCAACCTCAACAAGGACTTGGTCAGTATGTGTGGCGTGAGCTGCTCTTCTCCGTGGACCAGGCAGAGTGCGAAGGCCAGTGCGAGCTGAGTGGGCAAGTAGGCGTGATCCTGATATCCCCTCGGAAGGATATCAGAAGAATGTATATGATCAATTGATTAATAATGGTGTGTATATAAGCTAAAATGTCGCATTAAAATGCATGCATAGGCATACTGGCATACATATTGTTTTAAATGTGAAGTTCTGTTAGAATGGCTCTGTAGCTCAGAATGAGAATAATGATATTGCGTAATTATTAGGAGGGAGTATTATTATGAAAATATATTAATATTTGTTTTAAATGTGAAGTTCTGTTAGAATGGCTCTGTAGCTCAGAATGAGAATAATGATATTGCGTAATTAGGAGGGAGTATTATTATGAAAATATATTATTTGTTTTAAATGTGAAGTTCTGTTAGAATGGCTCTGTAGCTCAGAATGAGAATAATGATATTGCGTAATTAGGAGGGAGTATTATTATGAAAATATATTAATATTTGTTTTAAATGTGAAGTTCTGTTAGAATGGCTCTGTAGCTCAGAATGAGAATAATGATATTGCGTAATTAGGAGGGAGTATTATTATGAAAATATATTAATATTTGCGAGTGTACGGATGGAATTTACATGTGCGAATGGCCACACTGGCAGTGTGCAATCAAACGTTCAACATCATGAATTCTGCAGCTACAGAGGTGGGTCCATTCTACGCTTATTTACATTGAGTGCCTAGCACATGATTCCCCTCGCAAAATGGCGGCCGCGTCGGACGTTTTCCCGTGTGGTCAGCCAATGCCGTGTCCGCTCTAGTGTTTTACTGCAACTCTATGGATCTGACCGTTTGTAGTCGTTCCTGTATGTCTTATTTCTACACGGGACACACAATTTATTCATTCGAGCTGGCTACACACACACACACACACACACACACACACACACAAACACACATACACACACACACACACATATACACACACACACATACACACACACACACACATACACACACACACATACACATACACACACACACACATACACATACACACACACACATACACACACACACACACACATACACATACACATACACACACACACATACACATACACACACACACACACACACACACACACATACACACACACACACACACACATACACACACACACACACATACACACACACACACAATTTATTCATTCGAGCTAAAGGCGCTTGTAGCTGTGTGAAGCCAGCGACACTAGCAAAATTTTCAATTTACTTTACTATTCGAAGAATATCAATAAATACCCATATACAATAAATTCCTTTCCAAAGGTAAAAGCTATGTTGAATAAAAACAAAAATAAATAAATGAATATGAACATGAGGTTAAAATAAATAATCCTTTTCAGATAGCCCACTATTGTTACATGTTAAAAACTTCAGCTTGAAGGGGTGGAAAAAAAGATTATGGTACATGATGAAAAGCATAATCACATCTGGTGAGAAAATTACTACATATATAGAACTTCTGTAACTGGACATTATTACACACCTGTAACTGCCTACCATTGTCATACAATACTTATTTCGAATAATATAGTATAGCACAATAAAGAAATACCCATTTACATTAAATTCCTTTCCAAAGGTAAAAGCTATGTTAAATAAAAACAAAAATAAATGAATGAATATGAACATGAGGTTAAAATAAATAATCCTTTTCAAATAGCCCACTATTGTTACATGTTAAAAACTTCAGCTTTGTGCAAATGTGAAAATAACAAAATGTACATTAGCAAATGTAGGTCGCATAAAATGCTTATATCATATTCTTGAAGATTATGAACAGATATTTAGGCAATATTTCTCTGTGTAGGTGCTGAATGGTATGTATTAGGCCTGCCATAGTAATACACACATGACCTTAAAAGTGTGTGGCTGATAAAACATCAAGTTGCGCATATGTAAAAGGGGGGTGGAATTTAGGTGGAAAGGGGGGGGGGGGGGGGGTGCAAATAAAATTCTTACATGATGTACTCTAAGATAATTAAGAGATAATTAAGATAAATATTTTGTGGTGCAGCCAGACCCCTCCTCCATCACACTCACACACACAGAAGCACTCTTACTTTCCACTATAAAGTCCACCTGACTACTGTCTATGGTCTTGAATAGTAGTATCTAAACTATTATTTAACAAGTTGTGCTTGTCTGATATTTGCGTAAAATTAAATCCTTATATGATATACTTTAAGGATATTAAACGATGCTCATGCAGAGTTCATTCATGTAAGTACCAGGCTGGTGTGAATGATGGTATGAAGAATGGTTTGAATTAGCCCTACTGCTATAGTACACAAGGTACTTTCAAATTTTGTGTCTGAGAAAACAACAAAGTTGTGCATACTTGATATGGCCCTAAAATGAAATCACTAGGCCTATATGACATTTAAGAATATTAAGAGGTAGTTGTGCAGAATACATCTGTGAAGGCCATAGAAAATTCTAGCCAAGTGGCGTATGGGCCTACAGTACACATGTAATATTCAAATTGTTTGACTGAGAAAACAAGTTGTGCATATCTGATATGGGGAAAAAATAGACCCTACATGATACACTTCAAGGGTATTAACATGTGTATATGCAGGTATGCTTTTCCCACTGCCCTTCTCCTTCTACACGTATGACTGTACTTCTAATGCCCCATATGCTGCTAGACCATATCAAATGGCTTCTGAATGGTCACAATGTTCTAATAAATGTAATATTCAGGTTTTTGGAAGTGAAAACAAATTGTGCATATAAAAGGAGATAATACTATGTCTTTAAATGGTACTGTTTAAGATTACTATTATAAGGTATTTATTGACAGTTTACCAATGCAGGCCCTAGGCCTAGTAAAAATCGTTGTAACAATATTAGACCGTTTGCTAATGCACAATTTAAATTCTAAATGTCTGACTGTGAACATATGAAATTGTGCATATCTGAAACTGAGGTAACATGAAATCCTTGCTAAAAAAATATGAACAGTTACATGCAGAATATACAATATATCAGCGTATGTACCATGCCAAAGAAAATGCCAACCTATTGCTAGCCCATGTAATAAATCAACAGAAAAACGTTCATTGTCCATTGATGCCTCATGCATAACTTACTCACGTTAACATGTCTCATAGCCTACAAAAGCGTAACACTTATGTGTGATACAAATAATACAAAGTATGTTTGCCGTCATAGAAGTGTAGGCATACTAAAGATCTATGTGGTTTACCGACAGATATTTTCTATTTTAAAGTAGAACGTAGCCTACGAATTTTATACAACTGAACAAATCTGTTCAATGTCTTTTTCATGTGGACAGTGCATGTACGGTGTGTGGTTGTGAAAACGAGTTGTGTACATCTGATGTCTCTTTCCCTCTGTCGCTGGATTTGTCACCTGTTCCCTGGTTCCACCACTCGGTTAATGTGGGCTACCGCTGGACTCCCTGGGAGACTTTAGATGTCTGATTATGGAGCGTTGATTAGCCTACCTTGTAAAAAATTCGAGACGAGTGTGATAAAATTGTAAAATTAGCCTGAGCCACATTCGCGTGGGTCAGTGGCGCACCAAACTCGTAAAAACATAGAAATATTCGCAAAAGCAAACCTCCTAACTGAACCACTATACACTTTTATTTTGGTAGTTTTTCGCCGCCATTTTGATCCTTACTGTCGTGTTCTGTCGCTTACTATCGCTGGCTACACCATAGACATCCTATACATATGTATATATACACATACACATACACACATACACATATACACATACACATGTGTAGGATATCTAAGACTCACGACCACACAGCTACTTGCTGAACTGACTCAACTACGGCAAGTCTATTTGACAAACATAATGACACACATACGCCTTCTGTAGTCGGGGCTGTAGCGCCTCTCTGTGGCACAAACATAATGTTCACTGAGGATATCATTTACATATTTTAACAAAAGGCCTAATTCTGTGTGTATTGTATGTGACGCGTACCTTAAACTTTGGAATAACTTAGTAGTTTAAGTTCATTTATAATAATAGTTGAATATCTTTCTCAACTAATGTTTGCTTTTCTATGATATTGTGGCCTACATTAAAAAAGCCTGACAGAAATAAAAGCAAGTAACGAAGTTAAAAAAAAAAAAACTGTTTACTTTTAAAAACCTTACATGTATTAATAAAATTACTGCATGTAGACAGACTCAACCCAATTAATGATTAAAATTACAAATGAGTAAGTACATGAAAAACACATACAAAAAAATAAAAGAACATCAGAAAAAGAAAAAAAAACACAGATGTGTTACTGTAGAAATCAGTATATTCTAACACAGGTGTGTGTATAAATCAGTATATTCTAACACAGGTGTGTTACTGTAGAAATCAGTATATTCTAACACAGGTGTGTTACTGTAGAAATCAGTATATTCTAACACAGGTGTGTGTAGAAACCAGTATATTCTAACACAGGTGTGTGTATAAATCAGTATATTCTAACACAGGTGTGTGTATAAATCAGTATATTCTAACACAGGTGTGTGTATAAATCAGTATATTCTAACACAGGTGTGTTACTGTATAAACCAGTATATTCTAACACAGGTGTGTGTAGAAATCAGTATATTCTAACACAGGTGTGTGTAGAAATCAGTATATTCTAACACAGGTGTGTTACTGTATAAACCAGTATATTCTAACACAGGTGTGTTACTGTAGAAATCAGTATATTCTAACACAGGTGTGTTACTGTAGAAATCAGTATATTCTAACACAGGTGTGTGTATAAATCAGTATATTCTAACACAGGTGTGTGTATAAATCAGTATATTCTAACACAGGTGTGTGTAGAAACCAGTATATTCTAACACAGGTGTGTGTAGAAATCAGTATATTCTAACACAGGTGTGTGTATAAATCAGTATATTCTAACACAGGTGTGTGTAGAAATCAGTATATTCTAACACAGGTGTGTTACTGTAGAAATCAGTATATTCTAACACAGGTGTGTTACAGTATAAATCAGTATATTCTAACACAGGTGTGTGTATAAATCAGTATATTCTAACACAGGTGTGTGTAGAAATCAGTATATTCTAACACAGGTGTGTGTATAAATCAGTATATTCTAACACAGGTGTGTGTATAAACCAGTATATTCTAACACAGGTGTGTGTATAAATCAGTATATTCTAACACAGGTGTGTTACTGTAGAAACCAGTATATTCTAACACAGGTGTGTGTATAAATCAGTATATTCTAACACAGGTGTGTGTAGAAATCAGTATATTCTAACACAGGTGTGTGTATAAACCAGTATATTCTAACACAGGTGTGTTACTGTATAAACCAGTATATTCTAACACAGGTGTGTTACTGTAGAAATCAGTATATTCTAACACAGGTGTGTTACTGTAGAAATCAGTATATTCTAACACAGGTGTGTTACTGTAGAAATCAGTATATTCTAACACAGGTGTGTTACTGTAGAAATCAGTATATTCTAACACAGGTGTGTGTATAAATCAGTATATTCTAACACAGGTGTGTGTATAAATCAGTATATTCTAACACAGGTGTGTTACTGTAGAAACCAGTATATTCTAACACAGGTGTGTTACTGTAGAAACCAGTATATTCTAACACAGGTGTGTGTAGAAATCAGTATATTCTAACACAGGTGTGTTACTGTATAAACCAGTATATTCTAACACAGGTGTGTTACTGTAGAAATCAGTATATTCTAACACAGGTGTGTTACTGTAGAAATCAGTATATTCTAACACAGGTGTGTGTATAAATCAGTATATTCTAACACAGGTGTGTGTATAAATCAGTATATTCTAACACAGGTGTGTGTAGAAACCAGTATATTCTAACACAGGTGTGTGTAGAAATCAGTATATTCTAACACAGGTGTGTGTATAAATCAGTATATTCTAACACAGGTGTGTGTAGAAATCAGTATATTCTAACACAGGTGTGTGTATAAATCAGTATATTCTAACACAGGTGTGTGTATAAACCAGTATATTCTAACACAGGTGTGTGTATAAACCAGTATATTCTAACACAGGTGTGTGTATAAATCAGTATATTCTAACACAGGTGTGTTACTGTAGAAACCAGTATATTCTAACACAGGTGTGTGTAGAAATCAGTATATTCTAACACAGGTGTGTGTATAAACCAGTATATTCTAACACAGGTGTGTTACTGTATAAACCAGTATATTCTAACACAGGTGTGTTACTGTAGAAATCAGTATATTCTAACACAGGTGTGTTACTGTAGAAATCAGTATATTCTAACACAGGTGTGTGTAGAAATCAGTATATTCTAACACAGGTGTGTGTAGAAATCAGTATATTCTAACACAGGTGTGTGTATAAATCAGTATATTCTAACACAGGTGTGTTACTGTATAAACCAGTATATTCTAACACAGGTGTGTGTATAAATCAGTATATTCTAACACAGGTGTGTGTATAAACCAGTATATTCTAACACAGGTGTGTGTATAAACCAGTATATTCTAACACAGGTGTGTTACTGTATAAACCAGTATATTCTAACACAGGTGTGTTACTGTATAAACCAGTATATTCTAACACAGGTGTGTGTATAAACCAGTATATTCTAACACAGGTGTGTTACTGTATAAACCAGTATATTCTAACACAGGTGTGTTACTGTAGAAATCAGTATATTCTAACACAGGTGTGTTACTGTAGAAATCAGTATATTCTAACACAGGTGTGTTACTGTAGAAATCAGTATATTCTAATACAGGTGTGTGTAGAAATCAGTATATTCTAACACAGGTGTGTGTAGAAATCAGTATATTCTAACACAGGTGTGTTACAGTATAAATCAGTATATTCTAATACAGGTGTGTGTAGAAATCAGTATATTCTAACACAGGTGTGTTACTGCAGAAATCAGTATATTCTAACACAGGTGTGTGTATAAATCAGTATATTCTAACACAGGTGTGTGTAGAAACCAGTATATTCTAACACAGGTGTGTTACTGTAGAAACCAGTATATTCTAACACAGGTGTGTGTAGAAATCAGTATATTCTAACACAGGTGTGTGTAGAAATCAGTATATTCTAACACAGGTGTGTGTAGAAATCAGTATATTCTAACACAGGTGTGTTACAGTATAAATCAGTATATTCTAACACAGGTGTGTGTAGAAACCAGTATATTCTAACACAGGTGTGTTACTGTAGAAATCAGTATATTCTAACACAGGTGTGTGTAGAAATCAGTATATTCTAACACAGGTGTGTGTAGAAATCAGTATATTCTAACACAGGTGTGTGTAGAAATCAGTATATTCTAACACAGGTGTGTTACTGTAGAAATCAGTATATTCTAACACAGGTGTGTGTATAAATCAGTATATTCTAAAACAGGTGTGTGTAGAAATCAGTATATTCTAACACAGGTGTGTTACTGTAGAAACCAGTATATTCTAACACAGGTGTGTTACTGTAGAAATCAGTATATTCTAACACAGGTGTGTGTAGAAATCAGTATATTCTAACACAGGTGTGTGTAGAAATCAGTATATTCTAACACAGGTGTGTGTAGAAATCAGTATATTCTAACACAGGTGTGTGTAGAAATCAGTATATTCTAGCACAGGTGTGTGTAGAAATCAGTATATTCTAACACAGGTGTGTGTATAAATCAGTATATTCTAACACAGGTGTGTGTATAAATCAGTATATTCTAACACAGGTGTGTGTAGAAATCAGTATATTCTAACACAGGTGTGTTACTGTAGAAACCAGTATATTCTAACACAGGTGTGTGTAGAAATCAGTATATTCTAACACAGGTGTGTGTAGAAATCAGTATATTCTAGCACAGGTGTGTGTAGAAATCAGTATATTCTAGCACAGGTGTGTGTAGAAATCAGTATATTCTAACACAGGTGTGTGTATAAATCAGTATATTCTAACACAGGTGTGTGTAGAAATCAGTATATTCTAACACAGGTGTGTTACTGTAGAAATCAGTATATTCTAACAGGTGTGTGTATAAATCAGTATATTCTAACACAGGTGTGTGTATAAATCAGTATATTCTAACACAGGTGTGTTACTGTAGAAACCAGTATATTCTAACACAGGTGTGTGTATAAATCAGTATATTCTAACACAGGTGTGTGTAGAAATCAGTATATTCTAACACAGGTGTGTGTAGAAATCAGTATATTCTAACACAGGTGTGTTACTGTATAAATCAGTATATTCTAACACAGGTGTGTGTAGAAATCAGTATATTCTAACACAGGTGTGTTACTGTATAAATCAGTATATTCTAACACAGGTGTGTGTATAAATCAGTATATTCTAACACAGGTGTGTGTAGAAATCAGTATATTCTAACACAGGTGTGTGTATAAACCAGTATATTCTAACACAGGTGTGTGTAGAAATCAGTATATTCTAACACAGGTGTGTTACTGTAGAAACCAGTATATTCTAACACAGGTGTGTGTAGAAATCAGTATATTCTAACACAGGTGTGTGTATAAACCAGTATATTCTAACACAGGTGTGTGTATAAATCAGTATATTCTAACACAGGTGTGTTACTGTATAAACCAGTATATTCTAACACAGGTGTGTGTAGAAATCAGTATATTCTAACACAGGTGTGTGTATAAATCAGTATATTCTAACACAGGTGTGTGTATAAATCAGTATATTCTAACACAGGTGTGTGTATAAATCAGTATATTCTAAAACAGGTGTGTGTATAAATCAGTATATTCTAACACAGGTGTGTGTAGAAATCAGTATATTCTAAAACAGGTGTGTGTATAAATCAGTATATTTTAACACAGGTGTGTGTATAAATCAGTATATTCTAACACAGGTGTGTGTATAAATCAGTATATTCTAACACAGGTGTGTGTATAAACCAGTATATTCTAACACAGGTGTGTGTATAAATCAGTATATTCTAACACAGGTGTGTGTATAAATCAGTATATTCTAACACAGGTGTGTGTATAAACCAGTATATTCTAACACAGGTGTGTTACTGTATAAACCAGTATATTCTAACACAGGTGTGTTACTGTATAAATCAGTATATTCTAACACAGGTGTGTGTATAAATCAGTATATTCTAACACAGGTGTGTTACTGTATAAATCAGTATATTCTAACACAGGTGTGTGTATAAATCAGTATATTCTAACACAGGTGTGTGTATAAACCAGTATATTCTAACACAGGTGTGTGTATAAATCAGTATATTCTAACACAGGTGTGTGTATAAACCAGTATATTCTAACACAGGTGTGTGTATAAATCAGTATATTCTAACACAGGTGTGTTACTGTAGAAATCAGTATATTCTAACACAGGTGTGTGTATAAATCAGTATATTCTAACACAGGTGTGTGTAGAAATCAGTATATTCTAAAACAGGTGTGTGTATAAATCAGTATATTCTAACACAGGTGTGTGTAGAAATCAGTATATTCTAACACAGGTGTGTGTAGAAATCAGTATATTCTAACACAGGTGTGTTACTGTAGAAACCAGTATATTCTAACACAGGTGTGTGTAGAAATCAGTATATTCTAACACAGGTGTGTGTATAAATCAGTATATTCTAACACAGGTGTGTGTATAAACCAGTATATTCTAACACAGGTGTGTGTAGAAATCAGTATATTCTAACACAGGTGTGTGTAGAAACCAGTATATTCTAACACAGGTGTGTGTATAAATCAGTATATTCTAACACAGGTGTGTGTATAAATCAGTATATTCTAACACAGGTGTGTGTAGAAATCAGTATATTCTAACACAGGTGTGTGTAGAAATCAGTATATTCTAACACAGGTGTGTGTAGAAATCAGTATATTCTAACACAGGTGTGTTACTGTAGAAATCAGTATATTCTAACACAGGTGTGTGTAGAAAT
Organism: Coilia nasus; assembly: GCA_027475355.1. Taxonomy (NCBI): domain Eukaryota; kingdom Metazoa; phylum Chordata; class Actinopteri; order Clupeiformes; family Engraulidae; genus Coilia; species Coilia nasus. Next base: position 3,555,253 of record CM050198.1, read on the forward strand.
CAGTATATTCTAACACAGGTGTGTGTAGAAATCAGTATATTCTAACACAGGTGTGTTACTGTATAAACCAGTATATTCTAACACAGGTGTGTGTATAAATCAGTATATTCTAACACAGGTGTGTGTATAAATCAGTATATTCTAACACAGGTGTGTGTAGAAATCAGTATATTCTAACACAGGTGTGTGTATAAATCAGTATATTCTAGCACAGGTGTGTGTATAAATCAGTATATTCTAACACAGGTGTGTGTATAAACCAGTATATTCTAACACAGGTGTGTTACTGTAGAAACCAGTATATTCTAACACAGGTGTGTGTAGAAATCAGTATATTCTAACACAGGTGTGTTACTGTATAAATCAGTATATTCTAACACAGGTGTGTGTAGAAATCAGTATATTCTAACACAGGTGTGTTACTGTATAAACCAGTATATTCTAACACAGGTGTGTGTAGAAATCAGTATATTCTAACACAGGTGTGTGTATAAATCAGTATATTCTAACACAGGTGTGTTACTGTATAAATCAGTATATTCTAACACAGGTGTGTGTATAAATCAGTATATTCTAACACAGGTGTGTGTAGAAATCAGTATATTCTAACACAGGTGTGTTACTGTATAAATCAGTATATTCTAACACAGGTGTGTGTATAAATCAGTATATTCTAACACAGGTGTGTGTAGAAATCAGTATATTCTAACACAGGTGTGTTACTGTAGAAACCAGTATATTCTAACACAGGTGTGTGTATAAACCAGTATATTCTAACACAGGTGTGTGTATAAATCAGTATATTCTAACACAGGTGTGTTACTGTAGAAACCAGTATATTCTAACACAGGTGTGTGTAGAAATCAGTATATTCTAACACAGGTGTGTGTAGAAATCAGTATATTCTAGCACAGGTGTGTTACTGTATAAATCAGTATATTCTAACACAGGTGTGTGTATAAATCAGTATATTCTAACACAGGTGTGTGTATAAACCAGTATATTCTAACACAGGTGTGTTACTGTAGAAACCAGTATATTCTAACACAGGTGTGTTACTGTAGAAATCAGTATATTCTAGCACAGGTGTGTGTATAAATCAGTATATTCTAACACAGGTGTGTGTATAAATCAGTATATTCTAACACAGGTGTGTGTATAAACCAGTATATTCTAACAGCTGTGTGACTGCACTCCTGTGTTTCTATCGGCATCTACATGGGGTCACAGGTGGCCTTGGTGACGGAGGTGCCCTTGGTGACAGAGGTGGCCTTGGTCCTAGAGGTGGCCTTGGTCACAGAGGTGGCCTTGGTCCTAGAGGTGGCCTTGGTGACAGAGGTGGCCTTGGTGACGGAGGTGGCCTTGGTGACGGCGGTGGCCTTGGCCTCCAGTGAGGCCATCGTCTGCTCCATGGACAGCATCTTGGCGTTGACGTGCGTGAGCTGCTGTGAGACGTTGTTAGCGAATCGGCTCATCTGGCGAGACAGCGCTGCCATGACAACCAGCAGCTTCCGCCGCCCCATTGGCCGAAACCGCTTGCTCCCGCTGACAACCTCTTTTGATTGGCCCAAACGGTTGGAGTTTGCTGATGTGCCTGTCGGATTGGCTGTGACCGGCGCAGCATCGTTTCTCGCCCTCTTCAACTTCCTGTCCCCAACGCCGTGCCTGAGGTGGCGTTGCCTGAGCGCACAGAGCTGCTCCTGGCAAAGCTGACTGTCGCAGCGTCCACAAAGGCGCCGAGGTCTCGCCTCTTTCAGCTGGGACCCTTCCGCGAGGTTGGCTAGAGAAGGCAAAGTAAGGACTGGTCTTCATCCTTCGGTCAGGAGGCAGAGTTTTGACAATGTCAGTCACCCTAGAAAGCATTTTTAGTCAGCATTTTTATCCTGATTTTCAGACAAGCCAAGCAGTGTGTGTGTGTGTGTTTGTGTGTGTGTGTGTGTGTGAGAGTGAGACAGTCCAAGGATAATCTTTACTTCAGTGCTCTCCAAACATGCTTCCACTAACCATGAAAGCAGACTGTGTGTGTGTGTAAAAGTTAGTGTTCCGTTAGGCTGCACTGTCATTAATTATGTCTTCGAGTTTAGCGGAGTTTTGGCTCACAGACACTGATTTCTTAAAACCACGTCGGTCGCCTTGCTTGCTGGCTGGCTGACAAAGACTACACCAAAGCAAGGCAACACGATGGAGACATTTAATCAGTTGGCAATAACGGATGGTGTAACGGGCTTTATGATCTCGCTTACCTTGTAATGGGCAGGTGCATTTTCCGGTTAAAGCATAACAGCTGCCATCTTCATCAGATAAGTTATATCTCTTTATGCCTGTAGCTGCCATCTTCATCAGATGAGTTATATCTCTTTATGCCTGTAGCTGCCATCTTCATCAGATAAGTTATATCTCTTTACGCCTGTAGCTGCCATCTTCATCAGATAAGTTATATCTCTTTACGCCTGTAGCTGCGATCTTCATCAGATGAGTTATATCTCTTTACGCCTGTAGCTGCCATCTTCATCAGATGAGTTATATCTCTTTACGCCTGTAGCTGCCATCTTCATCAGATGAGTTATATCTCTTTACGCCTGTAGCTGCCATCTTCATCAGATGAGTTATATCTCTTTACGCCTGTAGCTGCCATCTTCATCAGATAAGTTATATCTCTTTACGCCTGTAGCTGCCATCTTCATCAGATAAGTTATATCTCTTTACGCCTGTAGCTGCCATCTTCATCAGATAAGTTATATCTCTTTACGCCTGTAGCTGCCATCTTCATCAGATAAGTTATATCTCTTTACGCCTGTAGCTGCCATCTTCATCAGATAAGTTATATCTCTTTACGCCTGTAGCTGCCATCTTCATCAGATAAGTTATATCTCTTTACGCCTGTAGCTGCCATCTTCATCAGATAAGTTATATCTCTTTACGCCTGTAGCTGCCATCTTCATCAGATGAGTTATATCTCTTTACGCCTGTAGCTGCCATCTTCATCAGATGAGTTATATCTCTTTACGCCTGTAGCTGCCATCTTCATCAGATAAGTTATATCTCTTTACGCCTGTAGCTGCCATCTTCATCAGATAAGTTATATCTCTTTATGCCTGTAGCTGCCATCTTCATCAGATAAGTTATATCTCTTTATGCCTGTAGCTGCCATCTTCATCGGATAAGTTATATCTCTTTATGCCTGTAGCTGCCATCTTCATCAGATGAGTTATATCTCTTTATGCCTGTATCTTCATCAGATAAGTTATATCTCTTTATGCCTGTAGCTGCCATCTTCATCAGATGAGTTATATCTCTTTATGCCTGTAGCTGCCATCTTCATCAGATAAGTTATATCTCTTTATGCCTGTAGCTGCCATCTTCATCAGATGAGTTATATCTCTTTATGCCTGTAGCTGCCATCTTCATCGGATAAGTTATATCTCTTTATGCCTGTAGCTGCCATCTTCATCAGATAAGTTATATCTCTTTATGCCTGTAGCTGCCATCTTCATCAGATGAGTTATATCTCTTTATGCCTGTATCTTCATCAGATAAGTTATATCTCTTTATGCCTGTAGCTGCCATCTTCATCAGATTAGTTATATCTCTTTATGCCTGTAGCTGCCATCTTCATCAGATAAGTTATATCTCTTTATGCCTGTAGCTGCCATCTTCATCAGATAAGTTATATCTCTTTATGCCTGTAGCTGCCATCTTCATCAGATAAGTTATATCTCTTTATGCCTGTAGCTGCCATCTTCATCAGATAAGTTATATCTCTTTATGCCTGTAGCTGCCATCTTCATCAGATGAGTTATATCTCTTTATGCCTGTATCTTCATCAGATAAGTTATATCTCTTTATGCCTGTAGCTGCCATCTTCATCAGATGAGTTATATCTCTTTATGCCTGTATCTGCCATCTTCATCAGATGAGTTATATCTCTTTATGCCTGTAGCTGCCATCTTCATCAGATAAGTTATATCTCTTTATGCCTGTAGCTGCCATCTTCATCAGATAAGTTATATCTCTTTATGCCTGTAGCTGCCATCTTCATCAGATGAGTTATATCTCTTTATGCCTGTAGCTGCCATCTTCATCAGATGAGTTATATCTCTTTATGCCTGTAGCTGCCATCTTCATCAGATAAGTTATATCTCTTTATGCCTGTAGCTGCCATCTTCATCAGATAAGTTATATCTCTTTATGCCTGTAGCTGCCATCTTCATCAGATAAGTTATATCTCTTTATGCCTGTAGCTGCCATCTTCATCAGATAAGTTATATCTCTTTATGCCTGTAGCTGCCATCTTCATCAGATGAGTTATATCTCTTTATGCCTGTAGTTGCCATCTTCATCAGATAAGTTATATCTCTTTATGCCTGTAGCTGCCATCTTCATCAGATAAGTTATATCTCTTTATGCCTGTAGCTGCCATCTTCATCAGATGAGTTATATCTCTTTATGCCTGTAGCTGCCATCTTCATCAGATAAGTTATATCTCTTTACGCCTGTATCTTCATCAGATGAGTTATATCTCTTTATGCCTGTAGTTGCCATCTTCATCAGATAAGTTATATCTCTTTATGCCTGTAGCTGCCATCTTCATCAGATGAGTTATATCTCTTTATGCCTGTAGCTGCCATCTTCATCAGATGAGTTATATCTCTTTATGCCTGTAGCTGCCATCTTCATCAGATGAGTTATATCTCTTTATGCCTGTAGCTGCCATCTTCATCAGATGAGTTATATCTCTTTATGCCTGTAGCTGCCATCTTCATCAGATAAGTTATATCTCTTTATGCCTGTAGCTGCCATCTTCATCAGCTAAGTTATATCTCTTTATGCCTGTAGCTGCCATCTTCATCAGATAAGTTATATCTCTTTATGCCTGTAGCTGCCATCTTCATCAGATAAGTTATATCTCTTTATGCCTGTAGCTGCCATCTTCATCAGATAAGTTATATCTCTTTATGCCTGTAGCTGCCATCTTCATCAGATAAGTTATATCTCTTTATGCCTGTAGCTGCCATCTTCATCAGATGAGTTATATCTCTTTATGCCTGTATCTTCATCAGATAAGTTATATCTCTTTATGCCTGTAGCTGCCATCTTCATCAGATAAGTTATATCTCTTTATGCCTGTAGCTGCCATCTTCATCAGATGAGTTATATCTCTTTATGCCTGTAGCTGCCATCTTCATCAGATGAGTTATATCTCTTTATGCCTGTAGCTGCCATCTTCATCAGATAAGTTATATCTCTTTATGCCTGTAGCTGCCATCTTCATCAGATAAGTTATATCTCTTTATGCCTGTAGCTGCCATCTTCATCAGATGAGTTATATCTCTTTATGCCTGTAGCTGCCATCTTCATCAGATGAGTTATATCTCTTTATGCCTGTAGCTGCCATCTTCATCAGATAAGTTATATCTCTTTACGCCTGTAGCTGCCATCTTCATCAGATAAGTTATATCTCTTTACGCCTGTAGCTGCCATCTTCATCAGATAAGTTATATCTCTTTACGCCTGTAGCTGCCATCTTCATCAGATAAGTTATATCTCTTTACGCCTGTAGCTGCCATCTTCATCAGATGAGTTATATCTCTTTACGCCTGTAGCTGCCATCTTCATCAGATGAGTTATATCTCTTTACGCCTGTAGCTGCCATCTTCATCAGATAAGTTATATCTCTTTACGCCTGTAGCTGCCATCTTCATCAGATGAGTTATATCTCTTTACGCCTGTAGCTGCCATCTTCATCAGATGAGTTATATCTCTTTACGCCTGTAGCTGGGGATTTTCCGGTTAAAGCATACCAGCTGCCATCTTCATCAGATAAGTTATATCTCTTTACGCCTGTAGCTGCCATCTTCATCAGATAAGTTATATCTCTTTATGCCTGTAGCTGCCATCTTCATCAGATAAGTTATATCTCTTTATGCCTGTAGCTGCCATCTTCATCAGATAAGTTATATCTCTTTATGCCTGTAGTTGCCATCTTCATCAGATAAGTTATATCTCTTTATGCCTGTAGCTGCCATCTTCATCAGATAAGTTATATCTCTTTATGCCTGTAGCTGCCATCTTCATCAGATAAGTTATATCTCTTTATGCCTGTAGTTGCCATCTTCATCAGATAAGTTATATCTCTTTATGCCTGTAGCTGCCATCTTCATCAGATAAGTTATATCTCTTTATGCCTGTAGCTGCCATCTTCATCAGATAAGTTATATCTCTTTATGCCTGTAGCTGCCATCTTCATCAGATAAGTTATATCTCTTTACGCCTGTAGCTGCCATCTTCATCAGATAAGTTATATCTCTTTATGCCTGTAGCTGCCATCTTCATCAGATAAGTTACAGCGCCGCCAGCTACTATTGGCACCCATGAAGTGTATGTTCCTAATTTTAAAAATCTCCTGAACGAAAGTGATGTAGTGATGCAGATTTTTTCCCCCCGATAGCTCCTGGTTAAAATAAAAGGTGAAAGTAAAAACTAAATAAAAACATTAACAATTAGAGTGATAAAAAATAAAAAGGTAAATATTGCTTGATCACTAGTATTGGCACCCTTTGCTGTTAGTCCTTAAACCCAACCTAATTTGACTCACTTATGGTCAATTACAAATGAAAATCACCTGTGAAGACCTGTGTGTGCCCATGTGACATGAACTAGCCAATGAATGATGAGATGTGTGGTTGAAATGCCAATTTAGTCTCAGCTTCTTTCACTCAGTCTCTTTTTCACAATGGTGAAGACAAAAGAGCTGTCTGAAGACAGCAGAAATGCAATTGTTGAGAAACACAAAAGCTCCAAAGGATACAAAACCATCTCCAAAGAGCTTGGTATCCCTGTATCAACAGTGCGTAATGTTATCAAGAAATATTCAAGGCATGGAACTGTGAAGAACCTCTCTGGGCGTGGGGGTAAGAGAAAAATCAGTGACAGAACTCGTCGAAGGTTGGTCCGATTGGTGGCAGAATCACCTCAGCTGACATCTAAGGACCTGCAGGCCCACCTGGAACAGTCTGGGGTAACAGTTGCAAGAAGCACCATAAGGCACACACTCAACACTGTAGGGCTACATGGGCGGAGGCCAAGGAGGACCCCATTGTTGAAGAACAGACACAAAAAGGAGCGTCTACATTTCGCAAAAGAGAACCTGGACAAGCCACAGTCCTTCTGGGAAAATGTACTATGGACGGATGAGACAAAAGTTGAACTTTTTGGGAATTCGCACCAGCAGTATGTTTACAGGCGCCCAAATGAAGCTTTCAAAGAAAAGAACACCATACCGACAGTAAAGCACGGTGGAGGATCCATTATGCTGTGGGGCTGCTTCGCTGCATCTGGGACTGGAGGCATTACCCGTATCACAGGAATCATGAAATCCGAGGATTATCAGCAGATATTGGAGGAAAATGTCCTGCCCAGTGTGAGAAAGCTTGGTCTGAGGCGACGATCCTGGGTACTCCAACAGGACAAAGACCCAAAACATACATCCAAAAGCACACAAACCTGGATAGACAAGAAGAAATGGACTGTTTTGAAGTGGCCAGCAATGAGTCCTGACCTCAACCCAATCGAAAACCTTTGGATGGAGTTGAAATCTGCCATTGGCAGAAGGAATCCATCAAGTGTCAAAGGGCTAGAAGAAATAGCAAAGGAGGAGTGGGAAAAAATACCACAAGAGAGATGTAAGACGCTCATTGATGGCTACAGGAGGCGTTTGGAGGCCGTCATCGCTGCCAAAGGGTGTGCAACCAAATACTGAGAAGGGGTGCCAATACTCATGAACCTCTTGTATTTCTGTTTTTTGCTGTCTTTGTAATGACAATGCCTATTTTCAGGGAAAACAACTCTTCAGTTGCTTTAGACCCTCAATAAAAAGATCTGGGAATTCAGAATTGTGTCACTTTCCATTTATTTATGGAGATATTACAAAAAATGTGAATAAAACGAAAGGGTGCCAATACCAAGTGGCGCCACTGTATATCTCTTTACGCCTGTAGCTGCCATCTTCATCAGATAAGTTATATCTCTTTACGCCTGTAGCTGCCATCTTCATCAGATGAGTTATATCTCTTTACGCCTGTAGCTGGGGATTTTCCGGTTAAAGCATACCAGCTGCCATCTTCATCAGATAAGTTATATCTCTTTATGCCTGTAGCTGCCATCTTCATCAGATGAGTTATATCTCTTTACGCCTGTAGCTGCCATCTTCATCAGATGAGTTATATCTCTTTACGCCTGTAGCTGCCATCTTCATCAGATAAGTTATATCTCTTTATGCCTGTAGCTGCCATCTTCATCAGATAAGTTATATCTCTTTATGCCTGTAGCTGCCATCTTCATCAGATAAGTTATATCTCTTTATGCCTGTAGCTGCCATCTTCATCAGATGAGTTATATCTCTTTACGCCTGTAGCTGGGGATTTTCCGGTTAAAGCATACCAGCTGCCATCTTCATCAGATAAGTTATATCTCTTTATGCCTGTAGCTGCCATCTTCATCAGATGAGTTATATCTCTTTACGCCTGTAGCTGCCATCTTCATCAGATGAGTTATATCTCTTTACGCCTGTAGCTGCCATCTTCATCAGATAAGTTATATCTCTTTACGCCTGTAGCTGCCATCTTCATCAGATAAGTTATATCTCTTTACGCCTGTAGCTGCCATCTTCATCAGATAAGTTATATCTCTTTACGCCTGTAGCTGCCATCTTCATCAGATAAGTTATATCTCTTTACGCCTGTAGCTGCCATCTTCATCAGATGAGTTATATCTCTTTACGCCTGTAGCTGCCATCTTCATCAGATGAGTTATATCTCTTTACGCCTGTAGCTGCCATCTTCATCAGATAAGTTATATCTCTTTATGCCTGTAGCTGCCATCTTCATCAGATAAGTTATATCTCTTTATGCCTGTAGCTGCCATCTTCATCAGATAAGTTATATCTCTTTATGCCTGTAGCTGCCATCTTCATCGGATAAGTTATATCTCTTTATGCCTGTAGCTGCCATCTTCATCAGATGAGTTATATCTCTTTATGCCTGTATCTTCATCAGATAAGTTATATCTCTTTATGCCTGTAGCTGCCATCTTCATCAGATGAGTTATATCTCTTTATGCCTGTAGCTGCCATCTTCATCAGATAAGTTATATCTCTTTATGCCTGTAGCTGCCATCTTCATCAGATAAGTTATATCTCTTTATGCCTGTAGCTGCCATCTTCATCAGATGAGTTATATCTCTTTATGCCTGTATCTTCATCAGATAAGTTATATCTCTTTATGCCTGTAGCTGCCATCTTCATCAGATTAGTTATATCTCTTTATGCCTGTAGCTGCCATCTTCATCAGATAAGTTATATCTCTTTATGCCTGTAGCTGCCATCTTCATCAGATAAGTTATATCTCTTTATGCCTGTAGCTGCCATCTTCATCAGATGAGTTATATCTCTTTATGCCTGTATCTTCATCAGATAAGTTATATCTCTTTATGCCTGTAGCTGCCATCTTCATCAGATGAGTTATATCTCTTTATGCCTGTATCTGCCATCTTCATCAGATGAGTTATATCTCTTTATGCCTGTAGCTGCCATCTTCATCAGATAAGTTATATCTCTTTATGCCTGTAGCTGCCATCTTCATCAGAAAAGTTATATCTCTTTATGCCTGTAGCTGCCATCTTCATCAGATGAGTTATATCTCTTTATGCCTGTAGCTGCCATCTTCATCAGATGAGTTATATCTCTTTATGCCTGTAGCTGCCATCTTCATCAGATGAGTTATATCTCTTTATGCCTGTAGCTGCCATCTTCATCAGATGAGTTATATCTCTTTATGCCTGTAGCTGCCATCTTCATCAGATAAGTTATATCTCTTTATGCCTGTAGCTGCCATCTTCATCAGATAAGTTATATCTCTTTATGCCTGTAGCTGCCATCTTCATCAGATAAGTTATATCTCTTTATGCCTGTAGCTGCCATCTTCATCAGATAAGTTATATCTCTTTATGCCTGTAGCTGCCATCTTCATCAGATGAGTTATATCTCTTTATGCCTGTAGTTGCCATCTTCATCAGATAAGTTATATCTCTTTATGCCTGTAGCTGCCATCTTCATCAGATAAGTTATATCTCTTTATGCCTGTAGCTGCCATCTTCATCAGATGAGTTATATCTCTTTATGCCTGTAGCTGCCATCTTCATCAGATAAGTTATATCTCTTTACGCCTGTATCTTCATCAGATGAGTTATATCTCTTTATGCCTGTAGTTGCCATCTTCATCAGATAAGTTATATCTCTTTATGCCTGTAGCTGCCATCTTCATCAGATGAGTTATATCTCTTTATGCCTGTAGCTGCCATCTTCATCAGATGAGTTATATCTCTTTATGCCTGTAGCTGCCATCTTCATCAGATGAGTTATATCTCTTTATGCCTGTAGCTGCCATCTTCATCAGATGAGTTATATCTCTTTATGCCTGTAGCTGCCATCTTCATCAGATAAGTTATATCTCTTTATGCCTGTAGCTGCCATCTTCATCAGATAAGTTATATCTCTTTATGCCTGTAGCTGCCATCTTCATCAGATAAGTTATATCTCTTTATGCCTGTAGCTGCCATCTTCATCAGATAAGTTATATCTCTTTATGCCTGTAGCTGCCATCTTCATCAGATAAGTTATATCTCTTTATGCCTGTAGCTGCCATCTTCATCAGATGAGTTATATCTCTTTATGCCTGTATCTTCATCAGATAAGTTATATCTCTTTATGCCTGTAGCTGCCATCTTCATCAGATGAGTTATATCTCTTTATGCCTGTAGCTGCCATCTTCATCAGATAAGTTATATCTCTTTATGCCTGTAGCTGCCATCTTCATCAGATAAGTTATATCTCTTTATGCCTGTAGCTGCCATCTTCATCAGATGAGTTATATCTCTTTATGCCTGTAGCTGCCATCTTCATCAGATGAGTTATATCTCTTTATGCCTGTAGCTGCCATCTTCATCAGATGAGTTATATCTCTTTATGCCTGTAGCTGCCATCTTCATCAGATAAGTTATATCTCTTTATGCCTGTAGCTGCCATCTTCATCAGATAAGTTATATCTCTTTATGCCTGTAGCTGCCATCTTCATCAGATGAGTTATATCTCTTTATGCCTGTAGCTGCCATCTTCATCAGATAAGTTATATCTCTTTATGCCTGTAGCTGCCATCTTCATCAGATAAGTTATATCTCTTTATGCCTGTAGCTGCCATCTTCATCAGATAAGTTATATCTCTTTATGCCTGTAGCTGGGGATTTTCCCCTCGTGCCCACATCGGAAGCCAAAACTCCTGTTTACTTTTTTCTTCTTCTCGGTTTTGCCGGCGGTTAGGAACACCAACACTATTGTTGATTAGCTGCCACCTTGTGGACTGGAGGAAGAAAAGCATCAGTTGGAACTTCCAGTCGGATGAGAGCAGCAACCTGGCGGCTAAGTTGTGTCCACAACTCCAGAGCTCAACTCCAGTCGTCAGATTGTCAGTGTAGTGGCCGTCAACAAACTTAAAGAAATTAAATGAAACTTAACTTAAACAAAGCAAATGACCCAGGTAATTGCCCACAGGTGTCAACATCATATATTAGTAAATTAACCAAAAGAAAAATTAAACATGAAGCAAAGCAATTAACTAAACAAATAACTACCAAAATATTAATTAATGCAAGCTGTTTAGAACCATCTGTACCCACACAAAGCCCAAGAGTTGCTCACATATGAAAGTTTTTTTTTATTTTTTTTTATGCATTACAAACAATAAGAACAGATGTGATTGTTAGATATTAGTGGTGATGACAAACAGCAAAAAGGTAACGTGGTTGCTTAATGGTTTAACCCTTAGATGCATGACCCATCAATACCTACACTCTTCCATGAGTGGGGTCAAAAATGACCCCAATTATAATTAATGCATTTTAGAATGGAAATTGTTTTCATTTTGCTTAATTGGGGATTTTTACTATATTTTGATCAACAAAATGTTGTTCTTTCATCACTTTGTGTGTGTGCCTGTGTGTATTTATGTGTGAATTTGCCATTGTTTGTGTGTTTGCATGTGTGCGCGTGTACAGATGAGTAGTGTAAGTGAGTGTGTATGTGCTCCTCTTTATAGGAGCATTAAGATGATAACATATTCTCCTGTGGTGAGAGACAGCAATGACATAACATCACTAGTTTATAGTGTAATACTGTATTCTTACTTACACTTCTTACTGTGAACAGCCATAGTATTATACAGGCTAAATGACATTACATCAGAGAATGATTTTTATATTTTACGTATTAATGTACGTATTAATTTTACGTATTAATGAACACAAACTTGCAAGCCTATTCATGCTTTCATTTTAACTCTTCTCATTGTGAACAGCCATGCCATTGTCAGCCATGCCTTCTCATTGTGAACAGCTGTTTTATACATGTTCAAGCACATTTTACCAAAGAATGATTTCATATTTTACATGTTAATTTTTTATCTTTCATTTTGAACACAACTTGCAATTCATGCTTTCATTTTACCTCTTTTCTCACTATGAACAGTAGTTATTTTATATACGCTGAAGCACATTACACCAGAGAATAGTTTCATATTTTATTTATTAATTTCTTATGATTTTTCATTTGAACTCACATTGTCAAGCCTATTCATGCTTTCATTTTAACTTTATACATGCTCAAGCACATTTCACCAAAGAATGATTTCATATTTTACATGTTAATTTTTTATCTTTCATTTGAACACAACTTGCAAGTCATGCTTTCATTTTACCTCTCTTCTTACTATGAACAGTAATTATTTTATACACGCTGAAGCACATTACACCAGAGAATAATTTCAAAATTAATGTATTAATTTCTTATGATCTTTCATTTGAACTCACATTTGCAAACCTATTCATGCTTTCATTTTATTACAGGATGTTACAAATATAGTCTGTATAAGTCTGTTTAGAGTCTACTCTAGAGTATAGAGTCTACTCTAGTCTGTCTCTATTAGTCTGTATAGAGTCTACTCTTTCTCTACACAACAAATGGGCTTACAGTGATGTATGCTAGCTTGGCTACCTAGTGTTAGCGTAGTTAGCTAGTGTAACAAAGTAGTTGTTAGTGTTGTTCAGTGTTGTGAGACTGTTGACATTGGATGTGTGGCTCGACAATAAATGTATACCTGACAGTCACAGTTGACAAAAATCAAAGGTTCCTGGGGTTCCCCATTGAAATTCCATAGAAAATGCTTGGGGTCATTTTTGACCCCGTGTATGGAAAAGTGTGGTACTGATACAAAAAATGAAACAACTCAAAGAAAATAAAAATTACATACAAATCCAAATGGTCTCATGTGAAAGACAACCTATTTGAGGAATACATGGAGGATTAAATGATAAAACATTAAAATGACAAAGATATTGCGAAAAAATGACCACTGGGGTCATTTTTGACCCCACTTATGCATCTAAGGGTTAAAGAGTTTACCAGTTCAGAAATTATCTAAACAGAAATGACCAGCACATTCAGTTCAGACTTTTCCACATTTTATTGAACTCTATCAGGCCTATCTGCATACAAATATAAGTACACTAAGATATGGAAATTAATATTACAAATATACAAAATCTACTTTTCAATGCTAAGTGATATTTCATCTTCGGTGTGACATTAATGTTATTTAATAAAGAAAATTTAATTAAATCTCATTCAAATAAATTAAATAAGATCTTTTTTAAAGACATTTTTAAAGCAACTTATAAAATAAAATTAAAACAGCTTTAATACATTCTTGACAATCATGTGACTTGGTATTACACATTATACACCATTATATTAACATTAAAAACCATAAACAATAATTTAAGTTAAAATACTGAGCAGAAGAGTGAGTCATAAAAGTCAGTTAAACAAATGGCAGTTAATTTAAAAAAGTCAAAAGTTCAAATCTGTTCTGTGTTCTAGAATGTTTGAGTAACTAATTCTGACATTAGACTTTTCGTCCCTCCTGGAAATGACATATAGGTGTTGTTTCAGTAAGAGTATGATTAGGGCTCTTTCCTGTGAGAGCACTTGTGTGTCTTTAAATGAGCAGACCGAGTGAAACTCTTGCCACACTAAGTGCAGCGGTGCGGCCGCTCTCCTGTGTGAGTGCGCTGGTGTAGTTTTAAATTTCCCTCTTGAGTGAAACTCTTGCCACACTGAGTGCAGTGGTACGGCCGCTCTCCTGTGTGAGTGCGCTGGTGTCGTATTAAATGTCCCTCTCTACTGAAACTCTTGCCACACTGAGTGCAGTGGTACGGCCGCTCTCCTGTGTGAGTGCGCTGGTGTTCTTTTAAAGTTCCCTCTCTACTGAAACTCTTGCCACACTGAGTGCAGTGGTACGGCCGCTCTCCTGTGTGAGTGCGCTGGTGTCGTATTAAATTTCCCTCTTGAGTGAAACTCTTGCCACACTGAGTGCAGTGGTACGGCCGCTCTCCTGTGTGAGTGCGCTGGTGTTCTTTTAAATGTCCCTCTCTACTGAAACTCTTGCCACACTGAGTGCAGTGGTGTCGCCTCTCTCCTGTGTGAGTGCGCTGGTGTCGTTTTAAATTTCCCCCATTAGTGAAACTCTTGCCACACTGAGTGCAGTGGTGTCGCCTCTCTCCTGTGTGAGTGCGCTGGTGTTGTTTCTGGTCACGTGCTCCTTCCTGTTCTGAAGGAGGCTGTGTGGCTTCACGGGATGTTGATGCGGACGGCCCAGTTGTGGTGTGGCGTGAGTGTTGGTTTCTGCCCCCACTGCTTCCAGAAGGTAACAGAGTCTCTGATTTAATCTCTCCAGACCTCAGCAGTCGCACGTACTCGTCTGTGTGGCTCCTCTTGACGTGCTTGTGGAGGTAGATTTGAGCCGTGTAGGAGAAGGGACACAGCGAACAGGAGAACACCTGAGTCGCTGCCACCTCTGGAAGAAAAGACAAAGAGAACCACAGATATAAGGAGACTAAAAGAGACTAAATTAAGGTTCTAACTGAAGAAATATCAGAGAAACTTCAGATAATATGACCAGTTATTTCAGCTTTTGGCTTTTTTTTACTGACACATTTTCAGACATCAACATTATATAATTAGGTTAAAATAGGATTGCTTTGCATGTACATTTTCTCCACAGCAGAGATGGTAGCTGATTGTAGGGGTAACTTGTGGAGGTGTACTGATGTCGTACTGATGTCATTGCTCAGATATGGACTCAAAATAAAAGTTAATAGTGTGGAGGAGTTTTATCTTCCCTCATCCAGGTCTACAGTCACTTGTTATCAAATTATAAAATGCAAGAATGTGTTATGCACTCAGTATTAAATATTTAAAAGTTGAAGCTTTTTTCTCAGCACTGGGACTAGGGCTGTACAATATCTGAAAAATGTGCAATATGCGTTAACATTGCTTAATGTTGCAATGACGATATGTTTTGAGATAAATAAATAAATATTTAAATATAGTTTTACATCTTTCAGCCTAATCTTTTAGCCAGTGTGCAGCCTGAGGATGTGGATATCAAGGGCAGTAAGACTCCATTTGATTTCCCAAGTATCTTCATATGTGTAGACATGGCTTAACTGGAATAAATGGGACATTAATGTAAGCTGCTTCACAGTAGTGTCCTATTTATTCCAGTTAAGCCATGTTTTGAGATGTGTATCACGATACTGTACGTTGCGATATCACCATATTTTTGATATTTTGTGCAGCCCTACATGGGACTACTGACTTCTTTCATATTGTCCCCTCTATCCTCTCAGAGAATGCTGTAATCTCAGCCAATAAACATCCACGTGTCCACAGCATGTGATTGGTTGATGATGGTCTGCACCTACTTTCAGTGCTGCTCTTAACGTCCCACAGGTAGTCAAAGGTGATGCCCAGCTCCTTGGCGTAGTCCTCTCCATACCACACCAGCAGCTCCTCTCCAGGGTTGATGGGCTTACAGCAGCGATACACAATCGCTCCTCTGTACTGGAACGCCACCAGATTCTGCTCCTCACCGTCACGAGCACAGTTCACATACCTGGTAGACACAACACAGCACAGTTCACATACCTGGTAGACACAACACAACACAACACAGTTCACATACCTGATAGACACAACACAACACAGTTCACATACCTGATAGAAACAACACAACACAGCACAGTTCACATACCTGGTAGACACAACACAACACAGCACAGTTCACATACCTGGTAGACACAACACAGCAGGCATGTACAAATACTAGTTTTGCAATATGCTGCATACAGCTGAGAGTCAAATACTTCACTACATTACTTATAACAGTTACAGACTGTCAGAAGAGAAATGCAACATGAAGTGGAGAAAGGACATGCAACATGAAGTGGAGAAAGGACAGTCATACAAGCACAGTGTTACGATACACACACACACACACACACACACACAGTCTGTATTCTCAATTAAATGTGTTAGTTAAATACATTCATATTCCTATTTATTTTGGCGACCAGAAGCATATGATTAGTAATTTACCAAATTACTATTATTATTATTATTATTATTAGGGGTGGGCGGTATAAAAGTTATAAACGATATGCGGTATAAATTTGGCCAACGGTAGAGATTTTGGGTTATACCTTCCTACCGCGATAGTTTATTGCGTCACCACAAGGAAGAAGGAAAAATAGCTGCGAGCAGTGAACACATGGAATAGAAGGAGCTCGTGAAAAAGACCGGCTCAACTTCTGTAATCTGGCGCGCGTTCTCGCTCTCTATCCAGGGTTTATACAGAGATTCTTAAGTTGCATTTACTACCTTTTTCACTACCTCCACAATATTTTTTACTACGTCAAACTGTAACAGCATAGTGTAAAGTAAAGTGACGGGTAAAGTAAAGAAATATGCTTCCAAAATTAATTACTAAAATATTTCCTCACAATTTAATAATTTCAACACTGGACACAACTCGCCAAATAGAGTGGGAGAAAGAGGGACAAACAGAACATAGAACCAAAGAGCGAGAGAAAGAGGCTTTGTAGGTGTATGAGTGTGCATGTGTGTTGGGGAAAGCGAGTGAGCTACATTTAAGTAAGAGTGATCTCTGCTATAGGAGTAGGATTAATCAAGATGTCAGACCAGGAATTAGTCCATAGGTTTTACTCAATAAGTCACAAAGTAATAATTGCATAACAATTAGAAGACAGATTGGACCTTTAGAAAGAACAGCTACACATTGGACTTTGAAATAATGTGCAAATTGCAAATTCAGGGTATTTAAAGGGGAAGAAACTTAATAATAAAATGCAATTTTATACTGTTAAAACAGTATTTCATTAAAAAATAAATAACTTGGGAACAAATAACTAAACTTAAACTTCAATACTGGACACTAAAACTGGCCGAGAGAGAGAGAGAGAGAGAGAGGGGGGAGAGAGAGAGAGAGAGGGAGAGAGACCGAGGGAGAGAGAGAGGGAGAGAGAGAGAGAGAGAGGGGGGGAGAGAGAGAGAGGGAGAGAGAGAGAGAGAGAGAGAGAGAGAGAGAGAGAGATAAACCTAAGTAATTAACAACAGGAACAACAGGCAAACATAAACATAAAATACGGGGCAATGCCAAATTTGATCATGTAGCCGGTCTTGTCCTTGGCCAAAGCGAACGATTTGGCGATTTGGGAATCCGGGAACATCTTGCCAAACAGCTCTCCTATGTCATCATTCGACTTGAATGAGTGATGTTTCGTTGCTAAATGTATATAGCATAGCACCTCGGCCTGCAGTGTAGGGGTGGTAGTGCAGAGCGGCTGAATGCTGTTGGTGGGATTAATGTTACTGGTGGTGGGAGCAGGAGAGGTTGAGGTAGCGGTGGAGGTTGAGGTAACGGTGGAGGTTGAGGGACCAGTGGAGGTCGAGGACGTAGATGTAGCCGTAGTGCCAACGCAAAACAGAGACAGCGGTAGCTGCACGTTTCATCCCCGCATCCTTGTTTGATGGCTATTCGATTCCATGTGTGATTTCACCGCCTTCACCCCCATCCACGTAATATTTATAGTTTTCTTACAGACGTTGCAATTAGCCTCTCGCATTTGCCCATCTGAAGTAACGCTATGATAAACTAGCGCAGAGCAAGCCAGCCAGTCGAGTAGCCTACTCAGATTGATTCAACGCGCGCAAGGTACAAGTGACGTCATTTAGGTCCTACTCGCAACATACAAATAAATTCACGCTAGTTTATTAATTCAAGGAGATATGCTTGCACGTGAATTGAAAAACGTATGTTAGACACATTATGGAGGTAAAAAAATTTACTACCTGATGACGTTTATTACTTTTTACTACGTTTTACAAGCCTTAGGTTGGTCTAATTTCATTTTCACTACCTTTTACAACCCCGTGGCAACCCTGCTATCGCTCTCTCTCATAATGTGCCTGTTTTACGCATGCAAGGCAGTAGAGCAAAAACAAAACTGAACACAATCTCTAAACTAGTGTATTTTATTACCAAACTCACGAGCGAAAACAATTAAATATGCCACCTCATATGAAGCCTTCTGCGCCTTTGCAGAGATAGTTGTTTGCTTAGTGAGGGCTTTCTTCTGCCCCTGTAACACTCTCTTTTCTGCTAAAAACGTCACTGGGTTTATCTGTGAAGCTGGGATGTTTGGTGTTCATATGCCTAAACAATTTCGCCGGTTTAGACTCTTGTGTGCGAGGACTTTAAAGCACACAACGCACTGAGGGTGTTGTGCCTGATTTATAATAATCTACGTGCCTGATTTATAATAATCTACGTGCTCTCAAAAACCTGACGCTGGAACACCGATTGAAACAGAAGGTGATCACCAGAGGAGCTCTGCTGATAGCTATGCTAATCGGACAGGGCAGGGCAATAGAAACGGCAACAGGTCACGCATTTGATGCCCACTAATGGGAAGGTGATGGTCCTCTGGTTAGCAAACAGGCAAAAGCATTGTTTTTGGAAATCATCTCGCGACCCCCCTCCACTGCTACAACTATGCAGACCACGTTGCTTAAGCTACTATTTTCCTAGCAACATCTCACATTTAGCTTCTGCAAGCCACCAATACAATAATTTCACTTTAGGTAATGCTTAATGAGGAGCCTGTCGCACTGTTTCATAGACAGCTACATCTGCACTTGACTGACCCGCCTGCGCCGACAGCAAGTCACGACCAGCTCTGTCCATTTGGCAAAGCGCACGGATTGACTGCACTCTCCCAACATCATAATTTCCTGTGCTATCATTCTCATGTGCTAATCTAGTTGTTTTGTGTGCGGATCCTGTGGAATACGACGTTATTCTGCTCTGAACGCGTTGTATATTTAGCTCGGTCCCGGTTTGCTTATCCTCTGGCTGAGCCAAGTTTCCACACGAAAATGTTACAATGTTTTATATCGTGTTTGGTGACGTTCAGAAATATTGACGTTCAGCATTAAGAAGCTGTTAACAGTTAATACTGTTACATACCAAAGTACACCGTGATATATACCGTCTACCGTCTATTGTTCAAATTATACCGTGATATAAATTTTAGGCTATATCGCCAACCCCTAATTATTATTATTATTATTATTATTATTTTTAAGAAGGAATAATTGCAGACAGAGAAATCCAAAGTGCTAAAAAGCAGGTGTGACCTCATCCAGTTGGAGTGGGTCTCCCTCTTTGCGTCTATGTACTCATCTGCATGCCGGCTCTTGTAAATCTGCAAACATTCAAACACATCACACTCTGTTAGGCGCGTCCTCACGACAGGTTTTAATGCTGAATTTGCCTTGCGTGCTGCAGTATGGTCCAGCTCACCACCCAGGAGTATCCGCTCTCTATGGCCTCGTCCTTGTCCATCACCTCCCCCTCGTAGGGACCAAAGTGCGCCCCTCTGGGCACCGCCGGCCCCTGGCTGAACACCCCCAGCCCTGCGTTTGGGATGCTGGACTTCCTGACCTCCAGCCCAGGGGGCAGGGTGAGTCGAGCTCGGTCTGGGACCCCCACTGGGGCCGGGGTGTCAGGGATGAAGTTTGGGGGGCCGTGGATCCAACACTCATCAATGTAGAAAGACTCACAGTCCTCACAGTCTGCAGAGAACGAGACAAATCTCAGACTAATGTTAACAATCAGTCTGCAGAGAAGGAGACAAATCTCAGACTAATGTACAGACTCACATGAGACAAATCTCAGGCTACTCTAAACAATCACAGTCTGTATAGAACGAGCCGAATTTCAGATTAATGTACAGACTCACATGAGACAAATCTCAGGCTACTCTAAACAATCACAGTCTGCAGAGAACGAGACAAATCTCAGACTAATGTTAACAATCACAGTCTGCAGAGAAGGAGACAAATCTCAGACTAATGTACAGACTCACATGAGACAAATCTCAGGCTACTCTAAACAATCACAGTCTGCAGAGAAGGAGACAAATCTCAGACTAATGTACAGACTCACATGAGACAAATCTCAGGCTACTCTAAACAATCACAGTCTGTATAGAACGAGCCGAATTTCAGACTAATGTACAGACTCACATGAGACAAATCTCAGGCTACTCTAAACAATCACAGTCTGCAGAGAACGAGACAAATCTCAGACTAATGTTAACAATCACAGTCTGCAGAGAAGGAGACAAATTTCAGATTAATGTACAGACTCACATGAGACAAATCTCAGGCTACTCTAAACAATCACAGTCTGTATAGAACGAGCCGAATTTCAGACTAACGTAAAACAATCACTCTGCTGAAAAACTGCATGAGCAGGAACACTGAAATGATCCATTATGAACAGATGTGAAAACAGAAGTATGACGTCATCAGCAGATACACCTTTGAAGAGATGCAGTGTAAGGTGTAGTGGGGTTAAGGGTTAAAGGTTAAAGGTCAGCTCACAGAGGTAGTCTTCATCTTTGGGCTCCTCTTCCTCTGTGTAGCTAATTCTGGGTTTGCTGCGTAGGCTGCCTCCACGCTTGTAGCTGTTCAGCTGGGCTTCCTGCTGCTTCAACCACTCTCTCTTCGACACACCTGACACACACACACACACACACGTCAACAAACACATGGACACACACACACGCATTCCACACACATATACATACATACACACACATACACGCTCATAGGAAAAAGACAAAGCAAATGTGTGAACCTTTGATACAGCAAAATCTTACATACACACATATACACACATACATACTGCATAAATCTTTTGTCTTTCATACAGCTACATCATATGCACCTAAATACTAAAAATAATCTCAACATTACAATTATGTCCTCTCTCACACACGTACAAATACACACACACACACACAAACACAACCACACACACACAAGTATTCAGAAATGTGATGCTATATCAATTCATTCTTTAACAAATCTACACATGGAATGTGAAAGGATTTACAGGCCCCTGTATGTATTTATTTATTTACCTGCATATTTTACGCTTTGAGTACGTGTTTGTGTGTACCTGCATATTGCTGTGAGTATGTGTGTGTGTGTGTGTGTACCTGCATACTGCTGTGAGTGTGTGTGTTTGTGTGTACCTGCATATTGCTGTGAGTATGTGTGTGTGTGTGTGTGTACCTGCATATTGCTGTGAGTATGTGTGTGTGTTTGTGTGTACCTGCATATTGCTGTGAGTGTGCGTGTGTGTCTGTGTGTACCTGCATATTGCTGTGAGTATGTGTGTGTGTGTGTGTACCTGCATATTGCTGTGAGTATGTGTGTGTGTGTGTGTGTGTGTGTGTGTGGACACTTCCTAAGTCATCTCCATTTACCAGGCGTCTTTGCTACAGGGTCTCTGTCTCTCCCTCCCTGTCCATCCAAACTCTGCAGACTGCCTCTCTCTCTGCCTGACTCTGTGTGTCCATCCAAACTCTGCAGACTGCCTCTCTCTCTGCCTGACTCTGTGTTGACCTGGGCAACAGCAGTGACAAACTCCTATATTTTGGCCTTTACAAAATATCTCAAGTCCATCTATTTATTCACGTTTTTGTTAATAGCATGCATGTGTATGTCTGTGTGGGTGTGTATGTGTGTGTGTGTAATAGCATGCATGTGTATGTCTGTGTCTGTGTGTGTGTGTGTAATAGCATGCATGTGTATGTCTGTGTCTGTGTGTGTGTGTCTGTAATTGCATGCATGTGTATGTCTGTGTGGTGTGTGTGTGTATAATTGCATGCATGTGTATGTATGTGTGTGTGTGTGTGTGTGTGTGTGTGTGTGTGTCTGTGTGTTTAATGAAACCTGTTTGTTGTCCTCTGTGGCCTGTTCTGTAGAACCCGTCTCTGAAGCCTGAGCAGTGCTGCTGATTGGTTGAAAACTGCTGTTCCTATTTATGATTGGCTGAGGAGTCTGCTGTCCACTGCTGACCAGATGAGAAGTCTCGTTGCTAATTGGCTGGATGCTGACCAGATCAGAGGTCTCGTTGCTGGTTGGCTGTGAAGTGCTGCTGCTGGTTGGCTGAATGGAGAAGAGACAAGCTTGTGTGTGTGTTCTGGGTTGGTTAGTTAGTGTAAGCACAGACACATGCTGGTGTGACATCCTCTAATATTAAAAAACCTTTTTAAGACATTCACGACTTTGACTTTAGACCGATTCCCCATGCAAACGACATGAAGGATATGCATGAAGGATATGCTGAAGGATATGCTGAAGGATAGGCTGAAGGATATGCTGAAGGATATGCTGAAGGATATGCTGAAGGATATGCTGAAGGATATGCTGAAGGATATGCTGAAGGATATGCTGACTCCCATCATTATGTTTTAGGCAGGTGTGAAAAAAATGCTGTCAACTACAAATGCCTTCAAAAATGGAGGTGTTAATCATTTATGTTCATCAATCAACAAAATGCAGTAAATGAACAAAAGAGAAACCTAAATCAAACCTAAATCAAATCAATATTTGGTGTGACTACCCTTTGCCTTCAAAAGAGCATCAACTCTTCTAGGTATACTTGCATAGAGTTTTTGAAGGAACTTGGCTGGTAGCTTGCGCCAAACATCTTGAAGAACTAACCACAGATCCTCTGTGGATGTAGGCTTCCTGACATATACAACCAATTTGGTGTAACTGGTTGATCATACACCTGACTATAATCCTGCAAAATCCCTGACTTTGTGTGTACACTTTGTGTGCACCCCTGTGTGTGTACACTTTGTGTGCACCTGCCTAAAACTTCTGTGCAAAAACAACTTATGCCCATCAAGTCCTTTTAGCCTCATGGGGTTTTCAACAGTAAACCTGTGGGTGGCTAAAAAGATGCAGTACTGTGCAAAAGATTTAGGCAGGTGTCTTCAAACCAGCGTCAACAAAGAGGTACACACAAAGTCAGGGATTTTGCAGGATTGTAGATTTCTGTAGAATCGCCCATAACAACATCAACATGACCTTTCTAATCCCTATTTAGGCTAGTTAAGTCTGTCTGCTCACCTCAGATGAAGGGGCAGGTGGTGTGTTCTGCTCACCTCAGATGAAGGGGCAGGTGGTGTGTTCTGGGTTTGTCTCACAGAACCAATTGTGTTTCCAGCTGGACGCCTGACAGGAGCCCTGAAGGAGTGTGAGGCTGGAAGACACATCCATCATCATCATCATCCTCAGCATCCTCATCATCAGCATCCTCATCATCACCACCATCATCATCATCACCATCCTCATCATCACCACCATCATCATCATCATCACCACCATCAGCATCATCACCATCATCATCTCCATCAGCATCATCATCATCACCATCCTCATCATCATCATCTCCATCATCATCATCATCACCATCATCATCTTCACTGCATCATCTAGTTAACTCTTTATCTAATTTTTGTTTTAAAGTTTATTAGTAATATTTAAAGGTGTACTTCCATCGTGTTTTCATTAATTTTGCGGTGTTCTCTAGTATTAATAATTGCCCTGTGCACTGGTTTTGATGAAAAAAATGTTCTAGTGCTTCTGTTTCAGGCTGTTTTAGTTTGGTGGAGGGGGTGGGGCCGGGAGAACGACACGATTTCACCAGAAGCGTGACACGCTCCCTGCAGCTTCAGATACAGCCTTATGTGTTTGATCCTAAATCGGAAGAGGAAGGAGAGATGGCACAAGCACAGTCCCTTCCTGACTGTTTGTCAATGAACGTTTCAGAATGGTAATATTTGCATGACAAATAACGTTTCTTCTGAAAGAGATGAACATTTGTGGCGATCGTCATCATGCCCACAAGTTGTAATAGCTAAACAGCTGGAAACGTTTTTTTTCTTCACACTATCAAGTCTTTGCAATCTTACTGATAGATGTTTTACTTTACAAAACAGTGCAAGTGCCCGGCTAAATGCAGTTCAGTCATTCAACTAGCCTGCTAATCTTATGCGAGTCAGTCACAGGCTAACATCATGTAAAGTCCATTTGGTCAGTTTCTCTTATATTTATTTATATTATATTTATTTGCACACGTCTATGTCACGCTGCAGACCCTTTTTGCATTGGGTCGTTTTTCCCGCCTATTGTCTTCCTTTGACTGATATAGAAAATGGGGGTAGAAAAACATTTTAATATGCAGCATGCATATGCAACTCGGGGTGACCTATCATATTTCAAAAGAGCCCTAAAGTACTAAACGGTTTCTCGTGGAAGTACACCTTTAATAGACAAACAAGCAAGCACACCCACACACACACACACACACACACACAGACACACACACACACACACACACACAGAAACAGTGTTGCAGACTGCCAGCAACAACAAGCTGTACACACAATACAGATCAGTAATAGGTTGATTCCACACACACACACACACACACACACACACACACACACACACACACACACACACATTGTTTTTTTTTTTAATCTTCTTTTTCACCATTTTTAAAATATCTACCAAAAGAAGACATCCTAAAGTGACAAAAAATGATATGGTGCCATCTCAGGTTATTTATTTGATTTATTTTATGACACATTATTTACTTCATTATATGATTTATCAAAGTCAATGTCACTGCTGTTACTCCTGTAGGATTTCAATAGTTTTACTCTGGGAAAGTAACAAGAATGACATTAACAGGGTTGACGATTTCAAGCTAATTTGCCCCTAGCTAGCTCAAGGGTCAAGGTCACAAGAGCAGATGTCATACAGTTTGAAAGGGTATTACTTGTATATTTGGTAAATATTAATATAAAAGAAATATCTTTTTAAGTAATGGGTTTATTTCTCTGGGACGCAAAAGGTACCAATTTGGTGGAATGACCCAATAGCACAGTGTGTACACCTTCACCTGCATGCACAGGTGTATACACATAACACTATAACGTGTGTGTGTGTGTGTGTGTGTGTGTAAGACTGTGTGTTTGTGTGTTACACATAATGCTACACTCTGAGGACACAACATAAGGAGAGGACTTCCGTGTTCAACCTTCAATTACACATTACAGGGTCTCTGCACATTTCTGACAAGCAAATATAATGCTTTTTAAGACCATTTTAAGACCTTTGAGAATAAAAAATAAGACCATTACCGCGAAACATACAGTAAAAAAGCGCAGTAAAGTTCAAACTCAAAGCATTTTTTTTTTTAATATAAATCAGTGCATCTTCAGTTTATAAAACAGAACATTAACTGCCTTCTCAATAGTTTAACAGTAGGAGTAGGTGATAAGGAGGTGGAGAGTGATCCACCATCATCCTTAGCTAGATTTGTGTTTCTGTGTCTTTTTGTGTGCGCACGCCTGTGCACATTCCTGTGTGTACACGAGTACTTGTTCTAGTATAGCCTAATAACAGTAGTCATGGTGAGTTTATATTTACATATATATTTCCATTACCATTCCCATAAATATTTCAGTCTTTTGGATTTGGTTATCCATTCCCTAACAGGTCCTATGTCCTGTGTCCTATGTCCTATGGTCCAGAGTGTGTCTCTGATTGTGTTTCAGTCCTACTCAGACATACCAAGGGCCATCAAATGAATTTGCATTTATACCCTGCCATCCCATAGGCCTAGAAAGATAAAGAGCAATTTTCAAATGATTTTACACATGTGAAGAGGTGGGAATGAAGGGTAGGACGTGGAGACATGAGATTCTGTCACATAGTGGGAGGTCTTTTAGTGGCCGAGTGGACACACCTATGTGCAGTCACGTGCCTGTCTAATTTCTTCAATGTAAATAACTATAGCCTACATAGGTACATAGATTAGTAAGGAAGGATATGTCATGGGACATGCTATAATGACTATAATAAAAAACATGGGTGGTGTTGACAGTTCAGATCTTTTGTTCAACTTTTGTCATCTTATTATTGTAATGATGTTCCTGAAATGTCTGTAAACGTTTATGGTATTTACCAAAGAACTTATTCTTGTTTATAAGCTTTTGTAAGGTATTTATTAACTCATTCAGTGCCAGCCATTTTCAAAGTCCCAGTGCCAGGATTTTTTGAACATTTCACCTGTTTTTTCAAGACCCACAGAAAATTGAGTTCTATGTCTGTGTCAACAAAAAACATACCAAAAGAAACTCCAGACTTTCCTTTATCATCAGAAAAAAAAATTGTTTGTACCTCTTTCCATTCCTTAGCAATTGTCTGGAGAACATGGGTGGGTGTAACTAAAAATGCTGATTTCTGACCAAAATACTGAGAAAAATGGCTTTTTGTAACGAGCAACATTTCAAGCAGAAAATGTCTTTGATTACAATTGTTTTTGCTTCAGAGACATCTCAAACATTATGAAAAGTGATCCCATTGTATACTGCACCAAAAATAACGCTGGCAACATTATTTATAAATTAAAAAAATACAAATTTATTTATAAAACCATGTAGGCACATTTCATAGATTCTTTGAAGCACAGCTAAAAGCAACACGTCATGGGAAACACTTTGTGCGTAAACATTTCAAAGGCAAAAATTAGACTTTCTAGCAGCTATTTATGTACAGCACACTATGTTATAACTGTAGTGCTTCTAGCTCTTCCCCCTGTGTGTGCGCGCGTGTGTATGCATGTGTGTGCATGAGAAGCAGAGCAGAGAAGCAGAGCAGAGAAGACCTATAAACACGATCTAAAATACCGGTCCATACATATAGTATCGGAGTAAGCTATGCGATTAGACTACTGCTCCATGCTTGTAAATGTAATATTTCTGAACGTCACCAAACACGATATAAAACATTGTAACATTTTAGTGTGGGAACTTGGCTCAGAGAGGGGATAGGCAAACCGAAACCGAACTAAATATACAACGCCTTCAGAGCAAAATAACATCGTATTCCACAGGATCCGCACACAGAACAACTAGATTAACACATGAGAATGATAGCGGTGTGATTCCCGTGCTATTAGACAAACAACGGCTCTATGATAGAGTTTTTAGCATCTTGATAACAAACAACGCTGGATAAGTAAATCACGTTAGCGCGGAGAAAAATCAGCCATATGTTTTTTTATTAACCATAGGCTACCCGGATGAAAAATAATACCTATCTTGTGAAATTTAATGCCATACTTCAGAAAATAGTGAAATATAATGCTTCTTAAGACTTTTTAAGACACATTTTTAAAATAAGACTTTTTAAGACTTTTTAAGGATCCGCGGAGACCCTGCACAGTAATAACACACCTGCAAGTGTGTGTGTGTGTGGGGGGGTATTATGTGTCTTAGTCTGATGCTACATGCTGACCTGGGCAACCCCTCTCCAAGACAGAGCATGTGAGCGGAGCTGAGCGGCCAGAATTTCAGCTCCTCGCTCACGCGAGTGTTCACTCCCTCGCTCCATCGCTCAAAGTTGAACCAGACAGCTCCGCTCTAAGACCGCTCTCCGCTCACCTAAAATTTCATTCCGCTCCGGTGAAATTGCTCCACGCTCGCTCAAAAGAGGGAGCAATGCCTAACATTTTCCATCGAATTGCATCTGGGACACGCGGCCCGATGTGGCCTGAACTAACGTGCAGCGTCTTGTTAGCCTGTTGATTGAAACCCTTTAATCTTCTTTTCCAAAAATCATGTAACAGAAACAAATAATTTCATTGTGTGATCAACAACTTACACGTGTATCCTCTTAATTACCCCTGTCATTTAGTTTTTTTTTTTTTGAGCGTAAGCTGTCATATTTGGCTGAACAGCATATTTTTCTAAAAACATTACGTTACTATTTTAATGAAAAACATGGAACAGCGCGAATGTACTCCTTAATTATCATAATATAAATAGGCAAAAAATACAAAATGTGACATGCCAGACATGTATTTTGAGGAAATGTATATAATAACATAATAATGTCCTATAATATAAAGAAGTCCCAGCAACCGCAGAATCAATCAAAAAATAGAACGTATTTATTTGAAACCAACATAATCCACGTTTTGAACATAAATTAAGTGGTGATGTGAAAAAACTAAAAAGCTAAATCATGTGTTGAACATAAATTAAACATTGAACTTTTAACTACGAATTATGACTCAGAATAGGCCTAGAACGTAGCCCTTTTGCAGTATATCAAACCAGCAGCGAACATCCAAGTTTTGTACATAGGCCTAAATTAAGTGTGTTGATGTGAAAACAAAAAATAAAAAGCTAAACATTCATCTGTTGAACATAAATTAGGCCTTAAAACTTACAACTGTAGTTCTTTTGAGTTCACCTTAAGTAAAACAAGTCTTGACAATATTTGAGGCTCCCCAACTCTTTTTGCAAATTGTTCGTGAGGTCTGCCAGTGGTGTAAGCACACGGTCGAGGTGTGTCAGCTGTCTCACTTCGTTGAGGGTGATGTGAGCGGCAGAGGTCTTCATTTTTGTTTGCCACAATGGGTCTTTTTGGAACAGTCGAAGGACCGAATCTATCATTTGCAACTGACTGCTCCATCTAGTGATGCAGGCAGATGTCGGGTGGACACCTAAACGGTCCGTCTGTTCGGTGTTCAAGGTGCTTTTCTTCACACTTCTCACCAAATTTCCGACTTTCACGAGCAGCCTGTTGATGCTGTCGTGCTCATTAATTGCGTCTTTGATCGCCAGCTGAAGCATGTGAATGGGACACCGCAAATGTAAGCTGGATGCAGTGAAATAGGCACTGATCATGTTTTCAACATTGGCCGCCACCTCTTCCACTTCAATCTGCGACAGCGCAGGTGGTCCGTCCTCCTCATCATGTTCAGCAGCACTGCTGCTGCTGGCACCCACGGCCCCTCATCAGTGAGCTCATCCTCCTCCTCAGTCACAGGGAAGAGGGTAAATGCCTTGACCATGTTGCTGGCACTGTCAGTGACTACCCTTATCACACGTCCTTCCACATTCCAATATTTTAGAACACTTTCGTACATGTGGTAAATGCGTTCTGCTGTATGGTGCCCCTTTATGTGATCGCAGCTCAACAAAATCGTGTGACCCCGGAATGCCCCATCAATGAAGCTAGCCACGATGCCTAGAAAGCTGTGCCCTCTTCTACTGGTCCAAATGTCTGCTGACACAACAAACCCATCGCCTTTTTTTAACAGGTTTCGCAGCCCATCCTCCATCTCCTCCAGAGCTTGAGGCATGAGCGAATCCCGCACGGTGTTGTAGCATGGGCATATGTAGCCTGGCTGGGCCACACCGGCAAAGTGTCGCATCCCCTCTCGTTCTCCCGCAGTCAGCGGTTTATAGTCCAAGTATATCATTTTGAAGAAGGCTTTATCCATTTCTTTCTTTCTCTCCCCAGTAAGCGTTGGGGCTCTGGATGTAGCGAAGAAACGCTTAAGTCCCTCACTTTGCATCTGAGTCTGCTCTTTCTCTTTCTCTATGCCTAAATAAAAAATGACGGACAGGGTTAAGTAGGCTAGATTAAAATATTTGTATTATGACAAAAAGTACCTTATTTAATTGATTTAGCAAATATTTGCTGTTTTAAACATATTCAAAATGCTCACGTTTTGCTTTGGCCTCCCCATGTTGGCGCACCACCTCTTCATGTTTCCGCATTATGTGTCTTTTTAGATTAAACAAAGAATCCTTACTAACAGCGACCGTATCGCCACATTCCTGTTCACGTTCGACTTCATTTTCATTTTTTTTGACAGGAATTTTGCACCTATATGACCTGTCTGTTAGCTTTTCAAAGTATTTAACAAACTCCATCTCTCAACGATCTCTGTAGGCTAACATTTGAAGGCACACGTGAGTCTGTGTAGACACGCCCCAGACTCGTGATGAGAGCGGTATCGGAGCGGAACTGGAGCGAAACAGAACCACCGCTCGGGCCTTTGGATTAAAAACCGCTCCGCGCTCCGACTATATTTCACACGCTCCGCTTCCCGCTCGCTCCGTGCTCCGCTCCGCTCACATGCTCTGCTCCAAGATGACTATGCGTATGTGTGTGTATGCTAACCCTGGCCTGCCTCCTCCAAACTGTGTGTGGTGTGTGTGTGCGTGTGTGTGTATGTGTGTGTGTGTGTGTGCATGTGTGTTTGTGTGTGTGTGGTGTGCATGTGTGTGCGCGTGTGTATGTGTGTGTGTGCTGACCTGGGCGTCCCCTCTCCAAGCGGGGTGTGTATGTGTGTGTGTGAATGTGTGTGTGTATGTGTGTTGACCTGGGCGCCCCCTCTCCAAGCGGGGTGTCCACTCTTCCTCCGAGTCGCTGCTGTCTGTAGGGGGCGCTCTGTCTCTCTCTGCCTCCCTTCCAGACCTACCCTTCCTCCTCATGAAGGCCGGGACAGAAGACGGCAGGCCTGGGGCAGAAACACAGAGAGAAAGACAGGATGGAGGAGAGAGAGAAGGAGAGAGAGAAAGACAGGATGGAGGAGAGAGAGGAGAGAGAGAAAGAGGAAGACAGGATGAAGGAGAGAGAGAAAGACAGGATGAAGGAGAGAGAGGAGAGAGAGAGGAAGACAGGATGAAGGAGAGAGAGAAGATAGAGAAAGACAGGATGAAGGAGAGAGAGAGAGGTGGTGTGAATGGGACTGTTACCTATAGACAGAGGAGAGAGAGAGAGAGAGAGAGAAAGAGAGAGAGAGAGAGAGAAGGGAAGGTGGTGTGAATGGGACTGTTACCTATAGACAGAGGAGAGAGAGAGAGAGAGAGAGAGAGAGAGAAGGGAAGGTGGTGTGAATGGGACTGTTACCTATAGACAGAGGAGAGAGAGAGAGAGAGAGAGAGAGAGAGAGAGAGAGAGAGAGAGAGAGAGAGAGAGAGAGAGGGAGAGAGAGAGAGAGAGAGAGAGAGAGAGAGAGAGAGAGAAGGGAAGGTGGTGTGAATGGGACTGTTACCTATAGACAGCATAAACAGGTGGTTCCTCTTGATGTTTCTGTAGCGTTTCTTCTCAGATCTGGCCAGCTGGGCCCATGCTGATTGGCTGAAGTACACTCTAAGCTCCTCAAGGGACTCCTGGGTACACCACAGCAACACAAATACACGTGTGCACGTAAAAAAGGTGTGTGTGTGTGTGTGTAAAGTAGATAATGCTTATGTGTTCCTGGACAACGTGCTAAACTTCCCTTGGGTGTAAAACAGTTCCACAGATATGAGTGTGTCCAGGTGTTGGGGTGTGTATAGGTGACTGCATTTGTGTGAGCAGGTGAGTCAGGGAGAGTGAACGCATGTTTGTGTGTAAATGAATTTGTGTGCATGTAGGTGACTGTGTGTGTCTGAATGCAGTAAGTGTGTATATGGGTGACTAAACGTGTGAATGGCGGCTCAGTAACTGAGGTGTAGACAGCAGACAGTGATGACTGAAGCGGTGCTGGTCAGAAAGACTGATGCAGCAGTCAACATGAAACTGACTTTCGGAGTAAATCTGTCATTTACTGACCTCGTCACTCTCAGATGAACTCATGGTTGGGTGTATGGTTCAGATCTTGCTGTCACAGAAGAGAAAGGTTATTATTTTTATTTTTAGTTAAAATTGTACAAGTACTTTAAGTAATGACTGTATTTGTACTCTAAAGACATTATTATCTTAAATTTTAGTTAATGCTGTGCAAGGACTGTATGGTATAACGACGTAGTTGTAATATATACCAGCTGTAGTAGTAATAGGACATAAATTAACATAAACTGTTAACAATTAATGTAAATTGTTAATTTATGATCCCATTTGCCTTCTATAAACAAGGTAAACAGGCCTATGAAATATGTAAAGGCTAAATGGATTGGGTTTGAATATGTGTAAATATGACAATCTCCTGAAAGGCGATGCTCAAAGGGAGTACAGAGAAGTGTCCCAACTATGAAGGCCTGTTTAGAAAATCTGGCCCAGATTTTCAAGCCAGGTCCCCTTAAGCTGTTGAACTGTATCTGGGTGATGATAATGATAATAATAATAATAAGAAGAAGAAGAAGAAGAAGAATAAGAATAATCTGTTAATACTGATCCTATCAGACTAACTCGTTCCTCTGTTGCTGTAGAAGCATTAGTAGATGCATCACAGGTTCAAAATGAATCCAAGCTGCTGCTAAATGTATTGCGATGCTAATATCAGTTTAAGACGGTAAAATGAATCAGCAAATACGAGTCGCTCAAACAACCCTCATCAATACACTCTATTTGTAGCCAGAGATAAACCAGCTATTACATCGTGAAGCTTAAAGAATAATGGTTTAAAGAAAGACAAAGGGCGCGTTTACAATCTCTATTTAAAATTTGAAAAAAATCCCGTCTGACAGCTGATAAGAGACTATTGTTGCTTTTATCTAGACAAAGTTAACTAACTTTTTAAAATGGCTCAATACTACTGGACCTCCGTTTTTCACCATCGAGGCAAAACCTGACTCACCCGCCTTGCTATTCAAATCCGTTACCCAGTTGACGTGCTGAGGGAAAAACTAAAGCATATTTATAAGGGAGGCATCATTTTATTTTCTACAGAAAAATAATCACTGCGAGAGTGTATTTTGCCTAATTCTCTACTGGTCATTTTCTGTGAAGGAACAGCATCCAAACCAGCACTTTATCTCTCACGCGTCACATTCAAAAAGAGCAAACACTTCGTGTTACGACGAGTTTGTCCACGTTTTCACATGACTGTGTATTCATTAAAAGCGAGCCACTGGGTAAAGAAAAACGCCTCTTTCCTCATTACACAATTACCGGTATATTACTTACATTATTAGCCACATATAGCATCTGCTGTCGAGCTACACATATTAGCTAGCGCAATGCACGTTAGATGATTTATGCTATATTGCCTGGTATGGTAGCTAGCGGTCATTTTAGCAGTCTGTAGCTAATTCTGTGTTACGGCTATTTTGGTGAAATTACCTAAAGTTTCGACCATCTTAACTTAATGTATTGTCAATATCAACAACCTGCTTTAGCGACCTGTAAATAAATACAACAGCCCTCGAAATGTCTTTAAGTAACGTCATCTTCTATCTTCTGTTCGGAGGAAAGCTAGTGAGGGACAGTGTTGCCAGATGAGAGTGACAGTTTCCAGCCCAATCACAGTTTGAAACCCGCCCAATCCAATAAAATCCCGCCCAAAGGCTTAAGTTGCCAGATCTCAACGGTATTTACGTTTATTAATCATACATGTGTAGGATCGCATAGGCTGATACGCTATCACCACGTACGAGAGAATATAAGCATAAGAAAGAGAATGGAAGTCCGTGTGGCAGGGGAGAGCCAGATAGTGCATACACGATACAAAAAAGTAGGCGCCACCCACTTGTGGCCTTAGGCCTACTCGACACTGCAGAAATATCTAGACTGTTACAGATAGCAAATCACAACCAAAAAGAGCATAATAAAACAATCACAGAACTTTCCAAATACACCTCGTGTACCCCAGTGCCAGGCCCAAGTTAACACAGCAGTAGTAACCACCTGCTATTTACACGTAAAAAGATTACTATGGACATATGGAGACCATATTTACATGAACAGTCACTCTCCACCAGGGTGCTAAAAGACGCACGGCGCTACAGCTGTTAGTCTACAGTTTGACAGCTAACATGGATCAAGAGCACACAACGCCGTGAAAAGTTATTTTAAGCCAGTCAGTAAATACATTAAAACAGTGGACGCAATTAACAAAGCTGTCATGGCGTAAATAATAAAAATCAATTACCTTTACGCAGAATCAACGTCTTTCATTTTAAGAACTTGATTTGATTTGAAGAACCGGAAAAATGCATTGGGCGGGTATATACAATTTGGGCTGTTTTTAGTATTTTGTATTTGTATTGTTTTTAAACCATAAAATAACGGTTTGTTGTGCAGTTTTCACAATATTAAAAAAAACGCCAGTTGTTGGCAAAAGCAGCCCAAATTGTATATACCCGCCCAATGCATTTTTTCCCCGCCAGATGTAATCAAAAGTAGCCCAATTGGGCGGAAAACCGCCCAATCTGGCAACACTGGTGAGGGACCGGACTTACCTCAGGCTCTGGCAACTGAAGGCTCGCCCAGTCTCGAGGACGAACATCAGGCACGTTCCAGAACCCTCCTTTCGCGCCTGAAATGTGTGACGTTGGCTGGTAATAATCTTTTTTTTTTAAACTTATGTTGTTGACCAGACATTTTGTTGTCATTAACTGATTTTTGTCTGGGCCCATCCATTTTATGATTTCTGACTGCGTCCCTGGCAGGAGAGGGTGTTGGCTTTACTGTCACACATTTAGAAATAATACTGCAGATAAATTCAATCACTACAGGAGCAGCCAATGATCGCTTGTCGGCCAGGACCATACTGGCTCAGTTCTGATATTCAACCCCTCTCCCAAAATGGGTACAGGCCATAGCATTTAAATAATAAAACACGTGTACCATTTAAGTGCACTGTACAAATTAAAAGACATGAATGTGGAATTACAATATGGAGTCATTTCATTTTTGGTTCAAAAAATGTAAAATGAACCGTTAAGGAATAACCAGCAAACAAACTAATTATAAAACAGTATCAGTAGTAAAACTGCCGTATGCATCTTTACCTTTAGACTTCTACATTTCATACAGGGAATCAAAAAATGAACAATAAACCATTTAAATGAAAATAAAATACAATCAAATTGAGTTTTATTTAATTAAAAATACATCTGATTTCACACATACATCATACTGGGTTTACTTTAAATGTGAATTCCAAGTAAACACTGTGAATAGCTTTTTTTTTTTTTTTTTTAAATGACATTTCCTGGAACTGAATGCTCTGACTTTATTTACAGCTTATTATGGGATGTCCTTAGGCTGCACT
This sequence comes from Coilia nasus, assembly GCA_027475355.1. NCBI lineage: Eukaryota > Metazoa > Chordata > Actinopteri > Clupeiformes > Engraulidae > Coilia > Coilia nasus. The sequence goes on from CM050198.1 coordinate 3,590,439, forward strand.
GCAGGATCACCCTTGTGGTTCGGTGTTTCTGTAACAGCTACGTTTTAAAATGGTGTTAGGTGACATTGTTTCTGTAACAGCTACATTTTAAAATGGTGTTCGGTGACATTGTTTTTGTGAAAGATACATTTTAAAACAATATATATAAAAAGGGACACGCTGAGTGAGCTAGCAGTCCGGCTTTTAGCTCGCTCGGTAGCGCATCTGCCTCCCAAACAGGAGTTGCTGTGAGGTCGTTGCTGTGAGGTCAAGGGTACTGTGAGGTCGTTGCTGTGAGGTCGTTGCTGTGAGGTCAAGGGTACTGTGAGGTCGTTGCTGTGAGGTCGTTGCTGTGAGGTCACGGGACAAACCGTACTACCATGGCTCTCTCAATAAATATTTCATTTATTTTTAAGGGGGTGGGAGGGAGGGGGGTTCAGGCCATGTTATTTTTTTAACCGACATGTCAGAAGCTGCGGTACCTGCATCAGCGGACTGAAGGACTAGCCCTAGGACGGACCATAGTTCCTTCTGAACCTCCACAAAAAGGCACAGCCAACCACTGTGCTGGCAGAGACATCCTCCCTCAATGCAGACGAATGACTTCTCCCGCTCTTGCCTGTTTCAGTTTGAATGTTAACCACACTCCAGGAAGAAAATGTTTTTTCAATACAGGACAGCCAGACCCTCTGTACAAAATACAGTTTAGTATAAGAGGCTGGTATCATGACCAGGCTATAAGGGAATCACTATAGGAATTTACCTTCAGGGACTAACCTCTACCCTTCTACAGGACTAAAGACTTACTAGAAGGACTAACATCCACCCCTCTGACCAGGACTAAGGACTAACCTCCACCCCTCTGCAGGACTAAGGACTAACCTCCACCCCTCTGACCAGGACTAAGAACTAAGTACGGACCTCCACCCCTCTGCAGGACTAAGGACTAACCTCCACCCCTCTGAGCAGGACTAAGGACTAACCTCCACCCCTCTGAGCAGGACTAAGTACGAACCTCCACCCCTCTGACCAGGACTAAGGACTAACCTCCACACCTCTGACCAGGACTAAGGACTAAACCTCCACTCCTCTGCAGGGCTAAAGGATACATTGTAAGGACTGGAGTGACAAAGCTAACCAGCGATAGCTTCAACACCACACACGTGCCCTGTAAAGACACAAACATCCCATGATACACAGACTGCATCCACTGGCTAGACCATCCAGCTGCTCCATCTAAGCTAGACCATCCAGCTACTCCATCTAAGGCCGAATGCATTCTGCAGACATGTGACACATGAGGATTCTCCCCCACTGCTCCCCTGCAGCCTGCGATGATTAGCCTCTCAGCTCCAGATGAGCTCCAGATTAGTTTATCCGTGTAGAGTTTACTCTTTCAGTTACACGAGAGAGAGACTGGGCATCTTGCTGTCCCACTTATCTCGTTAGTTTTCCTGTAAACAGGACGTGCATCTCCTAGTGCTTGTGAACAGGACCCTTCCTTCCTGCTTCCTGTGATCAGGACCTGTACTTCCTGCTTCCTGTGAACAGGACCTGTACTTCCTGTGCCTTTGGGGTGGCCCAGGTCCCAGGTGTCAGTCTTCATGTCCCCCTGTACCCCACTCGTGATCGGGGTGGGTGGCAAACGTCCTCTGGGTCCTCTCGAGTCTGTGTCTGTCGTATATGGCGCTGAACTGACTCCTCCCCCCTCGTGCCCGGAAAGCACGGACGGCTAATGAAGAAACAGAGAGGGAGAGAGAGAGAGAGAGACAGAGAGACAGTCAGAGAGAGAGAGAGAGAAGCCGTAATTAAAAAATGACACAATGAAATACTTCATACTTTTGACCTGGCTTGTCTTAACTGCCAGAATAAATTCTATAACTAATAATAAAAACAGCCACAATAATTATAATAAATACCAATAATTATAATAAATACCAATGATCATTTTTTTCTCAAAGTGTCGCTGCAAAACCTATAAAAGCAGACATGCTCACATGATGCAAAACACATCGTCTCTCACATGCTGTACAACTCTATTCAGCCGCAGAGTTAAACAGACTGTCTTTGGCTGGCGTTGGTTAAACACGATGTCATTGGCTGACATTGGTTAAACACAGTGTCATTGGCTGGCATTGGTTAAACACGATGTCATTGGCTGGCACTGGTTTAATATGTTGTCGTTGGCTGACATTGGTTAAACACTAGTTTAAGCAGTAGGTTAGCCATAGTCACTAGTTGGCTCAACCAGTCCATTTTGATTTGTCAAGAAAGAAATCATGTGACTTGCTTCACCCCGTTTTTAAAAATCCCAACTGTTTATGGCGTACACGATGATGTCATGTAGTAATACTTGAAGAAAAGTGATTACAGTCTACATGCCCAAATCCTCAGTTGTAAACACATCTCCTTGAGGTTTATGAATAAGCTGCTAACAGCTACAGGTCCACACTTAGCCCAAGTCATTTATTCCAGTCATAATCTGGTTTCCTGTGTGCATCTTAGCCCAGCTTATTCAAGCCAACCGCGTGCTAGGCTAGTTCTTCTGCATTTAACCCTTTAAAGGTCGTTTTGTTTTTTTTACGGTTTAGCTCGCCACCCTGCCTGAAGTGTTGCTCTGATTCCAAATCAGCTGTTTTTTGGTCAGAGAAAATGTGTGTGATGACCTTGACCTCTGACCTCTGACAAGCCAGGTCTCCCATGTCCCCATCACTGCATGTTCCGACTCTGCATTAAACAGTTGGAATTGCTCTATATTCCACACAAAGAATAAATACACAATAAACAGTTTCCACATGAGACTGATTTGGTGTTTATTATTGTTTATTAATGTGAATCAAAAACAGTTCCAGTGAGCAGCGGTCTATGTCAGACTGAGTAGGTCAACCCAAAGTAAAGAAAAGTCTTTGTTGTTAGTCATTGTTTCTCATGGCACCTTTATAAGAAAGTACATGTCTGTTTCAGTGTCTCTAGGGGGCTGATGCTGGTGTCTGTTTCAGTGTCTCTAGGGGGCTGATGCTGGTGTCTGTTTCAGTGTCTCTAGGGGGCTGATGCTGGTGTCTGTTTCAGTGTCTCTAGGGGTGTGGTGCTGGTGTCTGTTTCAGTGTCTCCAGGGTGGTGGGGTTGGTGTTGGTGGTGTTTCAGTGTCTCTAGGGGTGTGGTGGTGGGGCTGATGCTGGTGGTGTTTCAGTGTCTCTAGGGGTGTGGTGGTGGGGCTGATGCTGGTGGTGTTTCAGTGTCTCTAGGGGTGTAGTGGTGGTGCTGGTGGTGTTTCAGTGTCTCCAGGGGTGTGGTGGTGGGGTTGGTGCTGGTGGTGTTTCAGTGTCTCCAGGGGTGTGGTGGTGGGGCTGATGCTGGTGGTGTTTCAGTGTCTCCAGGGGTGGGGTGGTGGGGTTGGTGGTGTTTCAGTGTCTCCAGGGGTGGGGTGGTGGGGTTGGTGGTGTTTCAGTGTCTCCAGGGTCGTGGGGTTGGTGTTGGTGGTGTTTCAGTGTCTCTAGGGGTGTAGTGGTGGGGTTGGTGTTGGTGGTGTTTCAGTGTCTGTAGGGGTGTGGTGGTGGGGTTGGTGTTGGTGGTGTTTCAGTGTCTCTAGGGGTGTGGTGGTGGGGTTGGTGCTGGTGGTGTTTCAGTGTCTCTAGGGGTGTGGTGGTGGGGCTGATGCTGGTGGTGTTTCAGTGTCTGTAGGGGTGTGGTGGTGGGGTTGGTGTTGGTGGTGTTTCAGTGTCTCTAGGGGAGTGGTAGTGGGGTTGGTGTTGGTGGTGTTTCAGTGTCTCTAGGGGTGTGGTGGTGGGGTTGGTGTTGGTGGTGTTTCAGTGTCTCTAGGGGAGTGATGGTGGAGTTGGTGCTGGTGGTGTTTCAGTGTCTCTAGGGGTGTGGTTGAGGGGTTGATGATGGTGGTGTTTATGGTCCAGATGTGTCAGGTGGAGGATGGAGGGGTTAAACTGATTGTCGCTTTCAGAACTGTACTGTTCCCCCTGTACCTAGGGTTCCAGAACTCTCCCATTTGCCCTGTACCTGGGGTTTCAGAAGTGTCCTATTTGCCCTGTACCTAGGGTTCCAGAACTCTACTCTTGCCCTGTACTTAGGGTTTCAGAACTCTGCTCTTGCCCCTGTAGCTAGGGTGCTAGAACTCTCCTCTTCCCCTGTACTTAGGGTTCCAGAACCCTGCTCTTGCCCCTGTAGCTAGGGTGCTAGAACTCTCCTCTTCCCCTGTACTTCGGGTTCTAGAACTCTCCTATTTGCCCTGTACTTGGGGTTCCAGAACTCTCCTATTTGTCCTGTACTTAGGGTTCTAGAACACTACTTTTCCACTGTACGTAGGGTTCCAGAACTCCCCTATTTGTCCTGTACTTAGGGTTGTAGAACACTACTTTTCCACTGTACGTAGGGTTCCAGAACTCCCCTATTTGTCCTGTACTTAGGGTTGTAGAACACTACTTTTCCACTGTACGTAGGGTTGTAGAACACTACTTTTCCACTGTACGTAGGGTTCCAGAACTCCCCTATTTGTCCTGTACTTAGGGTTGTAGAACACTACTTTTCCACTGTACGTAGGGTTCCAGAACTCCCCTATTTGTCCTGTACTTAGGGTTGTAGAACACTACTTTTCCACTGTACGTAGGGTTCCAGAACTCCCCTATTTGTCCTGTACTTAGGGTTGTAGAACACTACTTTTCCACTGTACGTAGGGTTGTAGAACACTACTTTTCCACTGTACGTAGGGTTCCAGAACTCCCCTATTTGTCCTGTACTTAGGGTTCTAGAACACTACTTTTCCACTGTACGTAGGGTTGTAGAACACTACTTTTCCACTGTACGTAGGGTTCCAGAACTCCCCTATTTGTCCTGTACTTAGGGTTCTAGAACACTACTTTTCCACTGTACGTAGGGTTTCACAACTGTTCTTTTCTCTCTGTGCTTCTGCAGTGATGCTCTCCGGATCTCCCTGATTTCCTCTCTTTCAAGTGGCGATTTAAAATTGATTCTGGGCATCTGTATCTCTCCCCTGAGTTTCTTCTCTTTGTATCTGTAAAACAAAATTAAAAAATCCAGCTACGTTTTAAAGTATTCAAACAAATAACCTGCAAGATTAAAAAAATGGCATTTGTTTGTGATAACTAGAGTATCCATATTACAGGACATCTATGGACATATAAAGTGTATGTGTTTGAGAGTGTGTGTGTGTGTGTGTGTGTGTGAGAGAGGGGGGGGGGGGGGGGGGGAGAGAGAGTGAGTGAATGTGTACTTTTCTCGTTGTCTTCTAAGGATCTCGTTTATGTAGGGCTGGCGTTTAACCTCTCCCTGTGTGTGCGCGTGTGCGTGTGTGTACCTTTCTCGTTGTCTTCTGAGAATTTCTTGTTTCCTTGCAGGGTTGGCGTTCAACCTCTCCCTGTACCTTCTAGTTCTCTCAGCGCTTGTCGGGCATCTTCTGCAATCTACCTCCGACCAAAACACAACAGAAAAGGAAACACTTAAATGGCAAAATGTGTGTGTGTGTGTGTGTGTGTGTGTGGGATTTATTTCAGACATTAAGGAGTAAGTAGAGTTTAACCACACTTGTGAGTCTGTGTAGATCGTTAACAGCCTACATGAACAAAAGGCATATATGAATAAAATGTAATACTATAAATGTAATATATGCTAAGCTAAGAGTTAAAATGCTACGGCCAGATCCGGAGGTTGGCTGAATGGATTCAGATGTGGTATTTTAATACTAATAAGATGAAGCAGACTGTTAAAGCAAGAACAACATATTCAGTCAGTCAATAAGTTTGAGCTTTAACCCCTATGGCATGCCACACACCACTTCACTTCAGTGTGGTTAGTAAGACATATACAAAAACGTTTGTGCCATTAAGAGGGACAACTGAATGTTATCATGCAACGAAACACCCCATGGGACAGTATGGCAACCCATCAAATGAGGTTTTATGCACAACTCGGAGCAATGCAGTTATATGCTAATAACCGAACAACATTACTCAGTGTAACATGGTAAAAGACTTTTGAAGGTAGTTTTTTTTAGTTATACTATGTAAAAGTCTTGGGGTGGGGGGGGGGTGGGGCAAAAATTCTGGAGTAAGTATGGGGCGGGGGCAAAAGTGTTTGATTTATGTGAAAAACTGAAGTCATAAACTCACCTTTCACGCTTCTGAGGCCCAACCTCAGCCTCCAGATCAATGAAGCACCTCCCCGTTACACTCACTCACTCATTTACTCACACACACACTCACACACACACACTAGCACACTCGCTTACACACACACGCTCACTTACTCGCACACCTGCAGCCTTTGATGCCCATTTCCCCTGTGACATCAGACCGCAGCCATCCTCACGCATCCTCACGCCTCCCCCACAAAATGAGCTACTGTGACATCAGACCACAGACAGACAGACAGACACCAAAGCACACCTCCAACAGGCTAAAAGGTCCCCACAGGCTAAAAGGTCCCCACAGGCTAAAAGAATTCAACGCAAACAAATGCGCTTCACACGGTATACCACATGAACTTGACGCAAATAATACGCTTCACATAGTAAACCACATAAACTTAACGCAAATAATACGCTTCACACGCAAATAGTACTGTGCTCGTTAAGTCAGTGATGGTTTAGGGGGACATTGAGACTGAGACTGCTTTTTTAAATTTAAAATTAAAAAATACATATTCTAAAATGTGTTGTCACTGTCCCACCACATGAGTTTTTTTTTATTTGGTTTGGTTTTCAATAGAGAAAAAGCGAGAAGCTTCATAAAATACATGCTGTTAATGTTCATATCAAACAGCACAACATTTTCACTCTTGGAATCTCTGTGCAAATTTAAACAGATTTCAGCATCGAGGAGTTTAAGATAGCACATTTAAACACATTTAAGTGTCGAGGAGTTTAAGATAGCACATTTAAACACATTTAAATGTCGAGGAGTTTAAGATAGCACATTTAAACACATTTAAGCATTGAGGAGTTTAAGATAGCACATTTAAACACATTTAAGTGTCGAGGAGTTTAAGATAGCACATTTAAATGGATTCAAGCGTCGAGGAGTTTAAATAGCACATTTACACAGATTCAAGCGTCGAGGAGTTTAAATAGCACATTTACACAGATTCAAGCGTTGAGGAGTTTAAATAGCACATTTACGCATCTAGTTGAGACATTTGGGGATAAATGCGCCCGGCTTGGTACTGCATTCCAGGACCCAAGAACACCAAGAACGTACCTAAACCACATCACCATTCTCAACCTTTGAAAATGGGTGCAAATCACTCACATATTTGTATCAATATCACTCACATATATCTATTAATATCACTCACATATATGTATCAATATGTGTGTGTGTGTGTGTGTGTGTGGTAGGATTAAGAGGTGCAACGGAGCCATTATAGGGGTTTGGTATGAGGAGTTCTGATGTCATGTGACTCAACCTTCTAATGTCATGCCCAAGTTGAGACCGGTAGTAGTCTGTGTGTGCTTGTGTGTGCTTGTGTGCTTGTGTGTGTGTGTGTGTGTGTGTGTGTGTGTGTGAGAGAGACTCACCTTCTAATCTCATGCCTACATTGAGACTGTTAGTAGTCTGCGTGTGTGTGTGTGTGTGTGTGTGTGTGTGTGTGTGTGTGAGACTCACCTTCTAACCTCATGCCCACGTTGAGACACTTCTGGAAGCGGCAGTGGGGGCATCTCTGCCGGCTGTATTTGTCTATTCGGCAATTCTGGTTGCCATGGCAACTGTATCTCTTGTTGTTCTGAACCGTCCTTCGAAAGAAGCCCTGGAGAGACACACGTTACACACCACAACACACAATTACAGATTAGAGGGATTACAGATTAGAGATTACACTCCACAACGCACGATTACAGATTAGAAATTACACACCACAACACACAATTACAGACTAGAGACATTACAGATTAGAGATTACACACCACAACACACGATTACAGATTAGAGATTGCAGATTAAAGATTACACATCACAACACACGATTACAGATTAGAGATTACACATTACACATTACACACCAGAACATTATCACTATTTCTGGTGCCAAAAACATTATTGCTATTTTTAGCGCCAAAAACATTATTACCTTGCAACTTTCACAGGTGAGTAGGCCGTAATGGTAGCCAGACACCTTGTCTTTACACACCGGGCATAAGTCTTCACCATCACCTCCCTGCCCCTCCGCCACCACCAGGAGTCGACTGTCACTCGACTGTATTCTCTAAACACACACGCAAACACACCCATTCAGTGCTGCTACTTTAGATACACAGTTATTTCCAATTTTTTTTTCAGGACACAAGATTTCAACAGCGTCACTTATGCACTGTTTAAGAAACTCCCCTTCATTGTATGACTTTTTAGTCCGTGCGATGTTTATGTGATGCATGTGTTAATGTCTCTGATTGTTTATATGATGCATGTGTTAATGTCTCTGATTGTTTATATGATGCATGTGTTAATGTCTCTGATTGTTTATATGATGCATGTGTTAATGTCTCTGATTGTTTATATGATGCATGTGTTAATGTCTCTGATTGTTTTGTAATTTTTTTGAAAACCTGTACCTGCTTTTCTGCCTGACTTTTAAGGTGGCCAACTTGTGCTCGCGACGTTCACTCCCTTTTGGAAACTCCTGGTCAAAGTTAGCATGAAGTGAGCTGAAGTGACGCTGAAGATTTGAAGCCTTGAAATGTGCCAGTGACGAGTAACAGATAAGGCAGAAAGGCTTGCCATTATGTTCGACGAAAAAATATGAATTCTCCCACTCTGTTAGAAACGTCCCGTTTTCTCTTTTCGTCTTCATATTTCCTTTTTGAGGTGCATTTTTTCCCTGCCATTTTCCCTGCCTAGCAGTGTTACTGAGAAATGTAACTGATCATCTCATGCACCCGCACATTTGTCTCCTGAAATGTGAAAATACCATAATTAAACCAAGCGAAGCGCCTTAAACAAAATTACCGTAATGAACTTAAGCAGAGCGAAATCGCACATAAAACCACAAACGAACACCAACTTGGACATGGACTGAAGAGCCGCATGAGACCAGGCAAAGAGCCGCATGCAGCTCACAAGCCGCGTGTTGGCCACCTATGCTATGTTTTCAATTCAGATTCCGGCTGGTGAAGTTGTGAATCGCGAGCTCATTACGGTATTATTATCATCTGTAGGTGAGGTTAGCGTCCTGGTTCGCGCCTATTTTGCATACCAAAACAATGGCCACGCCAGCAACAAGCGCGCCTTGCGAGGAGTTTTAAATCTACACTCCTGACAAGCAAGAGTGCGGCGCTTGATACCACACTGTGTGGCGCTACTTTGGCTTCTCAAAGCAAGAGGGGAAAATCACGAGGGAGGACAAAGTGACATGTCTGAGTGAAACATGTCTGACAGTTTCTAAAAACAGTCATCACACCGTGTTTTTCTTTCAAAAACATCATTGACTAGGTGCACGAAAGATTCCTGTAAGCTCGTGTATTTCCGATGGAGCATTAACTGTGTCGGAATAACATCTTTTGTTATATTCCGCTCATTACAGCTTCACTTTTTGAGTCACTGTAACGGTAGGCGGCTGGTTC
>CM050198.1:3607500-3612500 GCA_027475355.1 Coilia nasus
ATTAGGGCCTAGGTCAGGGGTGCTTACTACGTCGATCACGATCTACCAGTCGATCGCGAAGGCATTGCCGTGATCGCGAAGGCATTGCTACAACAGCTACTAAAAAACTTCAGCTCTGTCCTGAGATTCAGGAGTTTCTTCGTGTCACTAAACATGCGGAAGACAAGCAACTTAGTGACAACCAGTGGCTGCTAGACTTGCCATTTTTGACTGATTTCACTAACATGCTGAATGAACTTAATTTGGAGCTGCAAGGCAAAGACAAAAACGTGGTCGACATGATCAGCTCATTTAACAGATTCAGACTAAAAATGACATCGCTGTCCGCAAAGTTACAGCGCCGTGATTTGGGAAACTTCAGAAACCTTGCGTCGGAGCTGGAGAAACAAGGGAGGGCGTGTGCCCAAACTGACACTGTGCGCTACACTGAGCACATACAACATGTTTAGTCGGACTTTGACAAACGATTTCAGGACTTTGCTTTACTCGCCCCAATTGCTACATACATGTACAATCCATTCGAGAGAGGTGCTGAGGTGGATTCTCACGCTTCAGATATTGCATCATTGTTTCACATGAACGCGTCTGCAGTGGAAGACGAGATGCTGACGCTACAGTGTGACATTTGGCTGAAGTCCAGGGCGCATGGACAGTTTTGGAATTTACTCACAGAGGAAAAGTACCCAAACATGAGGAAATGTGCCACCTCCTTGACTGCATTATTCGGCTCTACTTATTTGTGCGAGTCTGCCTTTTCCCACACGAAGATTATTAAGTCTAAATACCGTTCCACCATGACTGATAATCATTTGGAGGCCTGTTTGAGGCTCGCTACCAGCAGCTACTGTCCGGACTATGCAACCCTGTCTGACTCCCTCCAGTGCAGGTCATCATCAGATTAATTAAGTCCTGGCAATAGATAATTACACATGTATTAGAGTTGTGCTCCAAAGGTTCATTGGAAAGTAATACAAATGTATTATAATTGTGCTGGAAACGTTCATTATGTCATAATACAGTTGTATTAAAGTTGTGCATGCATGACCGTTTATGCATGGATGCATATATTTTACTATGCTGCATATGTAATGCAACATTTATATCAATAAACAAACTGCATAAAGGCACATTTATAATGCATACTGAGTGATTTATCATCATCATCGTCATCATCATCATCCTCACCATCATCATCATCATCCTCACCGTCATCATCATCATCCTCAGTAGATCGCGGCGACATGGCCATTTTAAAAGTAGCTCGCGAGCCAAAAATTAGTGAGCACCCCTGGCCTAGGTGTATTTTGGCAGCGGTGATGAGGAACAATACCAAAACTGGATAAAGCCCTTGTATAAGCCAATTGGATATAGGAGGGACAGAGAGATGACCAATGATAAATTGGCCCTATATGTTATTTCTAATTGATTTTCTTGACTTGGTTCACAACTAAAACTAATCATTATGCCCATTAGTTTTTAGAAATGTTAGTAAAACTTACAGTGCGACTGGCTATGCAATGCTGATGATTGACCAGTTTGTGTAGTTTGCTCTGACTGTACCTGCCCCAAAGGCCACCATCAGACAAAATACACATGTAACAACTGTGGAGTGGGTCTGTGTGCTGGACCTTGCAATGAGAGGTACCTCACACTGAAAAACCACAAAGACCTGGACAGATAGGCACACTTTAGGCCCATGCAGGCAAAAGACCAGCCTACCGTTCACATGCGTTTGTTACTATATGGCTCTATATTAGTTATAATGTACACTGTTGACTTACAATTTATTGTTTTCCTGACCATAATGTATGTGCACCACATAACAGTGATGGTAAGGGGCAAATGTTATGAAATGGGTTGAGCAGTCATTGAAAAATTTCTGCATTTCATGAAAAAACGTCAAAATGCAAGATGGCCGCCACCCTGTGACATCACAATATGCAAATTAGATGGGTACATTTACTCCCAACATAAACTTTGGGTCATCCTCAATATTTGTCATATTTACAGTCAGGCTGTATTTGTTACCAATTTCAAGCCACAGCCTTTTGAAATTTAGATGTTAAAATTCAGCATAAAAAAAAAAACCCTGGCGCCTAGAGGGTTAATCAAATGGGAGAATATGCACCATAGAAACTAAATGCAGCACCTGGATCACTTCAGTTTTAATGTCTTCAGCTGATAGGACGGCTTTGTGGTCAGTGTCATCCACTGCAAAAAAAGAAGAAAGTTTTACATTTACAATAAGTCGCCTACACATCGTTATGTTAGTCGTTACCAATACTAAATCGCCTACAGTAGTTATGTTAGTCGGTACTAATACTAAATCGCCTACAGTAGTTATGCTAGTCGCTACTAATACTAAATCGCCTACAGTAGTTATGTTAATCGTTACATATACTAAATCACCTACAGTCGTTATGTTAGTCATTACTAATACTACATCGCCTACAGTAGTTATGTTAGTCGTTACTAATACTAAATTGCCTACACTCGTTATGTTAGTCGTTACTAATACTAAATCGCCTACACAGTCGTTATGTTAGTTGCTACTAATACTAAATCGCCTACAGTCATTATGTTAGTTGCTACTAATACTAAATCGCCTACAGTCGTTATGTTAGTCGTTACTAATACTAAATCGCCCACAGTCGTTATGTTAGTCGCTACTAATACTAAATCGACCACAGTCGTTATGTTAGTCGCTAATAATACTAAATCGCCTACAGTCGTTATGTTAGTCGTTACTAATACTAAATCGCCTACAGTCATTATAAACTAATTCAGTGTTTGCATACATATCTACATATTTACTACCACTACACATATCCGCAATAGTACTACTACTATCACTATTATTATTATTATTATTACACTATACTATTATTATACTACTATTATTATTCTTATAATACTATACTACTATTATACTACTATTACAATTACTATTCATATTATACTACACCATTATTATTGGCAGTTCTTACCGTACTCTCCATAGCCGTCGCAAGGGGCCTCCTCTTTCATCTGTCCCAAATCTGTGTCCTCTAGATTGTGGGGCACCCCCTGCAGCACTTCAGTGGACACTATCGCCCCCTGCCTGTGGGGAGATACCTGCAGCCCTTCAGAGGAGACCAGCGCCCCCTGTCTGTGGGGAGATACCTGCAGCCCTTCAGAGGAGACCAGCACCCCGTGTCTGTGGGGCGATAGCTGCAGTCCTTCAGAGGAGACCAGCGCCCCCTGTCTGTGGGGAGATACCTGCAGCCCTTCAGAGGACACTGGCGCCCCCTGTCTGTGACGTGACACTCCCTGTGGGCTCGCAGTGCTGAAAGAAGCAGCAGGAGTTAGAGCTGATTGTGACAACTAGAGTGATCACATACACACACACACACAGACACACACACACACACACACACTACAGTGATCCCCTATTATATCGTGGTTCACCTTTCACGGTCACGCTATATTGGGTTGTTCACCTTTCGTGATCCTGCTATATCGTGGGTTTTTTATATGCATGCTATGTCACTATGCATGCCACATAATATATGCATGCTATGTCACTATGCCACATAATATATGCATGCTATGTCACTATGCCACATAATATATGCATGCTATGTCACTATGCATGCTATGTCACTATGCATGCTATGTCACTATGCATGCCACATAATATATGCATGCTATGTCACTAGGCATGCCACATAATATATGCATGCTATGTCACTAGGCATGCCACATAATATATGCATGCTATGTCACTATGCATGCCACATAATATATGCATGCCACATAATATATGCATGCTATGTCACTATGCATGCTATGTCACTATGCATGCTATGTCACTATGCATGCCACATAAAAGTTTGTCAGAACAATACATACTACATACTTACTACATTGCAACATGTTATTACTATACTATTAAATGACTATACTGTAACAAATATTGATTAAAATTCAGTAATAAATCATTAATATATGCAGTACTGTATCAAAACAGTTTGTGTGAGGGGTACTTCAGGCCTAAACAATAAAATAGAATATTTTCTATATGTTCTTAAACGATAGAATGTTTCTGTATGTTCTTAAATGACAGAATAGAATGTTTCTGTATGTTCTTAAACGATAGAATGTGTTCTGTAAGTTCTTAAACGATAGAATAGAATGTGTTCTGTATGTTCTTAAACGATAGAATGTGTCTGTATGTTCTTAAGCAATAAAATATAATGTTTCTGTATATTCTTAAACAATATGTGAAAGTCTCCCATTTCCCATTTCTGTCATTGTGATCACACGGCACAGCACAGCACACAGTGCACACAACGAAATTTAACCTCTGCATTTAACCCATCACACATGTGAGCAGGGGGCAGCCATGACAACGGCGCCCGGGGAGCAGTGAGTGGGGACGGTACCATGTTCTGTATGTTCTTAAATGATAGAATGTGTTCTGTATGTTCTTAAACGATAGAATAGAATATTTTCTATATGTTCTTAAACGATAGAATGTGTTCTGTATGTTCTTAAATGATAGAATGTGTTCTGTATGTTCTTAAACGATAGAATGTGTTCTGTATGTTCTTAAACGATAGAATGTTTCTGTATGTTCTTGCTACATCGCGGGGGTTCTGGAGCGCAACTACGGCCATAAAGGGGGGATCACTATATATCAAAAATAGATTACTACAAACACATACCAATGTTATTAGCATCATTCACCATAACTTAACTAAACAATATTTTAATAGCATTATTCTCCATAAGACAATATTTTAATAGCATTATTCACCATAAGACAATATTTTAATAGCATTATTCTCCATAAGACAATATTTTAATAGCATTATTCACCATAAGACAATATTTTAATAGCATTATTCTCCATAACACAATATTTTAATAGCATTATTTACCATAACAATATTTTAATAGCATTATTCTCCATAACACAATATTTTAATAGCATTATTAACCATAACACAATATTGTAT
>CM050198.1:3622500-3627500 GCA_027475355.1 Coilia nasus
ACACATACATACAACTCCAATGAGGCTTGCACTAAACCCGAGGCAGAAACACACAACTCGTCCTGCAAGAGTAACTGAACTACAAATGCAGCTGCCTGAGAATGTCTTCAGCAGTACAGTCCACACGGGTCATTTGTCGGCACCTGATACAGAGAGACGCGGTGAAGCAGGATAACTATACCATCCACCTACCTGCTGCGAGTGGGTTGTCCTCTGAAACGTTGCGCCGCCGGTGGGATACGACTGGAAGCGACCCGGACGGGACAGGAGGCTCCGGAGCCCTCGCTCCACGCGCCCTTGCATTCCGTTCTCCATGTCACGAGTTTTAAAAAAACGTCTTGTCAAAAAAACGTCTCACTCATCTGTGGAGAAGAACAACACAGTTACACCTTTAAAGCACACGTTGTCCTATTACAACACATAACGTGGTCATGTATCTGTAGTCAACATCAGGCCGACATATCACTACCTGGAAACGTTTATGTGCGGGATGAAGAGAGCATGCAGCACGGTCCTTTCTGCAGTGGTGGAGGAGGAGGAACGTCCTTGTGTAAGGTTTGGTAGGCTACTTTGTTCACAAAAAGCAAAAAATGCTTAAGTGGAGTCAAAGTTTAGCAGGTTTTGAAAACAGACACGACTACGGCATTTGATTTACTCACGTCAACACACCGCAATCTCACGGCTGCTTAATGCAGCGAACCAGAATACGAGCCGTAGGTAGGGTTACATATGGGTAGGCCCGTTAGTTACTGTTAATGCCCTGTAATGTTAGGAAAAATGCGGTCTGTAGGTATTTCTGAATCGCACTAATCTCCTCCGAAGGGCAACAGCAAAACACAAAGCATCAGTCCCACAGACACTAAAGAAGGAAGTCAAAAGGCGGAAATAGAAACAATCCGCCTTCAAATTAAAAGTCACTGAGCATTTTGAATAAACGAGTGATACTAGGGTATTTCTAAAACTCCATTTAACTCAGTTCTTTTTGTCCAATCTCTCCCTCTCTCTCTCTCTCTCTCTCTCTCTCTCTCTCTCTCTCTCTCTCTCTCTTTCTCTCTCTCTCTTTCTTTCTTTCTCTCTCTCTCTCTCTCACACACACACACACAACTCTCCTCGCTTGCTCTGTCTACCTCATTGACCAAGATCTTAATCTCAGTCTCTCTGTTTCTGTGTGTGTGTGTGTTGGTGTGTGTGTGTGCTCAGGTCATTTCAATGAAAATGAAGAATGAAATATAAAAAAAAATAGCAGACATGATAGATGCACTGGTTGGCTTACTTAGACAGTGACCTGTGGTGGCCACAAGAGGGCGGTACAACATTAGTAGAGTGGTACACTGATAAAAGACAAACAGATGTAGACAGGCATTTATTTAATAATCAAAGACCCCCTCAAAGTACATATCGGTATGATAAAAGACCACATCTTCAAATCAGTCAACACCTACAGTATTAATCATAACATTCTTAGACAGAAAATACAGCATATTGGAAACAAGTCTTGTGAAGATTTCAAAGTAGGCTACACAAAAAGAAAGACCACATTGTTGAATTATTCATCGTAACATTCTTAAAACCTTGTTCCTAAAGGTCCAGGGCCTTTCAGAAAGTTTGAGGCAGTCTGCTACACACTGACATTTTTAAAATATTTCATCTAGCTAAATTCGTGCAAAATTGACACATAGTTATAATCTGAAAGTTCTTGGCAATAGCAGAATAAGTTAAGTGAAGTGAATGCAAAGAGATTAGTTTTTATTTAAATTAAGTGGAAATACGACCTTACCAAATTCACATTTTTAAAGGTCTGCAAACTTTGTTAAAAAAAGTTTCAAGACCTTTAAAAATAGGAATTTGGTAAGGTTGTGTTTACACTTCATTTAAGTGAAAACTATTTTTGTTATAGCTGAGGACTTCCAGATTACAACCATATTTGTCCCTTTTTCACGGATGTTTTTAGTTTGATGAAATACTTAAAAAGTGTTGAGATGTAGCACATGGACTCAAACTGTCTGAAAGGCCCAGGATGGATAAGAGTTAATCATAACATTCTTCAAATATATATACAGCATATTACGGGAAAAGTCAGTTCTAAACTTACAAAACGTTGTACCTTGGGTTAAGGTACAGTTCATCTCCATGACAACTGCATTATATCTATGGGTGCCACATCAGCTCCCCTTACCGTTTCATAATCTTTCGTTTTGTGTATGGCATATGCAAAACAATGATCATCAGAACGCTTCACCATCACATCACTTCACCATAGCATCACTTCACTGTCCATCACTTCACGAAGATGCCAAATTACTTTCTTAATGTCTGTAGATATGAACTGTTTACACTTTGGAACGTATACATGTTCAGTGATTACTGTGTAGCTTGAAGCTTTGAGAGAAGTTCCAGTACTTTGGCTCCCTTGTTGGTTGAGATGGTCACGTCATACACAAGTTCAAAGAAGGTGAACACAGAGCTGGGTTGTGGTGGGTATGCCAAGTTACACACCCAGTACAGCTTAAACAGCTTGTAGCGCAGGTCAGGCCATCCGCGACAGGAATGGTGACCTGGTCATTCCTGCCAATGATGACGTACTGTCGTGTCGGACTCTTTAGACTTCCAATGCAGACCATAAGTGGTTGGGTCCTTGATTCCATGTCGGTGGTACAGAAAGATGCAATCTTGGTTCCAGTCTAAGAGATTATTTAAAAACAGAGAAAGATAGAGACATACTCCATCAATAACATAGTATGGCCAAATTCATTTTACATGAACTGATGTCATTTTATAGTACAATGAGTCATTAAACTATGTGAATTAAAAAATAAAAACAGAACACTGAGGTGAGGTGTTCCAAAACTCATTAAAAAAAAACATTGCCATTGGTATCCTTTAAAACATACCTGCACAAAATCAACAAGAAAAGATATCGAGGATTTCACACTGCAGCGACTTCCTGGCGTAGGTGGCAGAAGAGATGTGTGAGAACCAGCATCACTGCATCTGAAAATGAAAACAGAATAGCAGTAACATTAACCAATAACTCTGCGTTAACTAGATGGTGGTCAATTTCAGTTTGAACTAGACTAAGTGTACCACAATTAGCATTGTCAGCATGCATGTCAACCTACTGTAACACTAGAAATAATTTAGGTAAATTACCGAACATTTTAGCTGAAAACATTGTTAATTACTTAACATTATAACTAATTATATCTTTAGCACAATTACCATTGTAAAAAAACAGAGGGCAGAGGGTCTGTAATCTGATGAGACTTACAGTAAAGGTATGAAAAGTCAACTCCTCAGACTTATCTTATTGTTATCATTTTTACTCTTTATTTATTGCATACATATCATTTTATACACATGCAAACACACACAATGTCACTCTTACCACCGGTCTGGTCATCCAACTCCTCAATAAGACAGGCAACCATCCCCTTCTCCTTGGCAGCTATTGGTTTCAGCTTTGGAATGATACTCGCTTCCCATTTTCAGATGAACTTGTCTGATTTCCCGTCAGTCATTTTGCCAAACTCAACATCCAGCTAACAAAAAGAGATAACATCTTTGAAATATCTTCAGCGGAATTTTACTGTCTTCATGACTAAGTTACAATGGCAGACAGACAATATTGATGTTTTAAATATTACTGACAATGGGGATACTGAAAGACAGGTAAATGAGAAGTGTAATTACCTACAAACCCTTCTCCATCTCCAGCTACCTGCACCGTTAATGATGGGAAAACACTGACGATCTCCCTCGCTAAGGCTAACGCTACGGCTAACGCTAAGGCTAACGCTAACGCTACGTTTTTCAGTGCTTGGCGGATAACTGTGTGGCCAGAAGAGAAACAGTCAAACATTGCGCTACTTTCAGTGCATCAAGTTAAATTAGTGAAATGCCCATTTTTGTCAGGTCATCATTGTTCCTTAAAACTGGCCTGAAAAGTACGTAGAACACCATCTGAATGGAAAACTAATGAATAGTTCAAGGTAAAGGGAGGAAACTGTTTGCACTTATCCCAATAGAACTAGGTTCCATGTAACTAATGTGTTGTCCTAATAGGGGAAGACAGAATAACACCAAAAAGGGGATGGCAATCTAGAAGCCATCTTTCCATTATGACATACTCAGACGATGCTTACAATCCATGCTTCTCCACAAGATCACTGATGCACACTTTAACAAGGAGTCTTCTTGACTCTGTTTTCAGTGTTCCAGTTCTTCGGTGTTCGTCAATGATCTGTGGAGCTTTCTTTTGGAGTAAAGGCTGCAGGCTGTAGACACGCTGTAAGGCAAAAAGTATGTTGACGAAAACATTGGCAATATGTAAGCAGTTATGGCTGTGTGGGATTGAAGTTATGCATGGTACTGAATGTGTATTTACTTCAGATCAACTGCCTGATCAAACAATCAGCTACGCTATATTTCAACGTATTTGCAGAGGTACTATCCAAAAAAATTTAAACTATTGTGTTAACACAGCATATCAGTCCTAACTGAGCTGTATATGTTCTCAAATATTCGATGCACACAGTATATTAAAAATACCTGTATTTGACAGGTGTTGCCAGAATTTGTCTGGGGTGGTGTTTCTGTCTTTAACATGAAAATCTGGAATCTGTCCAAGTTCTTTATTGCTAAGTTTCTGTCTACATCAACAAATTCTTGGAAATCAGTGTGATATTTCAGAACTCTATCAAATGCAAACCCTGGTTGCTCTGAAACGGTTTTATTTACAAGCTGTTCAAGACTGTAAACAGTGTACATTTCCCTTCTGCACTCTTTTATTTTTAAATACTGTACCAAGAACTTGGACAGTCAGGTTCAAGATCTGGGCCCTGATTAAAAAGGATAGAGAGAGAGAGAGAGAGAGAGAGAGAGAGAGAGAGAGAGAGAGAATTTAGTCTCCAGTGTATTAAAGCCAAGTAGCCTAGATCTTGGTCATTTACAACAGTGGTTCTTAACCTTTGTCTGGCGATCCCACAAAAAAACTTGATGAG
>CM050198.1:3647500-3650000 GCA_027475355.1 Coilia nasus
AAAACAATGACATGACTACGGACACAGTCCCCCTGGAGCAGTGTGTGGTTAGATGCCTTACAGTGAATGAGGGACAGACAGTCCCCCTGGAGCAGTGTGGGGTTAGATGCCTTACAGTGAATGAGGTAAAGAGACAGACACACACACACCTGGAGCAGTGTGGGGTTAGATGCCTTACAGTGAATGAGGTAGAGGGACAGACAGTCCCCCTGGAGCAGTGTGGGGTTAGATGCCTTACAGTGAATGAGGTAGAGGGACAGACAGTCCCCCTGGAGCAGTGTGGGGTTAGATGCCTTACAGTGAATGAGGGACAGACAGTCCCCCTGGAGCAGTGTGGGGTTAGATGCCTTAGAGTGAATGAGGGACAGACACACACACACCTGGAGCAGTGTGGGGTTAGATGCCTTACAGTGAGTGAGGTAGAGGGACAGACACACACACACACACACAGACAGACACACACAGACAGTCCCCCTGGAACACTACACGCAACTTACAAAAGGAGGACACAAACAAGCTAACAGAAATGTAGAGGAATATACAACAAACACAAACACACAACACACACACACGCCACACACACACACACAACAAACACACACACACAACACACACACACACAACACACACACACACACACAACATACACACACACACACAACACACACACAACAAACACACACACACAACACACACACACACACACACACAACATACACACACACACATACACACACACACACACACACACAACACACACACACACACACACACACACACACACACACACACCCACAACACACACACACACACACACACACACACACACACACAACACACACACACACACACACACACACACAACACACACACAAGGACACAACACACACACAAGGACACAACACACACACACACACAACACACCCACACACAACATACACACAAGGACACAACACACACACACACAAGGACACAACACACACACAAGGACACAACACACACACACACACAACACACATACACACAACACACACACAAGGACACAGATGTGCCCACACATGTGCACACACACAACACACACACAAGGACACAACACACACACAAGGACACAACACACACACACACACAACACACCCACACACAACATACACACAAGGACACACACACACACACACCCACACACACACACACACACACACACACACACACACACAAGGACACAGATGTGACCCACACACAACACACACATACACACAACACACACACACACAACACACACACAAGGACACAGCTGTGCCCACACATGTGCACACACACACACACACAAGGACACAGCTGTGCCCACACATGTGCACACACACACACACACAAGGACACAGCTGTGCCCACACATGTGCACACACACACACACACACACAAGGACACAGATGTGCCTTAGCTAAGTTGACTGGAGCAGGGACACTTCACCCCCCCCCCCAGACTCACACACACACACACACACACACACACACACACACACACACACACACACACACACACACAGACACACACACACACACACACACACACACACAAGGACACCGATGTGCCTTAGCAAAGTTTCCTGGAGATGGGACACTCCACCCCCATTACAAGTCTATTCTAAGTCTGCACTACAGGTTGTTCAGCAGTCTGAATGCCCTGGGGGTGGAGGTGTGTGTGTGTGTGTGCATCTTTGTGTGTTTGCGTGTGTGCATTTTGAGGGTGAGGCTTGTCACAGTGTCACAAGTATGAGAAAGTTTGTCAAAAAGACACACAGATGACTTGATATGGAAGACCACACCTACCCACCCACACACACACTGACACACACACACACACACCAGAGATATGTCTGACGTGACAAACACACACACACTGACACACACACCATATATTGTAGCACGTTACTTACGTGTGTCAGAAAACTAGGGGACGTGTGGCCGGACTGCAGCATCCAGAACATTCTAAGCCAGAGGGACACTGCGGAGAACAAGTACCTCACAGGGGACATCTCAGAAGGGCACAGAGGAGGCCTTTAAGGGAGAACTTTTGGGCAGAGCCAGAACCAGCACAGGACCAGAACTGGAGCAGAACCGGGCAGTCTGAAGAGCTCCATAAGCAGAACTTCTACAGCACCGGGAGGAACCGAGAAGAACTTCTACAGCACCGGGAGGAACCTTCCGGAGAGATTATGGTTCCAAACAGGTGGCTGTGGCTCGGTGTGGTGGTCAGTGTCCTTCTGCAGGGTGAGTCTCCCATTGGTCAGACCTGCCCTCTGACCAGAATCCTATTGGTCAAATGTGATGGAGGCCTGATTAAGCATATCTGATTGGTCAGTCTGTAATGTTTAGCCTGTAGAAATGTAGGCCTGTGAGAGTTAGCCCTGTTCCACATCACTGCTCCTGCGATGTGTTTTACCCAGTACAGACAGAACAGAGACTGCTTTAGATTCACCCAGTACAGAGAGAACAGAGACTGC
>CM050198.1:3655000-3712500 GCA_027475355.1 Coilia nasus
CAACCTCTGACCCAACCTCTACGCTGGGTACCACTGATCCAACCTCTGACCCAACCTCTACTGCGGGTACCACTGACCCAACCTCTACTGTCGGTACCACAGATCCAACCACTGACCCAATCTCTACTCCGGGTACTGCTGACCCAACCACTGACCCAATCACTGATCCAACCTCTACGCTCGGTACCACTGATCCAACCTCTGACCCAACCTCTACGCTGGGTACTACTGATCCAACCTCTGACCCAACCTCTACTGCAGGTACCACTGACCCAACCTCTACTGTCGGTACCACAGATCCAACCACTGACCCAATCTCTACTCCGGGTACCGCTGACCCAACCACTGACCCAATCACTGATCCAACCTCTACTGCGGGTACCACTGGTCCAACCTCTGACCCAACCTCTACTGCGGGTACCGCTGATCCAACCTCTGACCCAACCTCTACTGCGGGTACCACTGATCCAACCTCTGACCCAACCTCTACGCTGGGTACCACTGATCCAACCTCTCACCCAACCTCTACTGCGGGTACCACTGACCCAACCTCTACTGTCGGTACCACAGATCCAACCACTGACCCAATCTCTACTCCGGGTACCACTGACCCAACCACTGACCCAACCTCTACGCTGGGTACCACTGGTCCAACCTCTGAGCCAACCTCTACTGCGAGTACCGCTGATCCAACCTCTGAGCCAACCTCTACTGCGGGTACCGCTGATCCAACCTCTAACCCAACCTCTACTGCGGGTACCGCTGATCCAACCTTTGGACCAGGACAAGACAGCTCTGGTAATAATAATAATAATAATAATAATAATAATAATAATAATAATAAACTTTACTTGTATAGCACAGTTCATACATGCAAGATGCAGCTCAAAGTGCTTTGCAGTTTAGCAGGGTTGTTACAGGACAACATTTCTTGCAGTCCAGCGGTGCCGGAGCAGATAAATACAGTAGCAAACTGACTCTTGCGTGAACACAGGTAGGCAGTCTTTTGTAGTCCAGTGGCGCTAGAACTATGCAATGCCCTGTTAATGCGGGCTCTTATGTCAACATAGGTCGGCAGTCTTTGCAGACCAGAGGCACTTAGACGAGGAAAGTTCATTTAGGCGCAGTCGGTTGTTAGTGTCCCCAGGGAGCAACAGGGGTGAGAAAAAACTCCCTGTTTGTTTGATTTTTGTGAATTCAGGAAGAAACCTCAGGAATCAGTGAGTAAAACTCCCTGTTTTTCTAGGAAGAAACCTCAGGCAGAACCACGTCTCCCAGGGAAGCCCATCTGCCGGGGCTGGTAACGGGAAGTCTGTGACTGTTTGAAGGGCCTTTGGTCTGGGTGGGGGAGTCTGGCTGAGGGGACTTTGGTCTGCGTAGTTAGGTATAGGCATGGTTGAATAGGTAGGTGTTTAGTTGTCGCTTGAGGATGGATTCTGCTTCTCTGATGTGCTGTGGTAGGGCATTCCATCTCTTTGGGGCGTAGTATGAGAAGGCCGATTCCCCGATCCTTTTGGAAGGTGCGTCTGGAATCCTCAGGAGACCGGCATCAGCGGATCTAAGGGCTCGTGCAGGGGTATAAGAGGATAATGCGTCAGTAATATAGCATGGGGAAAGGCCATTTACAGCTTTAAATACCAGTAGTAGTACTTTGAAGTCAATTCTATAAGATACAGGTAGCCAGTGTAGTTCAGCCAGTACAGGAGTAATGTGCGCCATCTTTCTTGTTTTTGTTAGTAATCTTGCAGCCGAGTTTTGAATAAGCTGTAGTTTTTCAATTGATTTTTTGGGAGGCCTGTGAACAAGGCATTGCAGTAGTCTAATCTACTTGTAATAAATGCGTGAACAAGTTTTTCAGCGCCTGGCTGGGTCAAGAAGGGACGAACTTTTTCAATATTTCTTATGGAAGTATGCTGTTTTAGTAACTTTGTTGATGTGTGGTTTGAGGCTTAGGTCAGAGTCAAGGATGACACCTAGGCTAGTTACCTGTTTTCTGACATATTGGTTTAGGTTACCTAGACTGGGGAGGAGAGCTTCACGTTTGTCTTTAGGGCCAATAAGTAGTAGTTCAGTTTTGTTTTTGTTTAATTTTAAAAAGTTATTGCTCATCCAATGCGTGACAGCTGACAAACAGGAGATTAAAGACTGTAGAGCTGTGGTTTTCTTTGGCTCAACTGAGATATAAAGTTGTGTATCATCGGCATAGCTATGAAAGTCTATATTATGTTTTTTGATAACGTTGCCCAGCGGTAGCATGTATAATGACAAAAGGAGGGGGCCAAGACAGACTAACACCGAAGGGTACGTCGTGATTTTTAGATATATGATCTCCTATACTAATATAGAATTGTCTTCCGACTCAAGCCATTTTAGTACATGGCCTGAGAGGCCCACCCAAGTTTTGAGACAATGTAGTAGTATGTTGTGATCGATTGTGGCAAAGGCGGCACTTAGGTCCAAGAGGACTAGGGCAGAGACTTTGTTTGAGGCTGTACTGAGTCTGAGGTCATTTACTATTTTGGTTAAAGCAGTCTCTGTACTATGATTTGCTCTAAAGCCTGATTGGAATTTTTCTAGGATGTCATTTTCATTAAGGAATTGGTTGAGCTGTATGAAGACAGCCTTTTCAAGTATTTTGCTTATAAATGGGAGTTTGGAGATTGGTCTATAGTTATTTAGTGTGTTATAGTCCAGATTTGGTTTCTTTAGCAATGGTTTCACTACAGCAGTTTTAAAGGCGCTTGGGAAAACACCTGTGAGAATGGAGGTGTTAATGATCTGTTTACAAAGAACACAAAGTACTTGTGCATGTAGGAAGAGCACCTTAGGGAGAAACTATAGCTATTACACCTACCCCTACACTATCTATAATCAAGTAAATAGTTCAGGCTGTTAGTCCCTACTCCCAGGTGTAACACGCACAACTGGCCGCTGACTACAGCTATTCACGCAACCTCATGTGAGCTGTACAGGACAGAGCAGCTGAGGGGATGGCCAACTGGAGCCGTACAGACAGATGCTTAGCAAGGGTAAACCTGAACCAGCTGGCTACCGTTACAGTGACTGGGGCTGCTGGGGCCGTTTACATGATCCACTCAGCAGCACCTACCTATCGCTTTCCCCCATGGCTTTCACCATGCCAACAACATGCATCTCATCCAGGACCACTGGCAAGCCTTTGCAGTTTCCTCCAACATTTCCTTAACAATTAAAATAACTAGATAAATACATAAAAATACAAGACACTTGCACATGTGGGGAGAGCACCCATTGTACCACACTTCAGGCTTTCCTAACTACAGCCATTACAATTATCCATACACTATGTGGGACACATCCTCAGCAGTGTACCTCAGGATCCACGGGTGTTTCGGGCCTTTATTCACTGTACACCCTCCCCTGAGGCGGCCCCACTAAAGGTGATCAATCCTTTAATGTGTGTCCACAGTTTAGCTACCTGCTACCCAAATTTCCAAAATGTACTTCCACAATTCACTTACACCACCGTTTACTTCCAAAATGTACTACTTCCTGCTCATTATCAACTATTTGCACCAACGCATAAAAATAAATGAATTTAAAAAATAAAATAAAATAAATAAATAAGAAGAAAAAATCTCATCTCCTACACCGCCCCCGCCCGACTCCCAAAGTTCTACTTACAAAATTAACCACAACCACAATTTACTTCCAAAATGACCTGCTTACTTACTAATTAGGACTTGTTATCGAATATTTGCACTTTACCACCATTTTACCACAGATACTATCACTTTGCAGTCATTAACGCATACGCCATTACACAAACGACACTGCCAATGCTAGTTCTAAAGACGATTCTACCCATTGACTTACCATTCGATGTATCCACCTCTTGAATCTAATGGTGTCTAATGCTCAGCTATCCCGTGTTCCATACACCGCAAAACCCCAGGAAACTTGGCCACTCTGTATCCCAATACACCGCACGATCCCAGAGAGCCTGCTTCTAAGCTGCCCATGTGTGTGATGGCTGCCATTTATAAGCCTCTTTCTTCTTCTGTGTTTCTATTGACCTACTAAACACACTACTGCCATCTGCTGGTCTGGGGTGCCCATCCTTATCTGCACAAACAGCCCTAGGTTGCACTAATCTCCACCTCCTTGGTAGCACACTGGCTAAGGCACTCGACCCACACCTGGAGGGCCCGGTTTCGAATCCCTCCACCGCCCCATTCAAACATGACAACCCTACTGCTTACCCCAGGCAGAGACCGCCCTTCTCATCCAGATCCAATTACTAGTCCTAGCTGCTTCCTCTGACATCTCCCTAACAGTTTTACGTAGATTCTTACCACCAACCCCAAGCTCCCCTAGCAATGAAATAACTGACCTCCCTACAAACCCTCAACAACCCACTTCTACTGGAAATACTCTTGCCTTCCATCCTTTCTGCTCTGCTTCCAATCTCAACTCTTCATACTTAAGCTTTTTCCTCTCATATGCTTCCTCTAGGGAGCTTTCCCATGGGACAGTGAGTTCAATAAAATACACTACCTGTTGGCTGGTCGACCAATAGACTATGTCTGGCCTCAAGTTAGTGGTAACTATTTCTTGAGGGACCACCAACTTTCCACCCACATCTACCAGCATCTGCCAGTCCTTTGCTTCCTGTGTGGTACTCCTTGACTTTACGGCTCTCTTACTTTTCTCACCCTCCCGCACAAACTGGATACCTTTTTTATGACTACCTTCTGCATTTACCTGCTGCCTCCTCATCTCAATTCCTGCTGCTAAGCATTTTAATACTTGGTTGTGACGCCACGTATAGCGACCCTGTGCCAAGCTAACTTTACAGCCAGATAGTATATGTCTCAATGTGGCTACACCTGAACAGAGTGTGCATGACGGATCCCCATCTGTCCAGATTCTCAGGTTATCTGGCGATGGGAGCACATCGTACGTCGCTCCCAATAAAAACTTTAGCCTGTTAGACTCCATACTCCACAAATCCCTCCAAGTAACCTGTTTTCTCTCTACTCCCTCCCAATTCAACCACTGGCCCTGCTTTGCTAGTGACACAGCTTTTACCTGTCTACTAGCTTCTTCTTGCCTGCGTATCTGCTCTACAACCAATCTCCTTTTCTCTTTCTGATCTGCCTTTCTCCACATTGGCTTCCCTGATGTATGCCCCAAGCCTCCCCGCCCAATCTGGACATTTCCCATTATCTCTCCATGTCTAAGGGCTGCCTCTGCCTCCTGCACTGCTACCTTTGGTTTCCACTTTCTCCCTTTGCTCGGGTTAGGAGCCAGATCACTGACTATCCTGTCCTTGTTCCCTGTTAACAACAGCTCTGTCCTAACCTTAGCACACTTAAATTCCTCTACCAGACTATTTATTGGCAGCTGCAGTATGCCCTTCCCATACAGAGCTACACTGCTTAGGCACCGTGGAACCCCTAACCACTTTTTAACGTATGAATTAACCACCCTTTCTAGCTTCTCTACTTTTGATACTATTACTTTTGTAATAGGGGTGTGGAGATGTAGTTAAGATTATTTTTCATAAGGAAAGTGGGAATAGGGTCAAGGCTGCATGTTGACCGCTTGCTATGTTTAACAAGTTTATAGAGATCATCTTCCGTAATGGCGCTAAAATTCTGTAGGGTCGGTGGTTCCCTACTAGGGGCATCCTGTAGGTAGTTGGGGTCTTGAATGATTTCTGCTCTAATGGCTAGTATTTTGTTCGTGAAGAATTCTGCGAACTCTTCGCATTTTGGAATGGTGGCTAGACTAAGCATATCACAGACTGGCGCAGGATTTAGTACTTTTTGAATTGTAGAGAATAATATTCGTGTGTTGTTGTGATGGTCTGTAATAATTTTTGATAAATAGTTATTTCTTTCTGTGCGTATTGCATTGTTATAGGTAATAATATGTTCTTTAAGGATTATACGATTGACTTCTAATTTAGATTTTCTCCATGCTCATTCTGCTGCTCTACATTGCCTTTTTTATCTCTTACTGACTCATTTATCCATGGTGAGGTTTTAATTTGTGAGCTGTGTTTTGTTTTTAAAGGGGCAACTTCGTCTAAAATTTCCTTTAGGTTGCTATTAAAGCCAGCCACCATTTCATCGAGCGATTGGTGGCCATTGATGAGGTCACGGGTGCTAATAAC
The DNA here is from genome assembly GCA_027475355.1 of Coilia nasus. NCBI lineage: Eukaryota > Metazoa > Chordata > Actinopteri > Clupeiformes > Engraulidae > Coilia > Coilia nasus. Next base: position 3,661,161 of record CM050198.1, read on the forward strand.
TTCGGTGATTTTTTTGTTCCACTGATTCATTTATGTATCGTTTGTGGGTTGCACTGGTCTCTCTGTTGCTATGTATATTAAATGGGAATTCAAATAAGACGCAGTAATGTTGTTAATGTTTGCGGGTTGCGATATTACTAGGTCGAGCGGGTTTCCTAGTTGATGAGTAGCTTCTGTTACGTACTGATATAGCCCAAAGCTGTCCAAGGTGTTCAGCAGGTCTTTACCATTTGAGTCACCGCTTTTATTAACATGAATGTTAAAATCTCCCGTGATAATTATTCTGTCGTAGTTTGTAAGTACCGCTGACACGAGGGTGGAGAAGTCAGATAAAAAGGTTGGTGAGCTTTTTGGCGGTCTGTATAGCGTGATAAGGAGTAAGCTGTGATCGGTCTTAACTTTGATCGCTAGGTACTCAAATGACGTGAACGTGCCTAAATTTATCTCGTTACAGCTAAGTTTATTGGAGAAGATGACAGCTACACCGCCATTGTCTCTTATTGTTGTTATATTTATACTTCTATGTAAAACACTTATCAGGATTTAACCTACTTAATATTACTTAACAAATTAAATCACTCGGAGCCCGTTTGAAAACGTGTGTCTCTCTACTTCTCAACTCATAACTTAACAATTCCATATCCGGTGTGTCACCTCAATAATCCCCCAGGGTGCAGCGATTAAAACAACGTCATTCACATGAACCCAGTACATGACATCTGTCTCTTATCGATTGACAGAATTTATAGTTAGGAGGACAGGCTTCAATAAGGGTGGCAGCCCCTTCTTTTTTTAACCAGGTCTCCACAGGGAACATAAAGTGTAGTTTATTTTCCGAGATGTAATCATTTATAAAGAAGCTCTTATTGGTGAGGGACCTTACATTAAGGACAGCAGCATTTATGACGGTTTTAGTCTTATTTACCCAGCGCCCGAGCCTGTGGTTTTATGCTTACGTTTCCTATGGTGGGTTATAAGGGGAGGAATTTTGTGGAGCAGATTATCTGACTGAGCCAAGCACACGGTATTCCGAGCACTGGTGGTAAGGGGGAAAGATATATCATCAGCTCAGATTAAGTTGCTATAGAGATGGCTTGGAGCTTACTTGTCAGTGGGGCGTGTGATGGGCTTCCAGAGCTAGCTCCAGGTTGCTAGTTAGCAGGCTCGCCCCAGCCCTGTTCAGGTGTCGTCCATCGCGGACGAACAGGCTGCGTCTTCTCCAGAAGCTCCCGAAGTTGTCCGCGAAAGGGACCCTCTCGCGACTGCAGTGCCCCACCAGCCACGCGTGGAGCTGGCGGATACGGGCGAACTGCATGTCTGAGAAGCAAGCAGATGGGATAGGGCCTGAGACAATACATTTTTTGCCAGTAGCGAGTATGGTTTGAATTAGAGAGGTAGCTGCTTAAGTTTTTAATGTTTGACAAAAATGGCATGAGGCACATAAACACCACATTGACACATCATAACTCACCCCTTTCTTCTAACATTATGATAACCAAGTGGCTACTGGTACGGCAGCTTCCATGCCCCTAGAACTGGTATTATTGGTACGGAAATTCAAATGAACAGAATCTATAGGTTTAAGGCTAGGGTTAGGGTTAGTAGGGAATTTTTATCTGGTAAATCTGTGGGAACCCTGCCTGAGTATGGTACAGATTTCAAGTTCTGGACCTATAACTTTTTTTGGTTCGAAAGAATATGGACCAATAAGGTTCTGGAGAATAGGTTCCGGACCAATATCCTTACATCAACTGGTACAAAATTCCGGACCTGTAGCCACTGCCTTATGATAAACCTATTATTATTATTGTCTGTTATAACTTACACTACTACACACAGTGTATCTGAGCACAGCACTACTAATATCCACTAAATCTTCATCATCCTTCTCAACCTTTCCACCTTTCACCTACACCCGTCCATCCTTAAATCAGTCACCTGCCCGACGGACACAAGGTGCGTCCTAATTTACACCTATTCTTCTCTGTTGATTTATCTCATAGTGAGATGGCACTTACACCAAACCAATCAGCAGAACCAGAGCTTTACAACGTGACCACCAGCTTATTTTTGCGCTCAAGTATCGGCGAGATACATTTCTTTAAATTAGCCAAAATCTGTCATATTAGAGCACTGCACAGGCATTACTCTCTTTGTAATTACTCACAAACCTGTAAACACACACACAACACACACACACACACATACACATGCCGTGCTTATCAGAAGAAAGTACAGAATCTCAGCTTTCCAACGACACTAAGCACATACTGCATTTAATTTATGACGTTAAAACAAGGGATCAACATTTGCCAAGTAATGATTTGACAAATTTTTACTTCACCCATTTTACATTCAATGCATAATGTCAATAGGGGAATTTACAGATTCTACTGCTATCGTGCATTTCTCTGTCAAAACGTGTTTCATACAGTTTTGAAATTACTGCAAATGTCTGCATAGTATCCATTATAATCCTGATATAACCGCCTTCATCACATGGAAAAGGCCCTTATTTCCGCCAGGCACAGACTACATATTTATCAACATTGATAAGCCACTGAATATCCCACCATCATGGTTCTTAGATTGTGAGATTCCAGACAATCTCCTCTACTCAAATATGAAAAGATACTCCTACTGACACCATCCTATGGACAGGCACGGACAGGCAATTGAATACAAGATTTTTTTTATATGCATAATGATTTTTATTAGTTTACTATTTTTTAGAAAGTCAGTGCAAATAGTAGCTCACCACATGAAACCAGTTCTGGGGTGCGTTTCTCGAACGCAAAGTTGCTAACTTCCTAGCCACTATCATTGTTGTGACTTCCGAAGTGCCGCACCAAAGGCTACTTTGTGTTTCTCGAAGCTCACTAGGGTAGGACTTTGGAAGTAACACCAATGGTAGTAAGAACTTCGGTAGAAGAGACCCTCCTACGCGTTTCTCAAAACCTTCGTAGCAGAGCAACTTCCGAAGTAAAGCCAAAACTTCAAAGTAAAGTTAGGAAGGTCTCACTACAGCTCTCGAGGTGAAGTAAGAGCCTTACTGCAAAAGTTGACCCCACCCACGGCAAAACTTGCAGTAGATCTCTGACTGTAAAGTGCAAATATCTCGTAATCCTACAGCACAAACAGAGTGAAAATCAATCGGTGTGTACAGGTTACTATAATACAGCTGTTGATATTGTTAAATGGCCAATCCGTGATATGTAATTTCCTTGTTAAAACCATATGGCATGATTTAAACACGTAGTGGTTTGTACAGCAATATTATGATCACCTGCACAAACCGATTGAGTTTCGCTGAGTTTGGACCGCAGGATTATAAGATATTTGCATTAGAAGTTGGCCTTCAATTGGAAGGTTTGCCGATAACTACATCATGTACGTTTGTTTGGAACCTGTTATGAGCTGAAGAGGGAAGTTGACGTGATTAGCAGTGGTGCAACTGGTTGAGAGATCGTATACTACTGAAATGTGAGACGATATGTTCAGGTTCGAGGCCGACATGAGTCATGTTAGAGAAATCTAAATGTGGCCTCACACGTACAATAATGTGGTTTTATATTGCTCTAATCTGTAGTTTGGTTTAATATTAAACGGCTACATGTAAAAGAAATGCATTGTATCGGTATCAATCCGTGATCCGTGACTGAGAGCGCACGTTACTCAGCTTCAAATGTTGTCGTGAGTGGTGATTGTGGAACGTAGGCTAAATGCTACCATAAGGATTTGAACTCGTCACTAAATGGAACAGTATCAGGAGCGCATCACTTTGCCACTGAGCTGTACCTGCCAGTGGTCACTTAGTGTCGTGGCGGAGTTTATCAATAGTATTGGCAGATGACGTCAAAACGCTATTAAAAGTTATGGATTTATAACAATATAATTCCCTTCACTACATGCATCGGCTTTGCCATACGGCCACGTTTTAACGCGGTAATTGGCTTAACCAGATGTTTGCCATAGCTTAATCATTATTATTACCATCGTATACTTTCAACAAGGATTCTCCGTCATGGCATGTCAACAAAGAAGATAGCCATCCAATCAAAACGGCTTTCCCCTGCTTTCCCTCCGTTGCTTCCATGCTTCACACACTGAAGTGAGAACAACGGTAGAGCCCACTTTGGAACTAACAACAATGATAGTTCTACCGAAGTACGAGTGCTTCGAGAAACGGTCGGGTTTCGCCACTTTGGTAGTGGTAACTTCGGTAGAACTATGGTTGTAGAATGCTAACCTAGGAAGTTGTTCGAGAAACGCACCCCTGGATAGCCTAGACTGTCTTGGAAAAAACAAGATATAGCATGTATGTATGGCCATCAAAATGACCAAGATATGAGCTTAAAGTAAAGATACCCTGAAAATAGCCCATAGAAAATAGGGCCCATAGTTTTAACTCAGTCACCTGGGACATTTGATACAGCAGGGTCAACCTTAACTCAGTCATCTGTTACATCTAACACAGCAAGGTCAACGTTAACTCAGTCACCTGTTACATCTGATACACCAGGGTCAACCTTAACTCAGTCACCTGTTACATCTGATACAGCAGGGTCAACCTTAACTCAGTCACCTGTTACATGTGATACACCAGGGTCAACCGCAACTCAATCACCTTCAACATCACCTACACCAGAGTCAACCGCAACTCAATCACCTTCAACATCACCTACACCAGAGTCAACCGCAACTCAATCACCTTCAACATCACCTACACCAGGGTCAACCGCAACACAATCACCTTCAACATCACCTACACCAGAGTCAACCGCAACTCAATCACCTTCAACATCACCTACACCAGAGTCAACCACAACTCAATCACCTTCAACATCACCTACACCAGAGTCAACCGCAACACAATCACCTTCAACATCACTTACACCAGAGTCAACCGCAACTCAATCACCTTCAACATCACCTACACCAGAGTCAGTTGGTACTGAACAGCCAGCCACTGGAGCACCTCTTGCCAGCAGCACTGGTATGTTTAAAACATTGTTTAGGTAGAGCGACCATACTGATTACGGAAACCAGGAGAGGCGGGCCTAGCGATGAGGTACTCAAATGATACTCGAAGTTTATCCAAAGATGCCTTATACTTTCAATACATTTAAAATATGTGTTCTCTGTACGGATAGAGCATACACTGCCACATGTTTGGTGCCTGTTTGGTTATAGCTTTCCTGTAATAACTATGCTGTCCTTTCCCAATACAAATGAAATGAAAAACAATAAAAACCAGGGGCCGCATTACAGAAACTTCCCATCTTAAGTCAAAAGTTAAGATAGGACGACTGTGAGATAGGATTCTTTTCAGTTTGGTATTACAGAAGCAAATCCTAACTTTATTTAAGATTCTTATCTTATCTCGAGTTAGGACTCCTAAATAACCGATCGAAACATCTATGATCGCCTTTAATGTCTGTTACCTAGCAACGGAAGCTACATTGTGTCTCGTGAAGTAACGTCCAGTGATCTCTGGCTAGCTGCTACAATACCCTGTTACAAGTGAGGACTTGACACGGGACAGCAAGAGACGTGAATAGCACTATGGACAAACAACGATGGCCCGGGGTAACCGGTAGCAATTAATCAAAGTTTTGTCATCAAACCTTAAAACGTCATTTTGGTCTACCAACTGCCTTTCAATAAACAAATTCCGGTTACGTTGTTGTCGCCTCAAAAGCAAAATACCAGCCATTCTGTCTAATAGACTACTAGCTGACTACGGTAAAAATGACAGTTAGGACAGCGGTGGCGATATCCTAAAGTTAGGACGGGTATTTAAGAATTTCTTGAAGTTAGGATGCTTCTGTAATACACTTTTCTTAACTTGAGATAGGATAGGACAACAGAGTTAGGAACGGCTGTTCTGTAATAGCCTTTTCCTAAATATGATCCTAAAGTGCCGTTGCCACGGGAACTAGACAGATAAGATTTCTTAAGTTAGGAAATCTAATAGTAATGCGGCCCCAGGACATCTTCACTTTACAAAAAAAAAAAAAAAAAAACAAAACAAAACAACCAGGAGGGCCAGGACAGGATGTAAAAACAGTATATTTGGTCACCCTACATTCAGTTCTTGCCAGTAGCGCAGGTTAAATGTAGCACAGGTTAAATGTAGCACAGACTAAATGTAGCACAGGTTAAATGTAGCACAGGTTAAATGTATCGCAGGTTAAATGTAGCACAGACTAAATGTAGCACAGACTAAATGTAGCACAGGTTAAATGTAGCGCAGGTTAAATGTAGCACAGACTAAATGTAGCGCAGGTTAAATGTAGCACAGGTTAAATGTAGCACAGGTTAAATGTAGCACAGACTAAATGTAGCACAGGTTAAATGTAGCACAGGTTAAATGTAGCACAGACTAAATGTAGCACAGACTAAATGTAGCACAGGTTAAATGTAGCGCAGGTTAAATGTAGCACAGACTAAATGTAGCACAGACTAAATGTAGCACAGGTTAAATGTGGTGTCATTTTTAATTGTTATAGGTGAGGTCTGTTGAGATTCAGTAAGTGAGCCACCTTTGTTTGACATTTAAAAATGAGGAGACACATGTACTAAGACTCATGTACTAAGACTCATGTAGTAAGACACATTTACTAAGACAGAATACCATGCACGTTTCTTCTTACATAGCAATCAACTAAAAATTAAGTACACATACACCAGCACACATCCCTATTCCCCATTCAGCTAGGTTATGTAACCCTGTCTGCCATCTTGAAAATGTGTCAACTGTAACAACTACCATTTGCCTCTTGCAGCCCTCACCGGCCCCTTTTCAAGCACACATACACCTGCGGCTGCTGCATCTCTTTACACCATCTTAACTGCTACATCAGCTTCAACCACAATCCCACCACCTATTACATCTGGTGTTCCTACAGCTGCACCTCCCACAACGGCCACTCTCATCTCCTCCACACCCGTACCACAACCCTCAACCGCTCCCATCTCCTCCACACCCGTACCACAACCCTCCACCGCTCCCATCTCCTCCACACCCGTACCACAACCCTCCACCGCTCCCATCTCCTCCACACCCGTACCACAACCCTCAACCGCTCCCATCTCCTCCACACCCGTACCACAACCCTCCACCGCTCCCATCTCCTCCACACCCGTACCACAACCCTCCACCGCTCCCATCTCCTCCACACCCGTTCCACAACCCTCCACCGCTCCCATCTCCTCCACACCCGTACCACAACCCTCCACCGCTCCCATCTCCTCCACACCCGTACCACAACCCTCAACCGCTCCCATCTCCTCCACACCCGTACCACAACCCTCAACCGCTCTCATCTCCTCCACACCCGTACCACAACCCTCCACCGCTCCCATCTCCTCCACACCCGTACCACAACCCTCAACCACTCTCATCTCCTCCACACCCGTACCACAACCCTCCACCGCTCCCATCTCCTCCACACCCGTACCACAACCCTCAACTGCTACATCCAGTTCAACCGTTACCCTGTCACTGCCAACAATTACCATGTTAGCTTCAACCACAATCCTTTCACCACCTCCAACCTCTCCATCAGGTTCAACTACATCCTCACCTCAAACGTCAGCTGCTACATCAGTTTTAAGCACAACTGAACAACCACCTACATTAACTTCAGTCACATCTACACCACCACCTCCAACCTCTCCATCAGGCTCAACCACAGCTACACCAACTACGGCTCCTATATCAGGTACAACATTTACAGCCCAACCACTATCTACAGCAGCTACATCAGGTTCCACCACAGCTACACCACCCACAGCCCCTACATCCCGTTTAACAGCTACTGTCCTACCAGAACTAACAAGTGCTACATCAGCTTCACCCACAACTCCACCACCACCTACATCAACTTCAGTCATGTATACACCACCAACTACATCCTCAACATCAGGTTCTACACCTACAACCCTACCACCACCTACAGCTGCTACATCAGTTTCAACCACAACTCCGTCACCATCAGCCTCTACATCATCTTTAACCACAAGGCCACCACCCCCTACATCAGGTTTAAGCTTAACACTACCACTGTTTATAAATACTGCCTCATCTTTAGTCATAATGCTCCATCTTATATATTACTACTTCCCACTACTACATTTGTGTACATCATAATCCTATCACCACCCACAACCACTGCATCCAAAACCCCTCTAGAGTTACCCCCCACTACATCTACTGACACCAGTGGTTGACGGACAGGGTCGTAAAAATTCCGTCATTGTCCATAATTATCCGTCATTTCATTTTGACTTTTAAATTATACTATAATGGTATATTTTTTAATAAATTGTGTTTTTATGGGCTCATTTTCATTTTAAAAATGAATTAAATGAACAGGCGTGCATTATTTTTTTATGTCACGAAGTAAAAAAGACGAACAGAGATTGAGATTTTCAGTCAATCCTCTATGAGACCATTTGTTCCCCGCCGCTGAAAAACACTGCGACTGTTGCAACTTAACAGGCATATGAACAATGTTATTATGGATAGGCCTAATAAAAGAATATAAACAACATGGGCTCTGCTTAGAGGGATTGTATACTGCATAAAAAATAATGCTGGCAACATTAGTTATCCTTAAAGATCGACGAGGCATGAATAAAAAGCAGCAAGTTTAACAAATCGCCACTGACCAAACAATTGGTAGGGCTCGCGCATAAGCTTTAACAGGTAACCCCAAACACCGTGCACAACACTCATAATCCCCCAAAGTTCATAAATGCTGCAGACAATGTCCATAAAGGGTGATTGGGAAGGAGAAACGCCGTGTCTGTGTGTGAATGCGTGTGTGCAAGTCAGCGTGTGTGTGTGCCCGCGGGAACAAGTCTCTCTCCCTCTCCCTCCACAATTAGGTTAGCCTACCGTCACGCAGCAAAAAGTCATTGGCCGGGTTTCCCAAATGCAGTTAAGAAGTTCGTAGCGCTAAGAACTTCTTAAGACCCTTCTTAAGGCTCCCGTAAGAAGCAACCGCGTTTCCCAAAATGCTTCTTAGCCTAAGAAGACCTGCCGTTAAGAAGGATCTCTAAGAAGTTCTGAACCCAATCTTAACACCCTTCTTTGCGAAAAAACAGTGAAAACAGCACTCCTCTCGGGCAGGTAAAGCAATGTGACAGTAAGCAAGGAGATATTAATGCAGCACGTCCAGTTTTCCTGATCGTGTTTCCCCCCTTTTCCCTATTGTTCATGACAAGGGGACGCCAATTTCTCGGCTTTCACACATATTCTCCTCATGTAGCAGATTTCTATCAGACAGATACGAATATAGCCTACACATTAAATGTAATGACATACTGATTTCATTTTGTGTTTCCATATTTATTTCCCTGGTCTTTGTTTCGGTATTATTATATGTGTCACTTTGTTTTTGTGTCGTGACGACAAATGTCATACTTTTAGCCGGTATTTTATTGATGAGTTCAGTCAGACGCCATGTGTTATACCACTTCAGTTTGGAGCATTTTACCAAAGATTCTAGAGTAGCGCTCTAGAATCTTTGATTTTACTATGGTATGCGCTCCAATCGGCCATTCTGAGATCGATTGCTCATTGCGCTTCAGTTAAGAAGGCAGGTAAGACGGTTCTTAAGACGTTGGTAAGAAGGGCGTTAAGAAGGCGTTTGGGAAACACTCTTATCTTAACGCTTCCTCTTAGCCGACCTCTTCTTAAGTGCCTTCTTAACTCGTTAAGAAGGTTCTTAACTGGGAAACCCGGCCATTGTGATTCGTGACGAGTGAGAAGGGGGATACTTCAGCTTCTCACAGAGACAATGTTAGATGATCACATATCCACACTGACACTGCTACTACCCACAGAATGGGTTCCCTGGTGATTACAACTTTGATTTTTTTTTACACAAGCAAGATCAGATGATTACCCCACCTCCCCTGTAAAAAAATTTAATTGACGCGTTTTCGTGTCTTTGGCACTGAGCGTTACTATTGTAAATGACGTGTTTGTTTTTTTGGTGGGGGGAGGTCAACATTGGGGGGATCCTGACCCCCCCGACCCCCCGTTTCCTATGCCTAAAACAATCCGTCAAAATGATGGACAGCTTTCAGAATTTTCCGTCATAGCTGAAAAAAATCCGTCAATGACGGACAATTGTCGGTTAACGCGACCTATGTTCAGGAACTACATGAGCGATCACCTGCTGAAGGCGTGTGTGTGTGTGTGTGTGTGTGTGTGACGGATAATTGTCGGTTAACGCGACCTATGACTGACACAGTACCTCTACATACAACTTTTATGTCAACTTTAACCACAACTCTATTTCCCGATGAAACCAATACCAGGTTCCCTAACTACCAGTGTGTCCCTACCAAACCAGTACCATATTCCCAGGTTCCCTACTCTGATGGAGTGGCCATGACTAGAGTTGTGGGTGTGCACTGTCCGCCATACCAACGAGCCTGGCTCTTTGGCACTGCAGTCAAAGCACGTCTTTGGCACCCCGGAGACCTGATCTCCAGATCTGACAGTAGCATCTCTGGATCTGGCAGTAGCACTTTAGCTTTTACTTTATATAATAATATAATAATATAATAAATATATAATAATTGAATCAGATTAGACCAGCACTGCTAAGCTAATAGCTAAAGTGCTACTGCCAGATCTAATCTGATTTCATGGTTTATGCTAAGCTAATAGCTAAAGTGCTACCCACATGCTCATTACCATGATGTTAGCTAGTTTCTGCAGGATGCTATAGAGTTCAGGCTACGCTGGTGTCTGCTTACTGGTCTTTCCCTGTATCGTAGTTGAGATAATTTTGATATTCATGTAGACGTTACAGTTTTAAAAGGGAACAGTAACAAATGTTTAATATTATACTAACATCATTGTCATCATCATTGCCATACATTCTACTGGTTATTGGCATAAGTATGACGGCATGTCCCTGTCAATGTTCATGTCTGATACACCAGGTTCAATCTCAACCCAGCCACCTAATGCAAGCACAACACAGGGGTCAACCTCCACTCAGTCACCTGCTGCACTCACAACACAGGGGCCAACCTCCACTCAGTCACCTGCTGCACCCACAACACAGGGGCCAACCTCCACTCAGTCACCTGCTGCACTCACAACACAGGGGCCAACCTCCACTCAGACATGGTCTGCAAGCACCACAGAAAGGCCAACCTCCACTCAGTCACCTGCTGCAGACACAACACAGGGGCCAACCTCAATGCAAACACCAGCTACAACACCTACACCAGGTTCTACCTTAACTCAAACACCTGCATCACCCACACCAGGTTCAACATCAACTCAGTCAACCACTGAATCACCCACACCAGGCTCATCCTTCACACAAACACCTGAATCACTTTCTGCGTCTAATACGCCAGATTTTACATTAACTCAACCAACTGCATCACCCACACCAGGTTTGACCTTAACTCAGTCACCTGTTGCATCCCCCAATTCAATTTTAACTTTGAAATCAGTCACCTGCTGCATTGCAATCACCCAGATTAACTTTAAGTCACACATTAAGCTGGGATTTGCTTCATAGCCTCTCCCCTTACTCTTACTAAGCTCCACAGATCTGGGTATTTTTGACAAGAAAAATGTTTGGAATCATACAGGCATTATATTTATGATGCAGATTAGTAAGGGATTCCTAGTATTATGTTACTGTTATTGTTATTATCATTGTCATTATTTTTTACTGGTTATTGACATAAGTATGACGGCATGTCCCTGCCAATGTTCACGTCTACACCAGGTTCAACCTCCACTCAGTCACCTGCTGCACCCACAACACAAGGGCCAACCTCCACTCAGTCATCTGCTGCACACACAACAGAAGGGCCAACCTCCACTCAGTCACCTGCTGCACCCACAACACAAGGGCCAACCTCCACTCAGTCACCTGCTGCACCCACAACAGAAGGGCCAACCTCCACTCAGTCACCTGCTGCAAGCACATCAGAAGGGCCAACCTCAATGCAAACACCCAGTGCATCTGTGACTACAGGGCCAACTTTGATTTCCTCAACGTCTGCATCTGATTCATCAGGTATAACCTAAAAATGTACAAATCTTGCAGTGCTTTGTTCAGTTGCCTCTGGCAACATTAGTGACCTGGTGTCAACATTTAACATAACATGTTGACACCAGAGGTGCTCATATATGTCAGCGCCAGCAAAGAGGCTAAAATGTTAGGCACTAACAACTGTTGAAATGCTTTTAAAATGTCAGCACATTTCTGGTTTTATGGTTGTTCTATAACAATGTCGCCAACCACTTGGTGCTTGCAACCACCACTGATGCTGCTGCTGCTGTGTCCCAATCCTTTCACCACCTCCAACCTCTCCATCAGGTTCAACTACATCCTCACCTCAAACGTCAGCTGCTACATCCGTTTTAAGCACAACTGAACCACCACCTATATCAACTCTAGTCACATCTACACCACCACCTCCAACCTCTCCATCAGGCTCAACCACAGCTATACCATCCACAGCCCCTACATCTGATTTAACAGCTACTGCCCTATCAGAACTAAGAAGTGCTACATCAGCTTCAACCGCAACTCCACCACCACCTACATCAACTTCAATCACATCTACAGCACCACCTACGCCCACCTACACATCAGGTTCTACACCTACAACCTTACCACCACCTACAGATGCTACATCAGTTTCAACCACAACTCCGTCACCATCAGCCTCTACATCATCTTTAACCACAAGGCCACCACCCCCTACATCAGGTTTAAGCTTAACACTACCGCTGTTTATAAATACTGCCTCATCTTTAGTCATAATGCTCCATCTTATATATTACTACTTCCCACCACTACATTTGTGTACATCATAATCTCATCACCCCCCATAGCCATTGCATCCAAAACCCCTCTAGAGTTACCCCCCAATACCCCTCCAGAGTTACCCCCCAAAACCCCTCTAGAGTTACCCCCCAAAACCCCTCTAGAGTTACCCCCCAATACCCCTCCAGAGTTACCCCCCAAAACCACTCTAGAGTTACCCCCCAATAACCCTCCAGAGTTACCCCCCAAAACCCCTCTAGAGTTACCCCCCAATACCCCAGTTCCCCTCCTACACATCCACCACTCAACACACACAACCTAACATACACCACACCCCCACCCCCTCAGATGTCATCGGAGCCCCGCCATTCTCCATCCTCCACTGCTTCCTCACACATGGTTCCCCAAACCCCCCTCGGCAAAGTCCTCCCCCCCACACACAGCCCTCCCCTGCCTCATGCCCCCCTCCCACACACACACACAACACGCAGCCCAAAGCTCTCGCCCCCCCCCCCTCCCCAGGAAACAGCTCAGTGCGCCCCATGCCCCTTCACATTGCCCCCTCCTCTCCTCACACACAGCCCTCACACCCCCCCCGCCTCCCCACACAGCATGCAGCATATAGCCTTGGTCCTTGTGCTATGCCCCCTCCCCACACACCCACAGCACACAGCCCTCGTAGTTCAAGCCCCCCCCCCACACACACACAGCATGCATCATACCTTGTGTTATGCCCTTCCCACACACCCACAGCACACAGACCCTCACACATACAGCCCCCCCCCACATCACGCAGCATATGCCCCCCCAATACATACAGAGGACACACAGCCAACCCCCCCTCCAACACACACACGGCACAGCCCCCCCCCCCCCCCACCCCCACCTAACACACATACACAAGTAGCATGCCCTTACGCCCCCAACTCATGCCCCCCCTCACACACAGCCCCCCCCCCCCCCCACACACACACACGCACACAGTCCTTGCCACCCCCCCCCCCACGGTGCTTGCGCCACCCTTACTGCCCCCCCGATCACACACTGCACACAGCATATAGCCTTGCTGCCCACCTCCTGCCATCTCCCTCCACCTCCCCACACACACAGTACACAAGACACAGCCACACACACATACACACAGGACAGCCCTCGCAGCTCAAGCCCCCACCCACCACACACGGAGCTTGCGTCACCCTCACTGCCCCCCCTCACTCACAGCCCCCCCACCCCCGCACACATACAGCACACAGTATATAGTCTTGCTGCCCGCCTCATGCCACCTCCCTCCACCCCCCCACACACACAGCACACAGTATATAGTCTTGCTGCCCGCCTCATGCCACCTCCCTCCACCCCCCCACACACACAGCACACAGTATATAGTCTTGCTGCCCGCCTCATGCCGCCTCATGCCACCTCCCTCCACCCCCGCACACATACAGCATATAGTATATAGTCTTGCTGCCCGCCTCATGCCACCTCCCTCCACCCCCCCACACACACAGCACAGAAGTCACAGCCCTCACGGCTCAAGCCCCCCTCCCACATGCACACAGCACATATCTTTGCTCCCCAGCCCTCTCCACACACGTTTGTCCAACATCTGCCACCACAGCCAGTCCTTCCTCCCAACCATAACTGCACTTTATGCACTTTATCCCACCCCCCTTCACCTTTTTTCTACCTCTGCCCTTCTTATGGTAGTCATCCCCCCAAATGCATTCTACGCACTTTACTCCCCTCTCCCCATGCACAGTCTAGACTCACAATCAACAGTTTCACTGCATGTCCTACTCTACCCAGTATGTCTATGCATGTGACAAATAAAACTCCTTGTATCCTTGTATCCTTAACTACCAGTGTCTCTCTACCAAACCAGTAACAGGTTCCTTAACTACCAGTGTCTCTCTACCAAACCAGTAACAGGTTCCTTAACTACCAGTGTCTCTCTACCAAACCAGTATCAGGTTCCTTAACTACCAGTGTCTCTCTACCAAACCAGTATCAGGTTCCTTAACTACCAGTGTCTCTCTACCAAACCAGTATCAGGTTCCTTAACTACCAGTGTCTCTCTACCAAACCAGTATCAGGTTCCTTAACTACCAGTGCTTCTGGTAACCTCTAACTGCTTTTGCATCTACTACCCCAAAATCTACTACCCCCTAATCTACTACCCATAATCTACTACCCCCTAATCTACTACCCATAATCTACTACCCCATAATCTACTACCCATAATCTACTACCCATAATCTACTACCCGTAATCTACTACTTCCTAATCTACTACCCCTCAATTTACCTTCCCCCAATCTACTACCCATAATCTACTATCCCTAACCTCTAATATTAGCTATGTAAACATCCATATCTGCCACATGAAGATCTTAGCCTGAAATATCTGTCAGCTGATTGTCTGTTTTCTACCACAGCTACCACCCAATCGACAGTTACCACAGCTGCTCCTGCTACCATTTCTCTGTCACTCACACTGCAGCAGGAGTTCACCAGTGATCTGGCCGACTCCTCCTCCCCCGCCTTCAAGCAGCTGGAGAACACACTCAAGTCACAGGTACACTCACATTTACACCAGTGACCTGGAGAACACACTCAAGTCACAGGTACACTCACATTTACATTTACCTGTTAAAACACTCAAGTCATAGGTGCATTCACATTTACATTTACCTGTTCAAACAATACAGTCATAGGTGCATTCACATTTACATTTACCTGTTCAAACACTACAGTCACAGGTGCATTCACATTTACATTTACCTGTTAAAACAATATAGTCACAGGTACACTTATACTTACATTTACCTGTTCAAATAATACAGTCAGAAGTACATTCACATTTACAATACAGTCAGAAGTACACTCACATTTACATTTACCTGTTCAAACAATACAGACACAGGTGCATTCACATTAACATTTACGTGTTCAAACAATATAGTCACAGGTGCATTCACATTAACCTTTTTTTTTAAACAATATAGTCACGGGTACATTAACATTTAAATGTACCTGTTCAAACAATACAGTCACAGGTACATTTGCATTTACAATATAGTTCAAAGTATCAAAATATAAGCATAATAGCACTTTGGACTGAAGACAAGACACGCTTATGTTATACTGCGTCATTGGGAATAATGTTTTAAAGCAGTACTTTGTCAAAATATACCATTCCATGGAGTATGTTTTTTAGGATAGATATTATTGTGCCGTAATAGATCCATGTGTAAATATTTTTTAACATATTGTTGAATGGTGAAATGTTTGATGGTAAGTGCTTAGTCAGAAAATTTGAAAACAAAGAACAAGAAAATGACACATAAAGAAATATTAGACATATAAAATAGACATGCAGATGAATGATAAGCAATTTCTAGTACACAATTATTTTATTTGTTTCATTTCAGCTGGAGCCTGTTTTTAAAGCAGCTTACCGTACGTTCATTGATTTGAAGGTGACTAGTTTCAGGTGAGTCCCAGGTATGTATACTACTTGCTATGGATGTGCCTCATATGAAAATGACTGGAGCCTTTACCACAATCTAGGCAGGCTATTTTTATACAAATATTTACATAATTGGTATTAATGATAGGCACCCTTGCCTCAGAAACTGCAACCCAATAAACCATGCCTTTCTGCCTTTTGTTAATTTTAATTAGCACAACTTTTTACCCAAGTAGAGGATTTAATTTACAAAGTCACATTATCTAACTGTAAAGGTACACTCAGGTTATTTGGAATTTGATCGCCCTTTTGTAAACCAGGTTTCCAATCATTCACTGTGTGCACATGGATGAGTTGAATCCGATTGGAAATGGTTTGGGATCGTATCGAATTCATGTGCTCAGGTTAAAGATCGTATAGGGATTGGTTTCGCGAATCCGATTGCAACCCCTGGCTTAAGCCGGTGTTAATCCGCTTGGTGCCACCTTGTGCACGGTATTGGTTTGGATTCGCGTACTGCGCATGTAAGACCACTCGATCCCAGAAGCTTCTGTCCCTGATTTTCATCCATACTGAACGTCAAGGCTTTCTAGCGCCTGCTCTCAACAAGTCTCTTTGACCTCAATTGCTTGTAATATCAAACGCCGACAGCACAGTTCTTGTCGTATCAAGGAAACCAAAAACTCTGTTTGTTCTTTCATACGGACTTCCAAACAAAGGAGAATGCACAACATGCATGCAAATGCTGCTCTGTCAACCTCCTCGAGCGCTATCTTTGTTTTGTATGCCGCCAGATAGTTTGTTTATTTTCTTTTTTAGCAGCCGTCAACCTGAAGTAGTTCTAACACCAGTTTGTTAGTTGGTTGGAACTCTGTGTACTGTATTAACTGTTTGTTAGCTGGTTGGAGCTCTGTCTTTGTGTACTGTATTAACTGCCATTGTTTCTGTGCTTACCTGCATGCTAGACCTGGATCTGTTGTTGCTGACACAGAACTCAGATTCAGTTCCACCTCGTCAACCCCAAGTGCATCCAATGTCACTTCCACCACCAAGGCTGCTGTTGACAGTGGCAGTCTAAGCCTCAACATCAGCTCCATTGAGGTTAATGAAGGTATGACAGTGTATCTGGGAAAACTAGCATCACAGATCACACAACTTAAAGGAACACTCCACTTTTTGAGGGAAATCAGTTCCTTTTACCAATTCACTTAAAGATGAACAGTTGGTTTTTATTGGTTTGGGAATTCAGTGAGCTCATCTCCAGATCTCCCAGTAGCATCTCTGGATCTGGCAGGAACACTTCAGCTTTCAGTTTAACTTTTAGTCTAGCACTGCTACGCTAGTAGCTAAAGTGCTAACTTTTAGTCTAGCACTGCTACGCTAGTAGCTAAAGTGCTACTGCCAGATCCATAGATCGGCTGAATTGTTACAGTGTGCGACTTGGAAGTCTTAAAGCCTTATAAACACATGACATAACTCACCCAAACAATAGAAGGCAAGGGCATGTAATCAGTGAAGGGTTTTGTAAATATTACACTGATAACATACAGAGAAATATCTACACCCACATGCTCATTACTGTGATGTTAGCTAATTTCTGCTACAGAGGTCAGCCTACGTTGGTGTGTGCTTACATGTGTCTTATTGTACTTGAGATAATTTTGAAATCATGCCGATGTACATTTTTGACAGAGACCATTAACCAATGCTTAATTATTACTCCACATCATCACCAGCTACATCAGGTCCAACCACATCATCACCACCTACATCAGGTTCAACCTCAACATCATCACCATCTACATCACCTTCAACCACATCTACCCCATTACCTACATCAGGTTCAACCACATCATCATCACCAGCTACATCACCATCAACTACATCATCACCAGCTACATTAGGTTCAATCTCATCTACCCCATCACCTACATCAGGTTCAACCACATTGTCACCACCTACATCAGGTTCAACCATATCTACTGCATCGCCTACATCAGGTTCAACCTCAACCTCATCATCAGCTACATCACCATCAACTATATCATCACCAGCTACATCACCTTTAACCACATCTAGCCCATCACCTACATCAGGTTCAACCACATCACCACCACCGACATCATCTTCAAGTACATCATCACCAGCTACATCACCTTCAACCACATCAACACCATCACCTACATCAAGTTCAACCACATCACCTCCACCTACCTCACCTTCAACCACATCATCACCAGCTTCATCAGGTTCAACCACATCTACCTCACCACCTACATCAGGTTCCAACACAATATCGTTATCAGCTACATCACCTTCAACTACATCATCACAAGCTACATCAGGTTCAACCACATCATCACCAGCTACATCAGGTTCAACCACATCATCACCAGCTACATCACCTTCAACCAAAACATCATCACCAGCTACATTAGGTTCAATCTCATCTACCCCATCACCTACATCAGGTTCAACCACATTGTCACCACCTACATCAGGTTCAACCATATCTACTGCATCGCCTACATCAGGTTCAACCTCAACATCATCATCAGCTACATCACCATCAACTACATCATCACCAGCTACATCACCTTTAACCACATCTAGCCCATCACCTACATCAGGTTCAACCACATCACCACCACCGACATCATCTTCAAGTACATCATTACCAGCTACATCACCTTCAACCACATCATCACCAGCTTCATCAGGTTCAACCACATCTACCTCACCACCTACATCAGGTTCCAACACAATATCATTATCAGCTACATCACCTTCAACTACATCATCACAAGCTACATCAGGTTCAACCACATCATCACCACCTACATCACCTTCAACCACATCTACTCCATCACCTACATCAGGTTCAACTATATCATTACCAGCTACATCACCTTCAACCACATCTACCCCACCACCTACATCAGGTTCAACTATATCATCACCAGCTACATCACCTTCAACCACATCTACCCGACCACCTACATCAGGTTCAGCCACATCATCACCAGCTACATCACCTTCAACCACATCTACCCCACCACCTACATCAGGTTCAACTATATCATCACCAGCTACATCACCTTCAACCACATCTACTCCATCACCTACATCACCTACAACCACATCATCACCAGCTACATCACCTTCAACCACATCTACTCCATCACCTACATCACCTACAACCACATCATCACCAGCTACATCACCTTCAACCACATCTACTCCATCACCTACATCACCTACAACCACATCATCACCAGCTACATCACCTTCAACCACATCTACTTCATCACCTACATCACCTTCAACCACATCACCTCCACCTACATCACCTTCAACCACATCATCACCAGCTACATCAGGTTCAACTATATCTACCCTTTCACCTACATCACCTTCAACCACATCTACCCCAACACCTACATCACCTTCAACCACATTATCATCACCACCTACATCAGGTTCAACTTAAACCATACCACTGCCTATTATTACTGCCTCATTTTTAATCACACTGCATAATCCATAAACCTATTGCTACTACTGCTATCCCCACTCCGACTACTGACACAGTACTACTACATACATTTCCCATATCAGCTTTAATCATAACTCTATCTCCCTACCAAACCAGTATCCATAACTCTATCTCCCTACCTACCAGCGTCTCCCTACGAAACCAGTACCACATTCCCTACATAACCACACACCTCTAACTGCCTCTTTCACATCAACCAACTATAACTCCATAAGCACCCAAATCTGCCATATCAACATTGTAGTTGTAAATATCTGTCAGCTTGATTGGCTTTTTTCTTTCACAGCTACCACCCAATCGCCTGTGTCCACAGCAGCCCCCAGCACAGTCTCCCTGAGGCTGACTCTGCAGCAGGAGTACACCAGTGACCTGGCCAACCCAGCATCCACCGCCTTCCAGCAGCTGGAGAACTCACTCAAGTCACAGGTACTCTCACATTTACACCAGTGACCTGGAGAACACACTCAAGTCACAGGTACATTCACATTTACATTTACCTGTTCAAACACTACAGTCACAGGTGCATTCACATTTACATTTACCTGTTCAAACAATACAGTCACAGGTGCATTCACATTTACATTTACCTGTTCAAACAATACAGCAGCTTGACCAGACAATCAAATCACAGGTGCATTCACATTTTCGTTCACCTGTTCAAGCCATATAGCTTAAGAATAAAAAAGTATAACTTGTGGTCAGCATAATAGCACTTTGGAGACACGAAGACAAGACACAATGATGTTATACTGTGTCATTTAGAATAATGTTTTGAAGCAGTATTTTGTCAAAAATTACCATTCCATGGAGTATGTTTTTAGGATGATATTATTGTGCCATAATCTATGTGTAAATATGTTTTAACATATTGTTGAATGGTGAAATTTTTGATGCTTATTTGTGTAGCATATTTATTCATAGATTGTAGCTTAAAGTGCTTAGCCAGTTTAACGTGAAACAGAAATTACAGAAGAAAAAAATGAAAACAAAGAACAAGGAAATGACATAAAATATAGCACATATAAAATACATAAGCAGATGAATGATAAGCAATTTTTAGTATACAATTATTTTATTTGTTTAATTTCAGCTGGAGCCTGTTTTCAAGGCAGCTTACCCTGCGTTTATTGGTTTGAAGGTGACTCGTTTCAGGTGAGTCCCAGATATATGCTGCTTGCTATGGATGTGCATCATATGAAGATGACTGGAGCCTTTAGGCAGGCTATTTTTCATACAAATATTTATATAATTGGTATTAATGATAGGCATCCTGGATTCAAAAACTGCAATCCAAGAAAACATGTTTTTCTGCCTTTTGTTAATTTTAATTAGCACAATGTTTTACCCAAGTAGAGGACTTAATTTACAAAGTCACATTATCTAACTGTAAAGGTTATTTGGAATTTGATCGCCCTTTTGTAAACCAGGTTTCCAATCACTGTTTGTTAGAACAGTTAGAACAGTTTGTTGGAACTCTGTCTTTGTGTACTGTATTAACTGTTTGTTAGCTGTTTGAAACTCTGTCATATTGTACTGTATTAACTGTTTTTAACTGTTTGAAACTGTCATATTGTACTGTATTAACTGATTTTTAGCTGTTTGAAACTCTGTCTTTGTGTACTGTATTAACAGTTTGTTAGTTGGTTGGAACTCTGTGTACTGTATTAACTGTTTGTTAGCTGGTTGGAGCTCTGTCTTTGTGTACTGTATTAACTGCCATTGTTTCTGTGCTTACCTGCATGCTAGACCTGGATCTGTTGTTGCTGACACAGAACTCAGATTCAGTTCCACCTCGTCAACCCCAAGTGCATCCAATGTCACTTCCACCACCAAGGCTGCTGTTGACAGTGGCAGTCTAAGCCTCAACATCAGCTCCATTGATGTTGCTGAAGGTATGACAGTGTATCTGGGAAAACTAGCATCACAGATCACACAACTTAAAGGAACACTCCACTTTTTGAGGGAAATCAGTTCCTTTACCAATTCACTTAAAGATGAACAGTTGGTTTTTATTGGTTTGGGAATTCAGTGAGCTCATCTCCAGATCTCCCAGTAGCATCTCTGGATCTGGCAGTAACACTTTAGCTTTTAGTTTAGCATCAATAATTGAATCAGATTAGACCAGCACTGCTAAGCTAATAGCTAAAGTGTTACTGCCAGATGTATTCTGATTTCATGATTTATACTAAGCTGATAGCTAAAGTGCTACTGCCAGATCTAATATGATTTCATGATTTATGCTAAGCTAATAGCTAAAGTGCTACTGCCAGATCCGGAGATCGGCTAAATTGTTAGAGTGTGCGACTAGGAAGTCTTAAAGCCCTATAAACACGACATAACTCACCCAAACAATGGAAGGCAAGGTCATGTAATCAATGAAGGGGTTTGTAAATATTACACTGATAATATACAGAGAAATATATCCACCCACCTGTTCATTACCACGATATTAGCTAGTTTCTGCAGGATGCTACAGAGGTCAGGCTACGCTGGTGTGTGCTTACTTGTCTCTCCCAGTATTGTAGTAGAGATAATTTTGATATTCATGCAGAGGTTACATTTTTGACAGAGACCAGTAACGAATGCTTAATATTATACTAACATCATTGTCATCATCATTACCATAGTTTGTACTGGTTATTAACATAAGTATGACGGGCATGTTTATGTCAATGTTCACGTCTGCTACACCAGATTTAATCGCAACCCAGCCACCCACTGCAAGCACAACACAGGAGCCAACCTCCAATAAGTCATCTGCTGCAACCACAACAGAAGGGCCAACCTCCACTCAGTCACCTGCTGCAAGTACAACAGAAGGGCCAACCTCCACTCAGTCATCTGCTGCACCCACAACAGAAGGGCCAACCTCAACTCAGTCATCTGCTGCACCCACAACAGAAGGGCCAACCTCCACTCAGTCATCTGCTGCACCCACAACAGAAGGGCCAACCTCCACTCAGTCACCTGCTGCAAGTACAACAGAAGGGCCAACCTCCACTCAGTCATCTGCTGCAACCACAACAGAAGGGCCAACCTCCACTCAGTCACCTGCTGCACCCACAACAGAAGGGCCAACCTCCACTCAGTCATCTGCTGCACCCACAACAGAAGGACCAACCTCCACTCAGTCATCTGCTGCAACCACAACAGAAGGACCAACCTCCACTCAGTCACCTGCTGCACCCACAACAGAAGGGCCAACCTCCACTCAGTCATCTGCTGCAACCACAACAGAAGGGCCAACCTCCACTCAGTCACCTGCTGCACCCACAACAGAAGGGCCAACCTCCACTCAGTCATCTGCTGCACCCACAACAGAAGTGCCAACCTCCACTCAGTCATCTGCTGCAACCACAACAGAAGGGCCAACCTCCACTCAGTCATCTGCTGCAACCACAACAGAAGGGCCAACCTCCACTCAGTCATCTGCTGCAACCACAACAGAAGGGCCAACCTCCACTCAGTCACCTGCTGCACCCACAACAGAAGGGCCAACCTCCACTCAGTCATCTGCTGCACCCACAACAGAAGTGCCAAGCTCCACTCAGTCATCTGCTGCAACCACAACAGAAGGGCCAACCTCCACTCAGTCACCTGCTGCACCCACAACAGAAGGGCCAACCTCCACTCAGTCATCTGCTGCACCCACAACAGAAGGGCCAACCTCCACTCAGTCATCTGCTGCAACCACAACAGAAGGGCCAACCTCCACTCAGTCACCTGCTGCACCCACAACAGAAGGGCCAACCTCCACTCAGTCATCTGCTGCACCCACAACAGAAGGGCCAACCTCCACTCAGTCATCTGCTGCACCCACAACAGAAGTGCCAAGCTCCACTCAGTCATCTGCTGCAACCACAACAGAAGGGCCAACCTCCACTCAGTCACCTGCTGCACCCACAACAGAAGGGCCAACCTCCACTCAGTCATCTGCTGCACCCACAACAGAAGGGCCAACCTCCACTCAGTCATCTGCTGCAACCACAACAGAAGGGCCAACCTCCACTCAGTCACCTGCTGCACCCACAACAGAAGGGCCAACCTCCACTCAGTCATCTGCTGCACCCATAACAGAAGGGCCAACCTCCACTCAGTCACCTGCTGCAAGTACAACAGAAGGGCCAACCTCCACTCAGTCATCTGCTGCACCCACAACAGAAGGACCAACCTCCACTCAGTCATCTGCTGCAACCACAACAGAAGGGCCAACCTCCACTCAGTCACCTGCTGCAAGTACAACAGAAGGGCCAACCTCCACTCAGTCATCTGCTGCAACCACAACAGAAGGGCCAACCTCCACTCAGTCACCTGCTGCACCCACAACAGAAGGGCCAACCTCCACTCAGTCATCTGCTGCACCCACAACAGAAGTGCCAACCTCCACTCAGTCATCTGCTGCAACCACAACAGAAGGGCCAACCTCCACTCAGTCATCTGCTGCAACCACAACAGAAGTGCCAACCTCCACTCAGTCATCTGCTGCAACCACAACAGAAGGGCCAACCTCCACTCAGTCATCTGTTGCACCCACAACAGAAGGGCCAACCTCCACTCAGTCATCTGCTGCACCCACAACAGAAGTGCCAACCTCCACTCAGTCATCTGCTGCAACCACAACAGAAGGGCCAACCTCCACTCAGTCATCTGCTGCAACCACAACAGAAGGGCCAACCTCCACTCAGTCATCTGCTGCACCCACAACAGAAGGGCCAACCTCCACTCAGTCACCTGCTGCACCCACAACAGAAGGGCCAACCTCCACTCAGTCATCTGCTGCACCCACAACAGAAGGGCCGACCTCCACTCAGTCACCTGCTGCAAGCACATCAGAAGGGCCAACCTCAATGCAAACACCCAGTGCATCTGTGACCCCAGGGCCAACCTTGATTTCCTCAACGTCTGCATCTGATTCATCAGGTATAACCTAAAAATTTACAAATCTTGCAGTGCTTTGTTCAGTTGCCTCTGGCAACATTTGTGACCTGGTGTCAACAGTGAAAATAACTGTTGACACCAGTGGCACTCATATATGTCAGAGCTAGGAAAGAAGTTAAAATGTTAGGCACTAACAACTGTTGAAATGCTTTTAAAATGTCAGCACATTTCTGGTTTTATGGTTGTTCTATAACAATGTCGCCAACCACTTGGTGCTTGCAACCACCACTGATGCTGCTGCTGTTGCTGTGTCCCTTCATTCCACCTCCGTTGCTGTTTCAGCATCAGCCACAACGCCACTTCCACCTACATTTGCTTCATCCACTGCTACATACAGTTTAACCATTACCTGTCACTGCCAACAATTACCATGTTAGCTTCAACCACAATCCTTTCACCACCTCCAACCTCTCCATCAGGTTCAACTACATCCTCACCTCAAACGTCAGCTGCTACATCAGTTTTAAGCACAACTGAACCACCACCTATATCAACTCTAGTCACATCTACACCACCTCCAACCTCTCAATCAGGTTCAACCACGGTTATACCACCCACAGCCCCTACATCCGATTTAACAGCTACTGCCCTACCAGTTCTAACAAGTGCTACATCAGCTTCAACCGCAACTCCACCACCACCTACATCAACTTCAATCACATCTACAGCACCACCTACGCCCACCTACACATCAGGTTCTACACCTACAACCTTACCACCACCTACAGATGCTACATCAGTTTCAACCACAACTCCGTCACCATCAGCCTCTACATCATCTTTAACCACAAGGCCACCACCCCCTACATCAGGTTTAAGCTCAACGCTACCACTGTTTATAAATACTGCCTCATCTTTAGTCATAATGCTCCATCTTATATATTACTACTTCCCACCATGTACATTCCCACCATACATCCTATCACCACCCACAACCACTGCATCCATTTTCTACCATCCATCCAAGTGCTACTGCCAGATCTAATCTGATTTCATGATTTATGCTAAGCTAATAGCTAAAGTGCTACTGCCAGATCTAATCTGATTTCATGATTTATGCTAAGCTCATAGCTAAAGTGCTACTGCCAGATCCGGAGATCGGCTAAATTGTTAGAGTGTGCAACTAGGAAGTCTTACAGCCCTATAAACACATAACTCGCCCAAACAATGGAAAGGCAAGGTCGTGTAATCAGTGAAGGGGTTTGTAAATATTACACTGATAACATAGAGAGAAATATCTACAACCACATGTTCATTACCATGATGTTAGCTAGTTTCTGCAGGATGCTACAGAGGTCAGGCTACGCTGGTGTGTGCTTACTTGTCTCTCCCAGTATTGTAGTTGAGATCATTTTGATATTCATGCAGAGGTAAAATGTTTGACAGAGACCAGTAACGAATGCTTAATATTATACTAACATCATTGTCATCATCATTGCCGTAGTTTGTACTCGTTATTGACATAAGTATGACGGGCATGTTTCTGTCAATGTTCACGTCTGCTACACCAGATTTAATCACAACCCAGCCACCCACTGCAAGCACAACACAGGAGCCAACCTCCACTCAGTCACCCACTGCAGACACAACACAGGGTCCAACCTCCACTCAGTCATCTGCTGCACCCACAACAGAAGGCCCAACCTCCACTCAGTCACCTGCTGCACCCACAACACAAGGGCCAACCTCAATGCAAACACCAGCTACAACACCTACACCAGGTTCGACCTTAACTCAAACACCTGCGTCATCCATACCTGCGTTAACATCAACTCAGTCAACCACTGAATCACCTACACCTGCCTCATCCTTCACACAAACCTTAACAACCTTAACTCAAACACCTGCATCACCCACACCACCTTCAACATCAACTCAGTCACCTGCTGTATCACCTACACCAGGTTCAACCTTAACTCAAACACCTGCATCACCCACACCAGGTTCAATATCAACTCAGTCACCTGCTGTATCACCTACACCAGGTTCAACCTTAACTCAAACACCTGCATCACCCACACCAGGTTCAATATCAACTCAGTCACCTGCTGTATCACCCACACCAGGGTTAACATCAACTCAGTCACCTGCTGTATCACCCACACCAGGCTCATCCTTTACACAAACAACTGAATCACGTTCTGTATCCAATACGCCAGTTTCTACATTAACTCAACCACCTGCATCACCCACACCAGGTTTGACTTTATCTCAGTCACCTGTTGCATTACCTAGGTCAGGTATAATAATAATAATAATAATAATAAAACTTTACTTGTATAGCACAGTTCATACATGCAATATGCAACTCAAAGTGCTTTACAGTTTGGCAGGGTTTTTGCAAGACAACATTTCTTGCGGTTCAGTGATGTCAGAGCAGATAAATACAGAAGCAGACTGACTCTTGCATGAACACAGGTAGGCAGTCCTTGTAGGCCCTAGTAAGCAATCTTTGTAGTCCAGTGGCGTTAGAGCTATGCAACGCTCTGTTAATGTGGGCTCTTATGTGAACATAGGTCGGCAGTCTTTGCGGGCCAGGGGCACTACACGAGGAAAGTTCATTTAGGCGCAGTCGGTTGTTAGTGTCCCCAGGGAGCAACAGGGGTGAGGAAAAACTCCCTGTTTGTTTGATTTGCGTGAATTCAGGAAGAAAGTATATATGGTATAACTTTGTAAAAGTATATATGGTATAACTTTGCAATCAGTCACCTGCTGCATTTAAATCACCCAGAATAACTTCCAGTCACACATTACTATAGGTTTTGCTTTAAAGTCTCTCTCGTTAGTATTGTTGAGCTCCACAAATTTTGGTATTTTTGACAATAAACATTTTTTGGAATCATACAGACATTATGTTTATGACGTAGATCAGTAAGGAAGTCCTAATTACCTCCACAAAGGAGGTTAAGTTTTTGCCAGCGTTGGTTTCTTTGTCTGTTTGTTTGTTTGTTAATAGCATAACTCAGTTCTGGAAAGATTTCGACAAAATTTTCAGGATAGATCAGATGTGGGCGATTAGTGATTAGTTTTTGGTGGTGATGTAAGATAACCATCTGGATCCAGGATTTTTTTTTGTAGGATTCTTCACCATTGCGGGATAGGGCCAAATTGTTCCCCATAAAACAAGCCCTCTTGTGGCTAACTTAAAAGTGATTATATTTCGGTAATGATCTGAGCTTCTCTGGTGGAGGTCTGCGCTCTCTGAGTGCTTTTCTAGTATTATGTTACTGTTACTGTTACTATCATTGTCATTATTTTTACTGGTAATTGACATAAGTATGACGGCATGTCCCTGTCAATGTTCACGTCTGCTACACCAGATTCAATCTCAAGCCAGTCACCCACTGCAAGCACAACAGAAGGGCCAACCTCCACTCAGTCATCTGCTGCACCCACAACAGAAGGGCCAACCTCCACTCAGTCAACTACTGCACCCACAACACAAGGGCCAACCTCAATGCAAACACCAGCTACAACACCTACACCAGGTTCTACCTTAACTCAAACACCTGCGTCATCCATACCTGTGTTAACATCAACTCAGTCAACCACTGATTCACCTACACCTGTCAAGTTATTTCTTTATTTCTTTATTCACACATTACAAAGCAGGGCAACCTGTGCTCACCTAGCAGCTCGCTTGACTGAGGCACCGGAAGCGAACCCCTCCGTCCACATGCCTCCCAAATAAGAGCATCATTGTTATTGCATTACACCACATCTCCCTTTCTTTGAGACAAAGGGTGGACTACCTTTGTCTCAGCAGGTCTTAAGGGATTTATTCTGCCCTTGTGCTGGAAGACCCGTCCCTGCTCTGTCCCTGGAACACACATAGACATTATACTCAACTTTCTGGCTATTTCAGCAGCTATGTGTCTTTCACTTAATAAAACTTGAACTGTAACCTTCAGAAACTGTCCATCAAAACATTAATACCAATAATCACACAATAATATATATTTTCATCCTTTTTTTTTTTTTTTTTTTTTTTTTTTTTTAAATCACAAGTCAAGTCTCTGCGGCGGTCTAACCTCTCTCCCACTTCTAGTTCGTACAGTCTCAGTGGTGGGACCCTCTGAACCAGGAGGTGATATCTCTGGTGGGGCCCCCGAGGCCACCGGGGTACATGTGGGATCCTCTTGGCCAAGAGCTGATGCCGCTGGGGAAGCCTCCATGGTAGGTGGGTCCTCTACCACCTGTGACTCCACATCGACTACCCCACTGTTGGTCTGCAGTGGCACCAAATGACACCGGTTCCTCTGTCTGTACGGCTCGTTCAGCCTCCCCATTGCTCTGAGGAAACTTGGGACTGCTCGTGATATGCACAAAGCCATACTGGGCGGCAAAGTCTTTGAAGTGGCTACCTGAAAACTGGGGCCCGTTATCACTTTTTAAAAATTCACAAATGCCATGACGAGAGAACATGGATTTCAAATGCAACACCACATCTGTAGATTTTGTGGGTGACAGTAATGCAATTTCCACATACCTTGAGAAGTAGTCTACGACTAACAGGTACGTCTTGCCTCGAAGAGTGAACAGATCAGCTCCCAAGGTTTGCCAGGGCCTGTCTGGCATCTCCGTTGGCATCAGCGGCTCCTTGACGTTTCGTCTTTCTTGAATGCATGTCTTGCATTTCAGCACCAAGTCGCTCAGCTCACTGCTGAGTCCTGGCCACCATACTGTCTCCTTTGCCCTACCTCTGCATTTTGTGACGCCCAGGTGTCCCTCATGTAGTCTTTGCAACACGTCCCCTCGCAGTCGGTATGACAAGCCTCGACCCCCGGAGCAACAGACCATCGTATACAGTCAATACCGCTCTTTCGGCCCAGTAGTGTCTCAGCTCTCCTCGTAGACAACTCTTGACAGGCCAGCCCTCCATACAGTACTCCATCAGTATGGAGGACGTGCTGTCAGCTTTCAGGTGCTTGCGAAGGTTGGCCAGATAGTCTCCGCTGACAGGGAGGTTACTGACAACAGAGTCAATGTATATGTTCGTGTCTTCTAGCAGGCCTGTCTCCCTGCATGTTTGTTTGGATCTCAGAGGAGCACAGGATAAGGTGTCAGCTGTCCATAGGCTTTTGCCCACAACATGTTTGACCGTGTAATCATACCTCAGAAGCCGCATCCTGAATCTTTGGATTCTGGGTGGGAGGTCATCCAATGCCTTCCCTCCCAGCAGACTCACCAACGGCTTGTGGTCAGTTTCGAGTTCAAACGGTCTCCCCAGGATGAAACAGCTGAACCTCTCACAGGCCCATGTTGCCGCCAGTGCCTCCTTCTCTACTTGGGCGTAGCGTTGCTCAGTCGGAGTCATGGACCGGGATGCGTACGCCACGGGTGACCACCCATCATCACTCTGCTGCAGCAGAACCGCGCCTAGGCCAAAAGAAGAGGCGTCTGCAGAAATTTTTAAAGCCCTGTTTGGGTTGTACAGTGCCAGCACTGGTGAGGATGACAGTTCTGTTTTTAACTGTTCGAAGGCAGCCTGCTGTTCTGCTCCCCAGTACCAGTGATTTCTCTTGGACAGCAGGTCTCGTAGCACTTTGTGTTTTTCAGCCAAGTGAGGTATGAAGCGCCCCAGCTGATTAACCATACCCAGAAAACTCCTGAGTTCACTGATATTCCTAGGCGGCTCCAGCCCCTGGACTGCCCTCGTCTTGTCCGGATCTGGCCTCACGCCGTCTGCTGAAATCACATGACCCAAGAATTTGACAGTGCGGCGTGTAAGCTCACATTTGTCCATGTTCAATGTAATACCAGCCTCCTGTGCCTTCTGGAGCACCGCATGTAGCCGCATGTCATGCTCATCCTGGGTCCGCCCCCAGACAAGGATGTCGTCCATGTGACACAGTACCCCGTCCAGGCCTGCAGTCACCTCTGTCATCATCATCCTCTGAAAGTGTTCAGGAGCCGAAGCTATGCCGAAAGGTAGACGGTTGAAATAGTAGCGCCCAAAAGGAGTAATGAAGGTGGTGTATTTGGCAGACTCTTTCGTCAATGGCACTTGCCAAAACCCCATATTGGCATCTAACTTACTAAATACTGTTGCACCTGCTATCATGCCCAGAGTGTGCTCGACAGCTGGCAGGATAAATTTTTCTGTGCACACTGATTCATTCATCTTTGAATAATCCACACAAATACGTACGCTACCTTCTTTTTTTGGCACCACCACCATCCCGGCGCACCATTCCGTCGGCTCCTCGATCTTGGTGATCACGCCCATCCTTTCCATGCGACTTATCTCCTCCTTCACTTTTCTCATGAGCGGCAGAGGGACTCTACGAGGCGTTGAAAGAGAGAAAGGCACCGCGCCTGGCTTTAGTTTCAGTGCATATGGCCTCCGAACAAGACCCAGGCCACTACACAGCTTTGGATACTGTTGTTTCACGCCATCCAGTGATGCTGTTGACCCTGCTTACAAGCTGGAGCTGTTCAATAGCAGGCCTCCCCAACAGTGCAGTGTGCAGATCTTTTACAACATAAATGTCTTGTGCGGTTGTCTTCTTGCCCCTGCGCAGCGTTTCTCTAGCTTTGCCCAGGACAGTGAGAATATTACCTCCAGGACCGAATAGTGGACGTGTTGACACTGCCAGGCGGTCTAGCCCCCCAGCAATGTCTTGATACACCTCAGCTGGTAGGGCCGTGACATCGGCACCAGTGTCTATCTTAAAGTGCACTTTTTTTTCCCTGACTTGCAGCTGCACTGTCCAGGGGTCTTTCCCCGCTTCCACCGCCCCGAGGAAGAAACTCTCCTCCTCCTCAGCAGTGACCGCATTCAAAGAAGCAGAACTATTCCTACACACCGCGCTATAATGTCCTTTCTTTCCGCAGTGGTGGCACACCGCGTCTGTTGCAGGGCATTCAGATCTTGCATGTGGAGGTATTTTCCCACATCTATAACAGGCCTTTGCTCCTTGCTGCGACCGCGCAGGTTTGTATCTGGCAGGAGGTTGAGCTTGTGGTAGCTTAGAGGGAAACTTACTCCTTCTGTAGCTAGCAGCCGCCGCATGCACAGCATCAACGTTGGAACATTGGGGCGCCATTGGAACCCCATTTTCCCCTCTCAGATCGGTTTGCTGTCGCCTTATTTCCTCAGCTAGCTTTGTTTTTGCTATTGCCGTTTGGAGTGTTAAGTCCTTGTCTAACTGCAACTTTTCAGACAGAGAGACATTCCTCAAACCAACAACTAACCTGTCGCGGATAAGTTCTTCTTATAATTGTCCATAACTGCAGTGTTCAGCCAAGCCGTACAAAGCGGTGATGAAAGAATCCACCGACTCTCCCGGCAGCTGTACCCGCTGATTAAACTTGGACCTTTCATAAATAACGTTCTTTTTCGGGACAAAATATCCATCAAAGCCAGCCTTCACGTCCGCATAACTCTTCCGAGCCTCCGCAGTTAGTGTTAGCCCCTTAAGAACATCATCGCCCATGCAATACACCAGCGTGTTTACCTGATTTTCCTCTGGCGTTGCGTTTAGGTGGCTTGCAAGCCGAAAGCGGTCGAATCTCCTAATCCACCGTTCCCACTCTTGTGGCTTGGTGAAATCGAACGGCTCTGGAGGTTGTATGGTGAACGTTGCAGTCGGTGTTGGTCGTGCCATTTCTGCCGGCTTGTCTCCCGCTTCGCCCGCAGAAGCGTTTGCGAGGTGTTCTACTGATCCACTTAATGTCCGGCTCCTCTTTTTCACTTTCTTTTTCATTCTATCCTTCTCTGCTTATACGACGTCGCCCACTTCTGACACCATGTCAAGTTATTTCTTTATTTCTTTATTCACACATTACAAAGCAGGGCAACCTGTGCTCACCTAGCAGCTCACTTGCTATCTGACTGAGGCACCGGAAGCGAACCCCTCCGTCCACATGCCTCCCAAATAAGAGCATCATTGTTATTGCATTACACCACACACCAGTCTCATCCTTCACACAAACACCTGAATCACCTGCTGCATCTAATACACCAGGGGTGCGTTTCCCAAACAACGACGAAGGTTAGCATTAAACCACCGTTGTACAACGTAGGTTGAAACTACTCAGCACCCCACAACCGACTATTTCCCGAAAATCTCCAACCACCAAAGTACAATGGAAGTCTGAACTGTTGTTAGTTTGGACTTAGGTGGTTCAAACTGCAAAGTACCCAGATGTTTCGGAAGTGCTCAGAGAGTATTCGGGTGCATTCGTTGCGGATAACGACAGAAATGATTGATCTACATAAGGACATAAACGTAGTCTCATTTCATTTAAGTCGGTATGACAGCTGTAGAAACTCTGGGATATATCCGTAAACACAACTATGTGCCCTGCTCATTAAAAGTAAAAACTGACTGTCGGTTTGTATCATATGTCTGTGTATTAAATTTATACTATCCATGCTAATCGTTCCGACTGCACAGCTTCACTTCACTTCCGGAACTTCCGATGGTTCGTCCAGACTTGTTGTTGAGAAACACTTGCGTTGTTGAACGATCCATCGGACTACTGTAGTTGTAAACATCGTTGGTTGCTAAGTCTGGACGATGGTGTTGGGAAACAGCAGTGTGGTAAGACCATCGTTCAAACCTACGAAGTTGCTAAGGAAGTTAGCAACGACGCTTTTGGGAAACGCACCCCAGGTTCAACATTAACTCAAACACCTGAATCACCTACACCAGGGTTAACATTAACTCAAACACCTGAATCACCTACACCAGGGTTAACATCAACTCAGTCACCTGCTGTATCACCCACAACAGGGTTAACATCAACTCAGTCACCTGCTGTATCACCCACAACAGGGTTAACATCAACTCAGTCACCTGCTGTAACACAGCATGGTCAACATCATTACATTACATTACATTACACTTAGCAGACGCTTTTATCCAATGCGACTTACAAAACATCAACTCAATCAACCACTGAATCACCCACACCAGGCTCATCCTTCACACAAACACCTGAATCACTTTCTGCATCTAATACACCAGATTTTACATTAACTCAACCAACTGCATCACCCACACCAGGTTTGACCTTAACTCAGTCACCCGTTGCATCCCCTAATTCAGTTTTAACTTTGAAATCAGTCACCTGCTGCATTTAAATCACCCAGATTAACTTTAAGTCACACATTAAGCTGGGTTTTGCTTTATAGCCTCTCCCTTTACTATTGCTGAGGTCCACAGATTTGGGTATTTTTGCCTTGTTTGGAATCATACAGGCATTATATTTATAATGCATATTAGTAAGGAATTCCTGATATTATGTTACTGTTATTGTTACTATCATTGTCATTAAGTATGATGGAATGTCCTGACAATGTTCACGTCTGCTACATCAGGTTCACTCTCAACCCAGTCACCCACTGCAAGCACAACACAAGGACCAACCTCCACTCAGTCACCTGCTGCACCCACAACAGAAGGGCCAACCTCCACTCAGTCATCTGCTGCAGGAACAACACAAGGGCCAACCTCCACTCAGTCATCTGCTGCATCCACAACAGAAGGGCCAACCTCCACTCAGTCACCTGCTGCAACCACAACAGAAGGGCCAACTTCCACTCAGTCATCTGCTGCAACCACAACACAGGGGCCAACATCCACTCAGTCACTTAGTGCAACCAGAACAGAAGGGCCAACCTCAATGCAAACACCCAGTGCATCTGTGACACCAGGGCCAACCTTGATTTCCTCAACTTCTGCAACTGATTCATCAGGTATAACCTAAAAATTTGCCTCTGGCAACATTTGTGACCTGGTGTCAACAGTTAACATAAACCTACATTTGCTTCATCCACTGCTACACACAGTTTAACCATTACCTGTCACTGCTAACAATTTCCATGTTAGCTTCAACCACAATCCTTTTACCACCTCCAACCTCTCCATCAGGTTCAACTACATCCTCACCTCAAACATCAGCTGCTACATCAGTTTTAAGCACAACTGAACCACCACCTACATCAACCTCAGTCACATCTACACCACCACCTCAAACCTCTCCACCAGGCTCAACCACAGCTACACCAACTACAGCCCCTATATCAGGTACAACACTTACAGCCCTACCACAATCTACAGCAGCTACATCAGGTTCCACCACAGCTACACCTCTCACAGCCCCTACATCCAGTTTAACAGTTACTGCCCTACCAGAATTAACAAGTGCTACATCAGATTCAACCACAACTCCACCACCACCTACATCAACTTCAGTCATGTATACACCACCACCTACATTCTCAACATCAGGTTCTACACCTACACCCCTACCACCACCTACAGATGCTACATCAGTTTCAACCACAACTCCGTCACCATCAGCCTCTACATCATCTTTAACCACAAGGCCACCACCCCCTACATCAGGTTTAAGCTCAACGCTACCACTTTTTATAAATACTGCCTCATCTTTACGTACCAGCATCACTCTACCAAACCAGTAACAAGTTCCCTACCTACCAGTGTCTGAGGTTTAACTCTCTTTCCCAACCAAATCAGTACCATGTTCCCAGGTTTCCTACTGTGTAGTGACCATCACTAGAGTTGTGGGTGTGCTCTGACTCCTCCTCCCCTTTGTTACAAATGGTGTTAGAAATGGGATGGCTTCCCGTGAGGTCATCGGAGGTGCGCCAACTGTGTTAGCCATATGAAGAACGCCCAGGTTAGGTTGACCCTGGTGTGACAGACCCCAGTGATGGGTGAAGCATCAGTATGTGGGGCACCCTGGATGGGAGAAGTATGGTGGGAGATGCGTGAGGGATACCTTAGTGTGTGAAGCACATGGGTGCACCCCCTGAAGGGGAAGGCAGTGTGAGATGCGTGAGGGATACCTTAGTGTGTGAAGTGCATGGGTGCGCCCCCTGAAGAGGAAGCCGTTGGGATGAAGTGACCACCACTAGGGTTGTGGGTGTGGTCTGACTACCATACCAATGAGCCTGGCTCTTTGACGTTGCGGTCAAAGCACATGTTTGGTACCCCGGGGGCCTGGTTTCCAAGCTGAGTGGGGTGACTTCTCCTACACCACCTACCAGTGTCTGAGGTTTAACTCCATGTCCCTACCAAACCAGTACCATGTTCCCAGGTTCCCTGCCTACCAGTGTCTGAGGTTGAACTTTATTTCCCTACCAAACCAGTATTATTGTTGTTGAATTTTTGGAATCATTATTATTATTATTATTACATTACACTTAGCTGACGCTTTTATCCAGAGCGACTTACAGTTATTTACAGGGTTTCAGTTACAGTCCCTGGAGCAGTGTGGGATTAGATGCCTTGCTCAAGGGCATCTCAACCATGGGTAGGGTGGGATTTGAACCAGCAACCAGACCAACTCCCTAACCACTAGGCCACAGCTGCACATACAGACATTATGTTCATGACGCACAGTTCAGTTCCTAATTTTCCTAATTGCTAATATTATGTTACTGTTATTGTTATTATCATTGTCATTATTTTTACTGGTTATTGGCATAAGTATGACGGCATGTCCCTTCCAATGTTCACGTCTGCTACACCAGGTTCAATCTCTACCCAGTCACCCACTGCAAGCACAACAGAAGGGCCAACCTCCACTCAGTCACCTGCTGCAACCACAACAGAAGGGCCAACCTCCACTCAGTCATCTGCTGCAAGCAAAACAGAAGGGCCAACCTCCACTCAGTCATCTGCTGCACCCAAAACTGAAGGGCCAACCTCAATGCAAACACCCACTGCGTCTGTGACACCAGAGCCAACCTTGATTTCCTCAACTTCTGCATCTGATTCATCAGGTATAACCTAAAAATGTACAATTCTTGCAGTGCTTTGTTCAGTTGCCTCTGGCAACATTTGTGACCTGGTGTCAACATTTAACATAACTGTTGACACCAGAGGTGCTCATATATGTCAGCGCCAGCAAAGAGGCTAAAATATTAGGCACTAACAACTGTTGAACTGCTTTTAAAATGTCAGCACATTTCTGGTTTTATGGTTGTTCTATAACAATGTCAACCACCACTGATGCTGCTGCTGCTGTGCCCCTTCATTCCACCTCCGTTGCTGTTTCAGCATCAGCCACAACGCCACTCCCACCTACATTTGTTTCATCCACTGCTACATACAGTTCAACCATTACCCTGTCATTGCCAACAATTACCATGTTAGCTTCAACCACAATCCTTTCACCACCTCCAACCTCTTTTATCAGGTTCAACTACATCCTCACCTCAAATGTCACCTGCTACATCAGTTTTAAGCACAACTAAACCACCACCTATATCAACTTCAGTCACATCTACACCACCACCTCCACCTAATCTACTACCCCCATAATCTACTACCCCCTAATCAACTACCTATAATCTACTACCCATAATCTACTACCCCCTAATCTACTACCTATTTGTAAATATTATACTGATAACATACAGAGAAATATCTACACCCACATGCTGGTGATGTGAACTAGTTTTTAAAACAGAGGTCAGGCTACGCTGGTGTGTGCTTACATGTCTCTCCCAGAATTGTACTTGAGATAATTTTGAAATCATGCAGACGTTACATTTTTGACAGAGACCAATAACGAATGCTTAATTATTACTCCACATCATCACCAGCTCCATCAGGTCCAACCACATCATCACCAGCTACATCAGGTTCAACCACACCTACCCCACCACCTACATCAGGTTCAACCACAGCATCATCATCACCTACATCACCTTCAACCACATCACCTACATCAGGTTCAACCACATCATCACCAGCTACATCAGGTTCAACCACAACATCACCAGCTACATCACCTTTAACTGCATCATCACCATCTACATCACCTTTAACCACATCTACCCCATCACCTACATCAGGTTCAACCACATCATCACCAGCTACATCACCTTCAACCACATCTTCACCACCTACATCAGGTTCAACTACATCATCACCACCTACATCAGGTTCAGCCACAACATCATCACCAGCTATATCACCTTCAATCACATCTACCCCATCACCTACATCAGGTTCAACCTCAACATCATCACCAGCTACATCACCATCAACTACATCATCACCAGCTACATCACCTTCAACCACATCTAGCCCATCACCTACATCAGGTTCAACCACTTCACCTCCACCTACATCACCTTCAACCACATCACCTCCACCTACATCACCTTCAACCACATTATCACCAGCTTCATCAGGTTCAACCACATCATCAGCTACATCACCTTTAACTACATCATCACAAGCTACATCAGGTTCAACCACATTTACCCCACCACCTACATCAGGTTTAACTATATCATCACCAGCTACATCACCTTCAACCAAATCACCTACATCAGGTTCAACCACATCATCACCAGCTACATCAGGTTCAACCACAACATCATCACCAGCTACATCACCATCAACTACATCATCACCAGCTACATCATCTTCAACCACATCTAGCCCATCACCTACATCAGGTTCAACCAAATCACCACCATCTACATCACTTTCAAGTATATCACCAGCTACATTAGGTTCAACCACAACACCATCACCTGCTATATCACCTTCAATCACATCTACCCCATCACCTACATCAAGTTCAACCACTTCACCTCCACCTACATCACCTTCAACCACATCATCACCAGCTTCATCAGGTTCAACCACATCATCAGCTACATCACCTTCAACTACATCATCACAAGCTACATCAGATTCAACCACATTTACCCCACCACCTACATCAGGTTCAACTATATCATCACCAGCTACATCACCTTCAACTACATCACCAGCTACATTAGGTTCAACCACAACACCATCACCTGCTATATCACCTTTAATCACATCTACCCCAACACCTACATCACCTTCAACCACATCTACCCCTTCACCTACATCACCTTCAATCACATCTACCCCATCACCTACATCACCTTCAACCACATCATCATCACCACCTACATCACCTTCAATCACATCTACCCCATCACCTACATCACCTTCAACCACATCATCATCACCA
This sequence comes from Coilia nasus, assembly GCA_027475355.1. Lineage (NCBI taxonomy): Eukaryota > Metazoa > Chordata > Actinopteri > Clupeiformes > Engraulidae > Coilia > Coilia nasus. The sequence goes on from CM050198.1 coordinate 3,699,948, forward strand.
CCTACATCAGGTTCAACCACAACATCATCACCTGCTACATCAACTTTAACTACATCATTACCACCTACATCACCTTCAACCACATCTACCCCATCACCTACATCAGGTTCAACCACATCATCACTAGCTACATCACCTTTAACTACATCATCACCAGCTACATCACCTTCAACCACATCTACTCCATCACCTACAACAGGTCCAACAACATCATCACCAGCTACATCACCTTCAACCACATCTACCCAATCACCTACATTAGGTTTAACCACATCACCACCTACATCAGATTCAACCACATCAGCACCATATACATCACTTTCAACCACATCTACTCCATCACCTACATCAGGTTCAACCACAACATCATCATCACCTACATCACCTACAACCACATCATCACCACCTACAACACCTTCCACCACATCTACTCCATCACCTACATCAGGTTCAACCGTATCATCACCAGCTACATCAGGTTCAAACACATCATCATCATCATCTACATCACCTTCAACCACATCTACCCCTTCACCTACATCGCCTTCAACCACATCATCACCACCTACATCAAGTTCAATCACATCTACACCATCATCTGCATCACCTTCAACTACATCTACCCCTTCACCTACATCGCCTTCAACCACATCATCACCACCTACATCAAGTTCAATCACATCTACACCATCATCTGCATCACCTTCAACCACATCTACCCCATCACCTACATCCTCTACATCACTTTCAACCACATCATCACCACCACCTACATCAAGTTCAGTCACATCTACCCCAACACCTACATCACCTTCAACCACATCTACCCCTTCACCTACATCACCTTCAATCACATCTACCCCATCACCTACATCACCTTCAACCACATCATCATCACCACCTACATCACCTTCAATCACATCTACCCCATCACCTACATCACCTTTAACCACATCATCATCACCACCTACATCAGGTTCAACTACAACATCATCACCAGCTACATCAACTTTAACTACATCATTACCACCTACATCACCTTCAACCACATCTACCCCATCACCTACATCAGGTTCAACCACATCATCACTAGCTACATCACCTTTAACTACATCATCACCAGCTACATCACCTTCAACCACATCTACTCCATCACCTACAACAGGTCCAACAACATCATCACCAGCTACATCACCTTCAAACACATCTACCCAATCACCTACATCAGGTTTAACCACATCACCACCTACATCAGATTCAACCACATCAGCACCATATACATCACTTTCAACCACATCTACTCCATCACCTACATCAGGTTCAACCACAACATCATCATCACCTACATCACCTACAACCACATCATCACCACCTACAACACCTTCCACCACATCTACTCCATCACCTACATCAGGTTCAACCGTATCATCACCAGCTACATCAGGTTCAAACACATCATCATCATCATCTACATCACCTTCAACCACATCTACCCCTTCACCTACATCACCTTCAACCACATCATCACCACCTACATCAAGTTCAATCACATCTACACCATCACCTGCATCACCTTCAACTACATCTACCCCTTCACCTACATCGCCTTCAACCACATCATCACAACCTACATCAAGTTCAACCACATCTACCCCATCACCTACATCCTCTACATCACCTTCAACCACATCATCACCACCACCTACATCAACTTCAGTCACATCTACCCCAACACCTACATCACCTTCAACCACATCTACCCCTTCACCTACATCACCTTCAATCACATCTACCCCATCACCTACATCACCTTCAACCACATCATCATCACCACCTACATCAAGTTCAATCACATCTACACCACCACCTACATCACCTTCAATCACATCTACCCCAACACCTACATCACCTTCAACCACATTATCATCATCACCTACATCAGGTTCAACTTAAACCATACCACTGCCTATTATTACTGCCTCACTTTTAATCACACTGCATAATCCATAAACCTATTGCTACTACTGCTATCCCCACTCCGACTACTGACACAGTACTACTACATACAATTCCTGTATCAGCTTTAATCATAACTCTATCTCCCTACCAAACCAGTATCAGGTTCCCTACCTACCAGCGTCTCCCTATGAAACCAGTACCAGGTTCCCTACATAACCACACACCTCTAACTGCCTCTTTCACATCAACCAACTATAACTCCATAAGCACCCAAATCTGCCATATCAACATTGTAGTTGTAAATATCTGTCAGCTTGATTGGCTTTTTTCTTTCACAGCTACCACCCAATCGCCTGTGTCCACAGCAGCCCCCAGCACAGTCTCCCTGAGGCTGACTCTGCAGCAGGAGTACACCAGTGACCTGGCCAACCCAGCATCCACCGCCTTCCAGCAGCTGGAGAACTCACTCAAGTCACAGGTACTCTCACATTTACACCAGTGACCTGGAGAACACACTCAAGTCACAGGTACATTCACATTTACATTTACCTGTTCAAACAATGCAGCCACAGGTACACTTATATTTACATTTACCTGTTCAAACAATACAGTCACAGGTACACTCACATTTACACCAGTGACCTGGAGTACACACTCAAGTCACAGGTGCATTCACATTTACATTTACCTGTTCAAACAATACAGACACAGGTGCATTCACATTAACATTTACCTGTTCAAACAATACAGACACAGGTGCATTCACATTAACATTTACCTGTTCAAACAATACAGTCACAGGTACATTCACATTGACAACAGTCAGCTGGAGAACACACTCAGGACACAGGTATATACACATTTACACCACTGACCTGGCCAACCCAGTATGCACCACCTTTCAGCAGCTTGCTCAGCTCCTCAAGGCACAGGTTGGTTCACACACACACACACACACACACACACACACACACACACACACACACACTAAACACACAACTCCTCAAGGCACAGGTTGGTTCACACACACACACACACACACACACACACACACACACACACACACACACACACACACACACACACACACACTCACACTAAACACACAGCTCATCAAGGCACAGGTAGGTTCACACACACACTAAACACAGCTCCTTAAGGCACAGGTAGGTTCACACACACACACACTAAACACACAGCTCCTCAAGGCACAGGTAAGTTCACAAACACTAAACACACACAAACACTAAACACACAGCTCCTTAAGGCACAGGTAGGACCTGTGACCTGTCCGACTCCTCGTCAGACACGTTTCAGTACCTCAAGCAGCTAATCAGGGCACAGGTAGGTTGATGAAGGCACAGGTAGGTTGGTCAGGGCAGGGTGTTTGTGTGTGTATGTCTGTGTGTGTGTATGTGTGTGTGTGTATGTCTGTGTGTGTGTATATGCATGTGTGTGTGTGTGTATATGCATGTGTTTGTGTGTGTGTGTGTGTGTGTGTGTGTGGGTGTGTGTGTGTGTGCGCGTGTGTTTGTGTGTGTGCGCGTGTGTGTGTGTGTGGCACTGTTAGAAGTGTGACAGACAGTAATGTATTATCCTGAATGATGAACTAACAATCATGTAATCTACACAATTCAACAGAATAATTAAAAGGACTTCAAAAATGTCTTTGGAAGGATATAGGTAGCCATTGTCGATCGACCAATACTGTGATGTCCTTTACACTTCTTATATAGGTAGCCAGTGTCGATCGACCAATACTGTGATGTCCTTTACACTTCTTATATAAGTAGCCAGTGTCGATCGACCAATACTGTGATGTCCTTTACACTTCTTATATAGGTAGCCAGTGTCGATCGACCAATACTGTGATGTCCTTTACACTTCTTATATCGGTAGCCAGTGTCGATCGACCAATACTGTGATGTGCTTTACACTTCTTATATAAGTAGCCAGTGTCGATCGAACAATACTGTGATGTCCTTTACACTTCTTATATCGGTAGCCAGTGTCGATCGACCAATACTGTGATGTCCTTTACACTTCATATATAGGTAGCCAGTGTCGATCGACCAATACTGTGATGTCCTTTACACTTCTTATATCGGTAGCCAGTGTCGATCGACCAATACTGTGATGTCCTTTACACTTCTTATATAAGTAGCCAGTGTCGATCGACCAATACTGTGATGTCCTTTACACTTCTTATATCGGTAGCCAGTGTCGATCGACCAATACTGTGATGTCCTTTACACTTCTTATATCGGTAGCCAGTGTCGATCGACCAATACTGTGATGTCCTTTACACTTCTTATTGCCGTTAAAAGTCTACTAGCTGAGGTTTGAATTAGATGAATTATGTTACAACCGCCTGGCTCAAAGCAGCCGCAACATAAAGGGAAACCACACCGTAGCGTCAATTTAAACAAAATGTATTTATTTACAAATGAGAAAAGTCAGCAAATGTCATAAAGTAAAATGTAGTGCATGTATGTCTAGGAGTATGCCTAATGTACAAAACATAACAAAAACGTAGGAGAGAGAAATCCTCTTGAAGTCCAAAGACCCAAAGAGGAACGAAGCCTGGCGCCGCCGTGAGCAGAGAGAGAGAGAGGGAGAGATGAACCCCAGCTTCTTATAGTGGACTCAATTAGGGCAATCCGGCAACACCCATCTCTGTAGGAACAATAACCAGGCACAGATGGCACAGGGGCGGAGCCCCACAGACAATCAGTACTCAGACGGTCGTGACAATTAGAATGAGATTTGAATTAGCTGGAAAGTGGTGGCCTAGTGGATGAGGTATCGGACCTGTTACCGCAGGATTCCAGGTTCGAATGCCAGGTCACCAGTAGGGCCACTGAGGTACCCTGAGCATGGTACCGTCCCCACACACACTGAGGTACCCTGAGCGTGGTACCGTCCCCACACACACTGAGGTAGTGACAAATGCGACTGACTTTCAGATGTAATTTTGACTGGGCAAACTGTGGGGATACGTAGTTTGGAGTGAAGAATGTGCTACAGTTATGTGACCTACAAGACTGACCAGAGGAATTGTTGGTGTGTTTTCTTGCAGCTGGAGCCTGTTTTCCGAGCAGCTTACTCTACATTCATTAGTTTAAGTGTAACGGCGTTCAGGTACGTCCCTGACGTTTGCACTTTGTATGATGGCCCTCTTTATAGTTCTTTTCATGTATCAATGTAAATGTCTGAGTGTGGTTGTTAGCATGTATGAATGTAAATGTTTGAGTATGGTTGTTAGCAAGTATGAATGTACATGTTGTCTGTGGTTGTTAGCATGTATGACTGTACATGTTGTCTATGGCTGTTAGCATGTATGAACGTAGATGTCTGAGTGTGATTGTTAGCATGTATTAATGTAGATGTTGCCTGTGGCTGTTAGCGTGTATGAATGTAAATGTTTGAGTGTGGTTGTTAGCAAGTATGAATGTACATGTTGTCTGTGGTTGTTAGCATGTATGAATGTACATATTGTCTATGGCTGTTAGCATGTATGAACGTAGATGTCTGAGTGTGATTGTTAGCATGTATTAATGTAGATGTTGCCTGTGGCTGTTAGCATGTATGAATGTAGATGTCTGAATGTGGCTGTTAGCATGTATGAATGTAGATGTTGTCTGTGGTTGTTAGCATGTATGAATGTAGATGAGTGTGGTTGTTAGCATGTTTTAATATAGATGTTGTCTGTGGTTGTTAGCATGTATTAAAGTAGATGTTGCCTGTGGTTGTTAGCATGTATGAATGTAGATGTTGCCTGTGGTTGTAAGCATGCATTAATGTACGTGTCTGAGTGTGGTTGTTAGCATGTACCACCACAGATGTTATCTACATTGACCCATGCTAACAACCACAGATGTTATCTACATTGACCCATGCTAACAACCACAGATGTTATCTGTGGTTGTTAGCATGGGTCAATGTAGATGTTGTCTGTGTTTGTTAGCATGCATTAATGAATGTGTCTGAGTGTGGTTGTTAGCATGTATTAATGTAGATGTTGTCTGTGGTTGTTAGCATGTATTAAAGTAGATGTTGTCTGTGGTTGTTAGCATGTATGAATGTAGATGTTGTCTGTGGTTGTTAGCATGTACAAATGGAGATGTTATCTGTGGTTGTTAGCATGTATGAATGTAGATGTCTGAATGTGGCTGTTAGCATGTGGTAATGTAGGTGTTGTATATAGTTGTTAACATGTATGAATGTGGATGACTTTGGTTGTTAGCATGTATTAATGTAGATGTCTGAGTGTGGTTATTATCATGTATTAATGTAGATGTTTGAGTGTGGTTGTTAGCATGTATAAATGTAGATGTCTGAGTGTGGTTGTTGACTTGTTTTGACTATTTGTGTGTACTTGCCTGACAATACCTGTATCTGTCCTTACCTGTGTGTATGTCTTTACCTGTGTGTATGTCCTTACCAGTGTGTATCTGTCCTTACCTGTGTATATGTCCTTACCTGTGTGTATGTCCTTACCTGTGTGTGTGTCCTTACCTGTGTGTATGTCCTTACCAGTGTGTATGTCCTTACCTGTGTGTGTGTCCTCACCTGTGTGTATGTCTTTACCTGTGTGTATGTCCTTACCAGTGTGTATCTGTCCTTACCTGTGTATATGTCCTTACCTGTGTGTATGTCCTTACCTGTGTGTGTGTCCTTACCTGTGTGTATGTCCTCACCTGTGTGTGTGTCCTCACCTGTGTGTGTGTCCTTACCTGTGTATATCTGTCCTTACCTGTATCTGTCCTTACCAGTGTGTATCTGTCCTTACCTGTGTGTATGTCCTCACCTGTGTGTATGTCCTCACCTGTGTGTGTGTCCTTACCTGTGTGTATGTCCTTACCTGTGTGTATCTCTTCTTACCTGTGTGTATCTGTCCTCACCTGTGTGTATGTCCTTACCTGTGTGTGTATGTCCTCACCTGTGTGTATGTCCTTACCTGTGTGTGTATGTCCTCACCTGTGTGTATGTCCTCACCTGTGTGTTCCTGTGTTATGCAGCTCTGGGTCAGTCATTGCGGACACAACCCTGGCCTTCAGCTCCTCCTCACCAACACCCAGTTCAGGCAGCATCACAACGACTCTCCAAACCTCCATTAACAGCAGCACTGTAACACTCAACATCACCTCATTCCAGGTGAACCCAGGTAAGACACTCAACATCACCTCCCTTCAGGTAAACTCAGATAAGATAGTGCAAGTATTACAAGAAATGTCTTCACTAGTTCAATAGTCGATACTTTTTCTTTACTGTTCATTTTTAATAAGCTATTTTATAAATCATATCTCCTCTATGTCTGTTATCTGTTGTGCACATTTACAACCGCAACTCCTACTACCACAACAACCACAATAGCTACCACATTAACTTCTACCACAACTAATTCTCCAACAACCACATCAACTACCATCACAACATCCACTACAACTGAAGCTCCAACTACCACAACATCCACCACACCTGAAGCTCCAACCACCACAACATCCACCACAACCGAAGCTCCAACTACCACAACTAAAGCTCCAACTACCACAACATCCACCACAACCGAAGCTCCAACTACCACAACTAAAGCTCCAACTACCACAACATCCACCACAACCGAAGCTCCAACTACCACAACTAAAGCTCCAACTACCACAACATCCACCCCAACTGAAGCTCCAACTACCACAACAACTACCACAACTAAAGCTCCAACTACCACAACATCCACCACAACCGAAGCTCCAACTACCACAACTAAAGCTCCAACTACCACAACATCCACCACAACCGAAGCTCCAACTACCACAACTAAAGCTCCAACTACCACAACATCCACCACAACCGAAGCTCCAACTACCACAACTAAAGCTCCAACTACCACAACATCCACCACAACTAAAGCTCCAACTACCACAACAACTACCACAACTAAAGCTCCAACTACCACAACAACCACCACCACCACAACCACCACAACAACTACAAGCACCACCACTGCTACTACAACTACGGCCACCCCCACCACCACACAGGTGCCACGGCCCACCGTTGCCATGCAGGTTGTTCTGGTCATTGTTTTCACAGAGGAGCTTAGCAACCCAGAGAGTGAAGCATTCCAGAAGCAGGCGGCTCAGGTTGTGGCTGTGGTAAGTCTATAGATGATCAAGTGGGAGTGTGGTATTGGGTAGAATCCTTACATATAGAAGTCTGTGTTTCTGTGGATTTAGCTTTTCCAGTAGTGTCTAGTGCATTACAAACGTTTGTGTTGGTATCATGAGCTAATAAAGAAGATGAAATAGGAAGACTGTTGTGAAGATTCAGTAAACGAGAGGTGCAAGTGATAACGAAACACTTCTTTGATCATAATACTGCTGCAAAATATAAACCCACTTCTGTGATTCACTGCAGTTTGACGAAATCTACAGGACAAAATATGGAGCACGTTTTGTGAGGACAATTGTGATAGCCTTCAGGTATGTGTTTTTGTGTGTGTGTATGTGTGTGTGGGTGTGTTCTATTTCTGTAATCTAAACTCCTGTAGGTTTTTACCTGTAAGATATCAAACCTCTGTGTGTGTGTGTGTGTGTGTGTGTGTGTGTGTGTGTTTGTGTTCTCTGCCTGTACGCCAAAGTCCTGTTTCTACCTGTAAGATATCAAACCTCTCTGTGTGTGTGTGTGTGAGAGAGAGAGAGAGAGAGAGAGAGAGAGAGAAAGAGAGTGTGTGTGTGTGTGTGTGTGTGTGTGTGTGTGTGTGTGTGTGTGTGTGTGTTCTCTGACTGTACTCTAAACTCCTGTGGATTTCCACCTGTATGATATGGAGCCTCCGTGTTTCCTAGGCAGAAGCGTCGGTCCCATGACAGGGTGGACAATGTGGAGACGGATGTTGAGCTGGTTTTCAATGAACAGTCCACAGAGCCACTCCCTCAGAGTACTGACATAGTGGACACCCTCAAGGAGGCTGTAAACTCCAACATCTCTCTACCTGTGGATGTCACCTCCATCACCGTCACAAGTGAGGACACACACACACCTACCCACATACGCACACACACACCCACCCACCAGCGGCTCCTGAGCATAAATATTGGTGGGGCGACACTGACTTCGATGCCTGAATCACTACCATGACCAAATGTTATAGAATAATGTATACTGATAGGCCTATTAAAAACCTAATTAATGTAGTAATTCAGCTCAGCAGGTCTATAATAAATCTGTCTGCAAGCAGCACCGCATGCGTTTCAGAGTTATTTTTTTTAAATATGAACATTAATGTAGCGCTATGATTAACGAATACTAGCCCTGTAACGATATGCGTATCGAAACCGAAATCGCGACACGCAGAGCCATGAACCTGTCTCGCGGTGTAAGAAGGCAGAATCGCGACACCCCCTTACATACTCCATCCTTCAGTAGAGATCCAGCCACATGATATGAGCTGATAGTGCTACCAAACTTTTAAAAATACTATTATTTTTATTTGATATTAGTCCTCTATTTTAAAATATGTGGGCGTAAACCACAAAACTTTGATTTTTTTCGTCTACCTGCAAGCATCCTTCAACTGCGTGTCACTGACGACCTTTCAGTCATGTGACTACAAAAAGTTTAGCTCACGCAACAATGTGGATGAAACAAATTGTCACAGGCAGCAAACAATGGCTAGTTCAGGTAGTCCTGATTGTCCAGGTTGTCTTGAGAGTAGTAGAGGAGTACAACCTTTTCATTAAAGCTTATCATTGTTCATTTGTTCTCACTTGTTTTTTGTTGTTTTATTGTAGTCTTGACATAATTATCTCTGGCCGTGTGATTTTGTGTTTGACACCTTTTCTGTTGTTTAGTTCCAATAGCTTGGTGGCTAGCTTAGCCACCTAGCACTTCACTTAGCTTAGTTTTTCAACCATCTTTTCCAAAATGTCTGTTTGTCAAGTAGTGTGTGCACCATGCAGAGATTTTTAGTCCCAAAGACTACACTTTCAAACAAGCCGGTTGCTGCGTCTGGTAGCTCAGACGTGAGTTATTGGCCAGTGCCTTCCCCTTCAGTTAGCAGTTCCAATGTGAATCTTCCCACTTCCCAACCTAGATAGATATGCGTCAGCTAAATAATAGTGCACCATTCCAGCCAATATTAAAAGTGTACCCTAAACGAAGCCAATATTAAAAGTGTACCCTAAACGAATGTTTTGTACGACTTTGTGTTTGTTAACAACTGGTGCCAATCCCGACCGTGGTGGCAGTACTCTGTCAACCTCGACACATGCTTTTGTTTTCCTTGTCGTCAGTTTGCAGGCATGAGTGTCAGAGACGTAGTCTTCACCAAAACAGGTTACTGTAATTGGAAAGGTGCGTCGGAGAAGGGTAAAGGATTTCAAAAGCATGCATCTAGTCACTCCCATAAGCGCTGCAAAAAGGTGGACTGAAATAAAATGTAGAGAGAAATGTGGTGGTGACAAGATCTCAGGAATTTGGAAAAACACAGGTGGAAAACAATCGCTTCTATGTCATGTTACTTTGTATTATGGGAATTAGGACATGGTCTTGTGAATCCTTTCCTTATGGAGTTGAATTCCATTTATTTTTCAACAGTATTTTTTTTTTACAGAAACTAGAGAAATATTTATTTTGCTATACTTCATATTATTCAATTGTTAAATAAATGTTGTTTAAGCAAAATGCCTTTCAATTAAAATAAAAATCGTGGGGTGTATCGAACCGTGGGTCAAAAATTGTGATACAAACCGAATCATGAGTTGGTGTATCGTTACAGCCCTAACAAATACCAATGAAATGCTGACCCAGTGCACTAAAAGCAACAGCCTCATATAATATAGTAAGCACAATGACACATTTTGCCTCTCTAATTGATTTTGAATGCTTACATGATAGCCTTCATCGAGGTGTGCTGCGATATTAACTTGACCTAGCATGGGTAGAATAGTATGCATAGTTTTATAGCACACTGTAAATATGCTTTGCTCGAGAGTTAACTTTTTTGCTACTTCGGAAAAGTGCTTCACGTCGCTAACTCCTGTAAACCCTATGTCCCCTTGTCCTAGCATGATGTAATCAGTAGACATGGAAAGCAAAATACTGTATTCCTTACGGAGCAACCACACAGTCATTTCATTTTCATCATACCATGTTCGTGAAAATGTTCGGTTGTATATATCTTCCATTTGTCCTTAGTTTTCTTTGTTATACTGACGTCTGGTCTATCTGGGCCAAGCTGCTTGATCACTAACTTATTTTCTAATTTCAGTCCATCAAATGCATTTTTTAACAGAAAGTCCACGCTGTTTGACAAGGCAGGTTCTGTGCTGCAGGCCATCACTGCACTTGACACGATTGGGTTTGGTCTAGCATTACTAGAGGAGTACTGATCTGTGACCTGCTACAAGGTAAAAAATAGGCAGGTGGGGCAGGCTTGCTCCTGCCCCTATTGGACTCTATTAGCGCTGCTTGCAATTCCGACAACTGACACCAGGCGAATACGATAAATCAACAGATGGATGTGAGCAGTGACCGCTCCTGCCCCATAACTGCAATCAACAAAAGTATTTGACATTCAATTCCACAGTGGTAAATAAATAGTTATAAAAACACATACACAAATCATCTACGACAAAGTAGTTAAATAGGTAGCAAGCGGAACAGTTTTTTGGGAGGGCGCTGCCCCACCTGCCCATATTGACGAGCCGCTCTTGCAGCCACCCATACGCACAAATACACACACTGGCACGCATGTTCATGTGTCATTAAAGACTGTACACACACACACACACACACACACACACACTGGCACGCATGTTCATGTGTCATTAAAGACTGTACACACACACACACACACACACACACACACTGGCACGCATGTTCATGTGTCATTAAAGACTGTACACACACACACACACACACACACACACACTGGCACGCATGTTCATGTGTCATTAAAGACTGTACACACACACACACACACACACACACACACTGGCACGCATGTTCATGTGTCATTAAAGACTGTACACACACACACACACACACACACACACACACACACACTGGCACGCATGTTCATGTGTCATTAAAGACTGTACACACACACACACACACACACACACACACACACACACTGGCACGCATGTTCATGTGTCATTAAAGACTGTACACACACACACACACACACACACACACACACACACACACACACACACACACATACACACACACACACACACACACACGCACAAATACACACACTGGCACGCATGTTCATGTGTCATTAAAGACTGTACACACACACACACACACACACACACACACACACACACACTGGCACGCATGTTCATGTGTCATTAAAGACTGTACACACACACACACACACACACACACACACACACACACACACATACACACACACACACACACACACACGCACAAATACACACACTGGCACGCATGTTCATGTGTCATTAAAGACTGTACACACACACACACACACACACACACACACACACACACACACACACACACACACACACTGGCACGCATGCTCATGTGTGATTATGGCACGCATGCTTGTATCTCATCA
>CM050198.1:3717500-3725000 GCA_027475355.1 Coilia nasus
GATATTGGCAACTCAAAATCCCAATTTTTGCATTTACCCATATCACTAGGTGGCGCTATGCTTCAAGTGAGTGTTTATGGGCTGTGTCGATACGCCTCTGTAACACCGACATACTAACACAAAATCGTTGTCTTGGGCAAAATTGTTGACGAGTTATTTAACAAAAACTGTTTTTTTGACACCTAGCTTTGCCAATAAACATCGCCCCCTATGACGAAATGTCAAAAAGTTTAGTACACATGAAAAGAAAGCTGTTTAGAGATGGCATGTCAACTTTGACCAAATTTGAGCAATTAAAAGCCAAGATATGGACATTTGAAGAATTTTAAGCTACGTGTTATTTGTTCATTGACGTGTAACTTCGGAACGGTTTATCTCAAGATAAATCCTTTGATAACTTTTTGTCAGCATTGTCTGTAGATGGCATATACCAACTTTGGCGAGATTCACATGAACGACCTATGACGAGTTCGTTCAGATTTGTTTTCGCAATATTAAAATTTCACGGAAATTGTTCTCGTTGGAAGTAGGCGTCGACCAGTGTTTTCAATGCATGAGCGTCAATAGATTTCACAATAAAAAAAAATTGGTTGTAAACGTTAGCATTCTCTAGATAATAGGCAAAATTACATTTTGTACAATTACAGTGCCCCCTATGGACAAAATTTAATGACACGTTCTGTGGTGTTAGAGGTCTTTGTGGTGATCGTGCATGACGTATTTTGCGCAGTTCCCACCTTCTCGGTCCAAGATATTGGCAACTCAAAATCCCAATTTTTGCATTTACCCTTATCACTAGGTGGCGCTATGCTTCAAGTGAGAGTTTATGGGCTGGGTCGATACGTCTCTGTAACACCGACATACTAATACAAAATCGTTGTCTTGGGCAAAATTGTTGACGAGTTATTTAACAAAAACTGTTTTTTGACACCTAGCTTCACCAATAAACATCGCCCCCTATGAGGAAATGTCACAAAATTTAGTACACATGAAAAGAAATATGTTTAGAGATGACATGTCAACTTTGACCAAATTTGAGCAATTAAAATCCAAGATACGGCCATTTGAAGAATTTTAAGCTACGTGTAAAATGTTCATTGACGTGTAACTTCGGAACGGTTTATCTCAAGATAAATCCTTTGATAACTTTTTGTCAGCACTGTCTGTAGATGACATATACCAAATTTGGTGAGATTCACATTAACGGCCTATGACGAGTTCGTTCAGATTCGTTTTAGCAATGTTAAAATTTCACGGAAATTGTTCTTGTTGGAAGTGGGCGTCGACCAGTGTTTTCAATGCGTGAGGGTCAATAGATTTCACGATAAAAAAAAAATTGTTGTAAACATTAGCATTCTCTAGATAATAGGCAAAATGACATTTTGTACAATTACAGCGCCCCCTATTGACCAAATTATATGGCACGTGCTGTGGTTATAGAGGTCTTTGTGGTGATCGTACATGACGTATTTTGCGCAGTTCCCACCTTCTCGGTCCAAGATATTGGCAAATCAATATCCCAATTTTTGCATTTACCCTTATCACTAGGTGGCGCTATGCTTCAAGTGAGCATTTATTGGCTGGGTCGATAGGTCTCTGTAACACCGGCATATCACAAAAATTTCATGTTGTTGGGTGAAACGTTCACTGAGTTATTCAGCGAAAACTTTTGCCGGTCTCCCCCTCTTTGACGTACGCTGGCACAGCGGGGGGGTGGCCCTGGGGGACCAAAAGCTTCTATTCGCTCGAAATGTTCCAGGGCTACATGCCTACAAAGATTCATGTCCCCCCGAGTTTCAGTGTCCCGGGAATCGTTGACGGACATTCACTGAAAAAAAAGAAAAAAAAAAAAAAAAAAAAAGGGAAAAAAGTTCGCGGCAACTCTATAATGACCGCTTTCGCTAGCTTCGCTAGCGGCGGTCATAATTAGTCATAGTGTTTAACTGGGTTATATGGTACTGTAATGATAATATGCTAATCTAGACCGACTGCTCCGCCTCCGAAGCCGCCTGCTCCGAGACGAGTCGCCCGAGAGAGACCCCGCCACCCCCCGTCCTCCACCCGACCAGTCGCGGTCCTCGTAGGGTCCTCCATGGTGCGCCATGTGACCCTACCGAGGAGCGAGACGTGGTGCCTGCCCGGAGCCCGTGTGGAGGACGTCCAGACCAGGGTGCCCGAGGTGGTGGAGCAGCACCCGACCGCCTCTGCAATCGTGGTCCACGTCGGGTCGAACGACATCAGGCTCCAGCAGTCCGAAAAACTTAAGTCCGATTTTACCTCTCTAATTCAAACCATACTCGCTACTGGCAAAAAATGTATCGTCTCAGGCCCTATCCCATCTGCTTGCTTCTCAGACATGCAGTTCTCTCGTATCCGCCAGCTCCACGCGTGGCTGGTGGGGCACTGCAGTCGCGAGAGGGTCCCTTTCGTGGACAACTTCGGGAGCTTCTGGAGAAGACGCAGCCTGTTCGCCCGAGACGGACGACACCTGAACAGGGCTGGGGCGAGCCTGCTAGCTAGCAACCTGGAGCTAGCTCTGGAAGCCCATCACACACCACGCTGACAAGTAAGCTCCAAGCCAGCACATCTCAATAGCAACTTAGTCCGAGATAATGATATATCTTTCCCCCTTACCACCAGTGCTCGGAATACAGTGTGCTTGGCTCAGTCAGATAATCTGCTCCACAAAATTCCTTCCCTTATAACCCACCATAGGAAACGTAAGCATAAAACCACAGGCTCGGGCGCTGGGTAAATAAGACTAAAACCGTCATAAATGCTGCTGTCCTTAATGTAAGGTCCCTCACCAACAAGAGTTTCTTTATAAATGATTACATCTCGGAAAATAAACTACACCTTATGTTCCTTGTGGAGACCTGGTTAAAAGAAGAAGGGGCTGCCACCCTTATTGAAACCTGTCCCCCTAACTATAAATTCTATCAATCGATAAGAGACAATAAAAGAGGTGGCGGTATAGCTGTCATCTTCTCCAATAAACTCAGCTGTAACGAGATAAATTTAGGCACATTCACGTCATTTGAGTACCTAGTGATTAAAGTTAAAACCGATCACAGCTTACTCCTTATCACGCTATACAGACCGCCAAAAAGTTCACCAACCTTTTTATCTGACTTCTCCACCCTCGTGTCAGCGGTACTTACAAACTACGACAGAATTATCACGGGAGATTTTAACATTCATGTTAATAAAAGCGGTGACTCAAATGGCAAAGACCTGCTAAACACCTTGGATGGTTTTGGGCTACATCAGTACGTAACAGAAGCCACCCATCAACTAGGAAACACGCTCGACCTAGTAATATCCCAACCCGCAAATATTAACAACATTTCCGTGTCGGATATAGCCATTTCCGACCATTACTGCGTCTTATTTGAATTCCCATTTACTATACATAGCAATAGAGAGACCGGTGCAACCCACAAACGATGCATAAATGAATCAGCGCAACAAAAAATCACCGAACTTATTAGCTCCCGCGACCTCCTCAATGGCCACAAATCGCTCGATGAAATGGTGGCTGGCTTTAATAGCAACCTAAAGGAAATTTTAGACGAAGTTGCTCCTTTAAAAACAAAAGCTCACAAGTTAAAACCTCACCATGGATAAATGAGTCAGTAAGAGAGAAAAAAAGGCAATGTAGAGCAGCAGAACGAGCATGGAGAAAATCTAAATTAGAAGTCAATCGTATAATCCTTAAAGAACATATTATCACCTATAACAATGCAATACGCACAGAAAGAAAGAACTATTTATCAAACATTATCACAGACCATCACAACAACACACGAGTATTATTCTCTACAATTGAAAAAGTACTAAATCCTGCGCCAGTCTGTGATATGCTTAGTCTAGCCACCACTCCAAAATGCGAAGAGTTTGCAGAATTCTTCACAAACAAAATACTAGCTATTAGAGCAGAAATCATTCGAGACCCTAACTACCTACAAGATGCCCCTATTAAGGAACCACCGACCCTACAGACTTTTAGCGCCATTACGGAAGACGATCTCTATAAACTTATTAAACATAGCAAGCGGTCAACATGCAGCCTTGACCCTATTCCCACTTTCCTTATGAAAAATAATTTTAATTATATCTCCACACCCCTATTACAGATCATTAACACCTCCATTCTCACAGGTATTTTCCCAAGCGCCTTTAAAACTGCTGTAGTGAAGCCATTGCTAAAGAAACCAAATTTGGACTATAACACACTAAACAACTATAGACCAATCTCCAACCTCCCATTTATAAGCAAAATACTCGAAAAGGCTGTCTTCTTACAGCTCAACCAATTCCTTAATGAAAACGACATCCTAGAAAAATTCCAATCAGGCTTTAGAGCAAATCATAGCACAGAGACTGCTCTAACCAAAATAGTAAACGACCTCAGACTCAGTACAGCCACAAATAAAGTCTCTGCCCTAGTCCTCTTGGACCTAAGTGCCGCCTTTGACACAATTGATCACAACATACTACTACATCGTCTCAAAACTTGGGTGGGCCTCTCAGGCCATGTACTAAAATGGCTTGAGTCATACATCACCGGAAGACAATTCTATATTAGTTTAGGAGATCATATATCTAAAAATCACGATGTACCCTTCGGTGTTGCTCAAGGCAGCTGCCTTGGCCCCCTGCTTTTCTCATTATACATGCTACCGCTGGGCAACATTATCAAAAAACATAATATAGACTTTCATAGTTATGCCGATGATACACAACTTTATATCTCAGTTGAGCCAAACAAAACCACAGCTCTACAGTCTTTAACCTCCTGTTTGTCAGCTGTCACGCATTGGATGAGCAATAACTTTCTAAAGTTAAACGAAAACAAAACTGAACTACTACTTATCGGCCCTAAAGACAAACGGGAAGCTCTCCTCCCCAGTCTAGGCAACCTAAACCAATATGTCAGAGAACAGGTAACTAGCCTAGGTGTCATCCTTGACTCTGACCTAAGCCTTAAACCACACATCAACAAAGTGACTAAAACAGCATACTTCCATCTAAGAAATATAGCAAAAGTTCGCCCCTTCTTGACCAAGCCAGACGCTGAAAAACTTGTTCACGCATTTATCACAAGTAGATTAGACTACTGCAATGCCTTGTTTACAGGCCTCCCAAAAAAATCAATTGAAAAACTACAGCTTATTCAAAACTCGGGTGCAAGATTACTAACAAAAACAAGAAAGATGGAACATATTACTCCTGTACTGGCTGAACTACACTGGCTACCTGTATCCTATAGAATTGACTTCAAAGCACTACTACTGGTATTTAAAGCTGTAAATGGCCTTGCCCCATGCTATATTGCTGACGCATTATCCTCTTATACCCCTGCACGAGCCCTTAGATCCGCTGATGCCGGTCTCCTGAGGATTCCAGACGCACCATCCAAAAGGATCGGGGAATCGGCCTTTTCATACTACGCCCCAAAGAGATGGAATGCCCTACCACAGCACATCAGAGAAGCAGAATCCATCGACATCTTCAAGCGACAACTAAAGACCTACCTATTCAACCAAGCCTACACCTAACTACTCAGTCACCGACTTCCCGTTACCAGCCCCGACAGATGGGCTACCCTGGGAGACGTGGTTCTGCCTGAGGTTTCTTCCTAGAAAAACAGGGAGTTTTACTCCCTGTATTCCTGAGGTTCCTTCCTTTCAAATCAAACAAACAGGGAGTTTTTCCTCACCCCTGTTGCTCCCTGGGGACACTAACAACCGACTG
The DNA here is from genome assembly GCA_027475355.1 of Coilia nasus. Lineage (NCBI taxonomy): Eukaryota > Metazoa > Chordata > Actinopteri > Clupeiformes > Engraulidae > Coilia > Coilia nasus. The sequence continues at coordinate 3,723,258 of CM050198.1, forward strand.
CGCCTAAATGAACTTTCCTCGTCTAGTGCCACTGGCCTGCAAAGACTGCCGACCTATGTTCACATAAGAGCCCACATTAACAGGGCGTTGCATAGCTCTAACGCCACTGGACTACAAAGATTGCTGACTAGGGCCTACAAGGACTGCCTACCTGTGTTCATGCAAGAGTCAGTCTGCTTCTGTATTTATCTGCTCTGACATCACTGAACCGCAAGAAATGTTGTCTTGCAACAACCCTGCCAAACTGTAAAGCACTTTGAGTTGCATATTGCATGTATGAACTGTGCTATACAAGTAAAGTGTTATTATTATTATTATTATTATTATTATTAAATTAGCCATAGTGTTTAACTGGGTTTACAGTTTTTCTCATTTGCTTTGGTGCTTTTCTCACATCAGTATTTACATTTGCATAGCTTTTAGTGCATTTCTCAAAACAATTAGTGCAAACTGCAAAACCTAGTGGATAACCTGCAAAAGCACGTCACTTGCTCAAAATGGATAGTCCATTCCTCAAAAGCAAGTATTTATGTCAATGAAATTGCCAGTGTCTTGACACCATGGTTTATGAACAAGATAGTCAAATGGCTTTGTCATGTTTTCATTATGACAGTTTATTCTCTCAAGGTTTTACAATGCAAAAAAAGGTAAGAACTCTTTGACACGACCTGAAAATGCTCAACACAGCACTAACTTGTACAGCCATTTGAAAACTACAGTAAAGTTACACATTGCTGTAGTTAGGGGAGTATGTGAGTACAAGACACTGAATATGCATGTTTCACATTTTTACTGTATATGCTCTTCGCAATTCTACAGCAAAAGAAAAATACACTACAGTCACTTATTTAGAACAAACATAAGTAACACCCTTTTGGTAGAGCTGTGCATAAATGTGAACAAGCGCAATCAGAGATGGCAATCTGGTCCCCCATGTGGACGAACAGCGTCATTGCATGCAGACAGATACACAGACAGACACACAGACATGGACAGGATCATTGCAGTACCTGGTCAGTCCACTCCGGTGTACCAGGTAACAATAAAAGTACATATTGTAACTGAACATAGGTAAATCATTCTGGCACATCCAGACGTTCCTATCTGTCTGGCCACGTATTTTCATGTACATCACAACAGATATCATCCCTTGTTGTCTTGATGTCTTTATTGCCCCCTGGTGTTGTTAGTTGTTACACTGTAAATGTTGGGTTTTGAACAGGGCTGACTGGCGCGCCGTAGAGTGGACGGCCGTTCGGGACAGATTGCCAGTCCGTCGTGTGTGTGTGTGTGCGCGTGTGTGTGCGTGTGTGTGTGTCATAATGCAGGAATAACCTTTTTCACACACACACACACACACACCAGCTCATATCCCAAACACCACCGCCTCTTAACAAAACTAATCTTATTTTTTGAAAGCCCAATGTGAATTTGAATGTAAACATTTGAATTTCTGGAATGTACTACCAGTTTCAGCTGGTATGTGTTTTATGTCACATTAAATAATGTATTTCTATTAAGCATGAGCGGGATGTGGTATGGTAGTTCATGTTCTCCACACACACACACACACACACACACACACACACACACACATACATTGTGGATGAAACAAACATATTGTAATCATAATTAAACCGCATCTACGAAATACGGAAAAGGGACAATGTTCCCCATCTGCTGATGAAGCTGTGTGTGTGTGTGTGTGACATCACTGAGACATTGTTAAAGGAGAAATTAAAG
>CM050198.1:3740000-3795000 GCA_027475355.1 Coilia nasus
CAAAGAGCTTGGTATCCCTGTATCAACAGTGCGTAATGTTATCAAGAAATATTCAAGGCATGGAACTGTGAAGAACCTCTCTGGGCGTGGGGGTAAGAGAAAAATCAGTGACAGAACTCGTCGAAGGTTGGTCCGATTGGTGGCAGAATCACCTCAGCTGACATCTAAGGACCTGCAGGCCCACCTGGAACAGTCTGGGGTAACAGTTGCAAGAAGCACCATAAGGCACACACTCAACACTGTAGGGCTACATGGGCGGAGGCCAAGGAGGACCCCATTGTTGAAGAACAGACACAAAAAGGAGCGTCTACATTTCGCAAAAGAGAACCTGGACAAGCCACAGTCCTTCTGGGAAAATGTACTATGGACGGATGAGACAAAAGTTGAACTTTTTGGGAATTCGCACCAGCAGTATGTTTACAGGCGCCCAAATGAAGCTTTCAAAGAAAAGAACACCATACCGACAGTAAAGCACGGTGGAGGATCCATTATGCTGTGGGGCTGCTTCGCTGCATCTGGGACTGGAGGCATTACCCGTATCACAGGAATCATGAAATCCGAGGATTATCAGCAGATATTGGAGGAAAATGTCCTGCCCAGTGTGAGAAAGCTTGGTCTGAGGCGACGATCCTGGGTACTCCAACAGGACAAAGACCCAAAACATACATCCAAAAGCACACAAACCTGGATAGACAAGAAGAAATGGACTGTTTTGAAGTGGCCAGCAATGAGTCCTGACCTCAACCCAATCGAAAACCTTTGGATGGAGTTGAAATCTGCCATTGGCTGAAGGAATCCATCAAGTGTCAAAGGGCTAGAAGAAATAGCAAAGGAGGAGTGGGAAAAAATACCACAAGAGAGATGTAAGACGCTCATTGATGGCTACAGGAGGCGTTTGGAGGCCGTCATCGCTGCCAAAGGGTGTGCAACCAAATACTGAGAAGGGGTGCCAATACTCATGAACCTCTTGTATTTCTGTTTTTTGCTGTCTTTGTAATGACAATGCCTATTTTCAGGGAAAACAACTCTTCAGTTGCTTTAGACCCTCAATAAAAAGATCTGGGAATTCAGAATTGTGTCACTTTCCATTTATTTATGGAGATATTACAAAAAATGTGAATAAAACGAAAGGGTGCCAATACCAAGTGGCGCCACTGTATCTCTGTCTCGCCTCTGTCAGGATCCTGGGGACAGTTAAATGGTGAGTGTCTCCTGACTACACACACACACACACACACACACACACATGCACACACACACACACACACACACCCACATAGGGTGACCAGACGTACCGAAAAATTCGGGACAGTCCCGAAATCTAGGCTGTTGTCCCGAATCCCGAATCAAGCCCTAAATGTCCCGAAAATTGCACTCAAACAGAATACTGAGTAGTTATTTTCCGATAAACATTAAAAACTGTTCGTAGAGAGGTTGAGTCGACTGCACGACTACTGCTGAGATGCAGATGCCCGGGCGCGCAGCCCCTGCTACAATGTATCTATTCTGTTTATTCTTTGATGTTCTATAGGCTACAATGTATCTATTCTGTTTATTCTTTGACGTTCTATAGGCTACAATGTATCTATTCTGTTTATTCTTTGACGTTCTATAGGCTACAATTAGGCACGAATATGCATTGACAATAAGCTACTGTGATAAACGTTTGACTGGTGGGAGAAATATAAAGAATGAAAGACTTGATCTTTGAATAAAAATGTGTTTGTGACAGGTTTGAAACAAGTTTTATTGTCTATATAGGCTCTCACCTACATAGAACATACATTAACTGTCTATGTAGGCTCTCAGCCAGCGAGCCCCCCCCCCGTACATAGAACATACATTAACTGTCTATGTAGGCTATCAGCGACGCCCCCCCCCCCCCCCCCCCCCCCCCCCGTACATAGAACATACATTAACTGTCTATGTAGGCTCTCAGCCACCAGCGAGCCCCCCCCCGTACATAGAACATACATTAACTGTCTATGTAGGCTATCAGCGACGCCCCCCCCCCCCCCCCGTACATAGAACATACATTAACTGTCTATGTAGGCTCTCAGCCACCAGCGAGCCCCCCCCCGTACATAGAACATACATTAACTGTCTATGTAGGCTATCAGCGACCCCCCCCCCCCGTACATAGAACATACATTAACTGTCTATGTAGGCTCTCAGCCACCAGCGAGCACCCCCCCCCGTACATAGAACATACATTAACTGTCTATGTAGGCTCTCAGCCAGCGAGCCCCCCCCCCGTACATAGAACATACATTAACTGTCTATGTAGGCTATCAGCGACGCCCCCCCCCCCCCCGTACATAGAACATACATTAACTGTCTATGTAGGCTCTCAGCCACCAGCGAGCCCCCCCCCGTACATAGAACATACATTAACTGTCTATGTAGGCTATCAGCGACCCCCCCCCCCCCCCGTACATAGAACATACATTAACTGTCTATGTAGGCTCTCAGCCACCAGCGAGCACCCCCCCCCCCGTACATAGAACGTACATTAACTGTCTATGTAGGCTATCAGCGAGCACCCCCCCCCCCCCCGTACATAGAACATACATTAACTGTCTATGTAGGCTCTCAGCCACCAGCGAGCACCCCCCCCGTACATAGAACGTACATTAACTGTCTATGTAGGCTCTCAGCCACCAGCGAGCACCCCCCCCCCCCCCGTACATAGAACATACATTAACTGTCTATGTAGGCTCTCAGCCACCAGCGAGCACCTCCCCCCCCGTACAGAGAACATACATTAACTGTCTATGTAGGCTCTCAGCCACCAGCGAGCACCCCCCCCCCCCGTACATAGAACATACATTAACTGTCTATGTAGGCTCTCAGCCACCAGCGAGCACCCCCCCCGTACATAGAACGTACATTAACTGTCTATGTAGGCTCTCAGCCACCAGCGAGCACCCCCCCCGTACATAGAACGTACATTAACTGTCTATGTAGGCTATCAGCGACCCCCCCCCCCCGTACATAGAACATACATTAACTGTCTATGTAGGCTCTCAGCCAACAGCGAGCACCCCCCCCCCGTACATAGAACGTATATTAACTGTCTATGTAGGCTATCATCAGCAAGCCCCCCCCCCCAAAAAAAAACACATAACACCGTCCCGAATTTCAGCCAGTCCCATCTGGTCACCCTACACACACACACACATGTCTATACACATGTGTGTACACCCTACACACACACACACACACACACACACATGTCTATACACATGTGTGTACACCCTATACACACACACACACACACACATGTCTATACACATGTGTGTACACCCTATACACACACACAAACACATGTCTATACACATGTGTACACACACACACACACATATGTCTATACACGTGTCTACACCCTACACACACACACACACACATGTCTATACACATGTGTGTACACCCTACACACACACACACACACACACACATGTCTATACACATGTGTGTACACCCTATACACACACACACACACATGTCTATACACGTGTGTACACACACACACACACACATGTCTATACACATGTGTCTACACCCTACACACACACACACACACACATGTCTATACACATGTGTCTACACCCTACACACACACACACACATGTCTATACACATGTGTATACACCCTACACACACACACACACACACACACACATGTCTACACACATGTGTGTACCCACACACACACACATATGTCTATACACATGTGTCTACACCCTACACACACACACACATGTCTATACACACGTGTCTACACCCTACACACACACACGTCTATAAACATGTGTATACACCCTACACACACACACACACACACACACACACACACACACATGTCTATACACATGTGTCTACACCCTACACCCTACACACACACACACACACACACACATGTCTATACACATGTGTCTACACCCTACACACACACACACATGTCTATACACATGTGTACACCCTACACACACACACACACACACACACATGTCTATACACATGTGTCTACACCCTACACACACACACACACACACATGTCTATACACATGTGTCTACACCCTACACACACACACACACACACATGTCTATACACATGTGTGTACACCCGACACCCTACACACACACATGTCTATACACATGTGTGTACACCCTACACCCACACACACACACACACATGTCTGTGTGTGTCTGTCTGTGAGTATGCCCGGGTACAGCAAAAATGGCAGTGTAGAATTGACTATACATTGAAATTTCTAAATGTCAAAATTATATGTTGGCAGTTAAAATCAGCTCCCAAATGTTTAACTCTGAAATACTAACATTCCAATTTTTGGCAGTGTGTGTATGTGAGTGTATGTTTAGAGAAAACAGAAGATATTTGTGGACCTAGGAGGAGTACGTTTGGGAGAACAGATTTAAGTCTTCCTGACTGCAAACCGTATCCTAACATGCTATCGTTTGGGAGAACAGATTTAAGCCTTCCTCACTGCAATCCGTATCCTAGCATGCTATCGTTTGGGAGACCAGATTTAAGCCTTCCTGACTGCAAACCGTATCCTAGCATGCTATCGTTTGGGAGAGCAGATTTAAGCCTTCCTGACTGCAAATCGTATCCTAGCATGCTATCGTTTGGGAGAGCAGATTTAAGCCTTCCTGACTGCAAACCGTATCCTAGCATGCTATCGTTTGGGAGAACAGATTTAAGCCTTCCTGACTGCAAACCGTATCCTAGCATGCTATCGTTTGGGAGAACAGATTTAAGCCTTCCTGACTGCAAACCGTATCCTAGCATGCTATCGTTTGGGAGAACAGATTTAAGCCTTCCTGACTGCAAACCGTATCCTAGCATGCTATCGTTTGGGAGAACAGATTTAAGCCTTCCTGACTGCAAACCGTATCCTAGCATGCTATCGTTTGGGAGAACAGATTTAAGCCTTCCTGACTGCAAACCGTATCCTAACATGCTATCGTTTGGGAGAACAGATTTAAGCCTTCCTGACTGCAAACCGTATCCTAACATGCTATCGTTTGGGAGAACAGATTTAAGCCTTCCTGACTGCAAACCGTATCCTAACATGCTATCGTTTGGGAGAACAGATTTAAGCCTTCCTGACTGCAAACCGTATCCTAACATGCTATCGTTTGGGAGAACAGATTTAAGCCTTCCTGACTGCAAACCGTATCCTAGCCTGCTATCGTTTGGGAGAACAGATTTAAGCCTTCCTGACTGCAAACCGTATCCTAACATGCTATCGTTTGGGAGAACAGATTTAAGCCTTCCTGACTGCAAACCGTATCCTAACATGCTATCGTTTGGGAGAACAGATTTACTGTAAGCCTTCCTGACTGCAAACCGTATCCTAACATGCTATCGTTTGGGAGAACAGATTTACTGTAAGCCTTCCTGACTGCAAACCGTATCCTAACATGCTATCGTTTGGGAGAACAGATTTAAGCCTTCCTGACTGCAAACCGTATCCTAACATGCTATCGTTTGGGAGAACAGATTTAAGCCTTCCTGACTGCAAACCGTATCCTAACATGCTATCGTTTGGGAGAACAGATTTAAGCCTTCCTGACTGCAAACCGTATCCTAACATGCTATCGTTTGGGAGAACAGATTTAAGCCTTCCTGACTGCAAACCGTATCCTAACATGCTATCGTTTGGGAGAACAGATTTAAGCCTTCCTGACTGCAAACCGTATCCTAGCCTGCTATCGTTTGGGAGAACAGATTTAAGCCTTCCTCACTGCAAACCGTATCCTAACATGCTATCGTTTGGGAGAACAGATTTAAGCCTTCCTGACTGCAAACCGTATCCTAACATGCTATCGTTTGGGAGAACAGATTTACTGTAAGCCTTCCTGACTGCAAACCGTATCCTAACATGCTATCGTTTGGGAGAACAGATTTAAGCCTTCCTGACTGCAAACCGTATCCTAACATGCTATCGTTTGGGAGAACAGATTTAAGCCTTCCTGACTGCAAACCGTATCCTAACATGCTATCGTTTGGGAGAACAGATTTAAGCCTTCCTGATTGCAAACCGTATCCTAACATGCTATCGTTTGGGAGAACAGATTTAAGCCTTCCTGACTGCAAACCGTATCCTAACATGCTATCGTTTGGGAGAACAGATTTAAGCCTTCCTGACTGCAAACCGTATCCTAACATGCTATCGTTTGGGAGAACAGATTTAAGCCTTCCTGACTGCAAACCGTATCCTAACATGCTATCGTTTGGGAGAACAGATTTAAGCCTTCCTGACTGCAAACCGTATCCTAACATACTATCGTTTGGGAGAACAGATTTAAGCCTTCCTGACTGCAAACCGTATCCTAACATACTATCGTTTGGGAGAGCATTTGGCACGATAGGTTTTATTATTATTGTACTACTTCCTGTGTGTGTGTGTGTGTGTGTGTGTGTGTGTGTGTGTGGGTGTGTAATGCATGATCTGGCTGGTCTGCAAAATGCCAGAGCACCTCATCATAATGCACCTCAGAATCTATAGGGGTGTGTGTGTGTGTGTGTGTGTGTAATGCACCTCAGAATCTACAGGGGTGTGTGTGTGTGTGTGTGTGTGCGTGTGTAATACATGGTCCGGTTTGTCATAATGCACCTCAGAATCTACAGGTGTGTGTGTGTGTGTGTGTGTTTGTGTGTGTGTAATGCACCTCAGAATCTACATGTGTGAGTGTGTGTGTGTGTGTGTGTGTGTGTGTGTGTGTGTGTGTAATGCACCTCAGAATCTACAGGTGTGTGTGTGTGCGTGTGTGTAATGCACCTCAGAATCTACAAGTGTGCGTGTGTGTGTGTGTGTGTGTAATGCACCTCAGAATCTACAAGTGTGTGTGTGTGTGTGTGTGTGTGTGTGTGTGTGTGTGTGTGTGTGCGTGTGTGTAATGCACCTCAGAATCTACAAGTGTGCGTGTGTGTGTGTGTGTGTGTAATGCACCTCAGAATCTACAAGTGTGTGTGTGTGTGTGTGTGTGTGTGTGTGTGTGTGTGTGTGTGTGTAATACATGGTCCAGTTTGTCTGTCTGCAAAATTTCCAGCTCATCAGTAACGCACCTCAGAATCTACAAGTGTGTGTGTGTGTGTGTGTGTGTGTGTGTGTGTGTGTGTGTGTGTAATGCATGGTCCAGTTTGTCTGTCTACAAAATTTCCAGCTCATCAGTAATGCACCTCAGAATCTACAAGTGTGTGTGTGTGTGTGTGTGTGTGTGTGTGTGTGTGTGTGTGTGTGTGTGTGTGTGTGTAATGCATGGTCCAGTTTGTCTGTCTGCAAAATTTCCAGCTCATCAGTAACGCACCTCAGAATCTACAGGTGTGTGTGTGTGTTACTGGATAGCTGGATGTAGTACCAAACTAGCAGCTGCCGACGAGCTGCACGACACCTTTGCTCAAGACTGCCATCTGCTGGATGTCCAGTCAAGGGTATTTGTATTCAAATCCGGTGACATTTATTTGTGAAACCGTGGTGTGCGGTAGGAATGTCTCACAATTACGTAATAGACACAAAAGCAAAAAATGGATCCACAAATGCAGACTCCACATACATATCAACTACATTTGTTTTCAAATCTCAGAAATATATTTACAAATCTCGAAAATATATATACAAATGCCTGTGTACTTATATACATTCTATAATTTATTTGTATGTCGCGTTTTTGTATTTGTATTTTGTGTTTGAATATTTAAAAATGTATTTATATTTATGTATATCTTTTTTTATTTATACAAATCTTTATGAGACAAATCTATCTCCATAAGGGACTAGCTAGGACCTCCCTGTGTGTGTGTGTGTGTGTGTGTGAGAGAGAGAGAGAGAGAGAAAGAGAGGGAGAGAGAGTATTTATCTGTGTATGTGTGTATGTGAGTGCATTTCTGTGTGTGTGTGTGTGTGTGTGTCTGTGTGCGTGCGTGCGTGCGTGCGTATGTGTGTGTGTGTGTGTGTGTGTGTATTTCTGTCTGTGAGATTTTTCTATCATATCTCAGCTTTTCCTTGTTTGTATCATACAAAGCAAGTAATGGCATAGCCCCAGTGCTACATGCTAATATGAAAGTGCTACATGCATGCACTCTCTCTCTCACACACACATACAGATCACTAACGCTACATGCTAATATATATGAAAGTGCTACATGCACGCACTCTCTCTCACACACACACATACAGATCACTAACGCTACATGCTAATATATATGAAAGTGCTACATGTATGCACTCTCTCTCTCACACACACATACAGATCACTAACGCTACATGCTAATATATATGAAAGTGCTACATGCACGCACTCTCTCTCACACACACACATACAGATCACTAACGCTACATGCTAATATATATGAAAGTGCTACATGTATGCACTCTCTCTCTCTCTCACATACACATACAGATCACTAACGCTACATGCTAATATATATGAAAGTGCTACATGTATGCACTCTCTCTCTCACACACACATACAGATCACTAACGCTACATGCTAATATATATGAAAGTGCTACATGTATGCACTCTCTCTCTCACACACACATACAGATCACTAACGCTACATGCTAATATATATGAAAGTGCTACATGTATGCACTCTCTCTCACACATACACATACAGATCACTAACGCTACATGCTAATATATATGAAAGTGCTACATGTATGCACTCTCTCTCACACATACAGATCACTAACGCTACATGCTAATATATATGAAAGTGCTACATGTATGCACTCTCTCTCTCTCTCACATACACACATACAGATCACTAACGCTACATGCTAATATATATGAAAGTGCTACATGCACGCACTCTCTCTCTCACACACACATACAGATCACTAACGCTACATGCTAATATATATGAAAGTGCTACATGTATGCACTCTCTCTCACACATACACATACAGATCACTAACGCTACATGCTAATATATATGAAAGTGCTACATGTATGCACTCTCTCTCTCTCTCTCACATACACACATACAGATCACTAACGCTACATGCTAATATATATGAAAGTGCTACATGTATGCACTCTCTCTCTCTCTCACATACAGATCACTAACGCTACATGCTAATATATATGAAAGTGCTACATGTATGCACTCTCTCTCTCTCTCACATACAGATCACTAACGCTACATGCTAATATATATGAAAGTGCTACATGTATGCACTCTCTCTCTCTCTCACATACACACATACAGATCACTAACGCTACATGCTAATATATATGAAAGTGCTACATGTATGCACTCTCTCTCTCTCTCACATACAGATCACTAACGCTACATGCTAATATATATGAAAGTGCTACATGTATGCACTCTCTCTCTCTCTCACACACACACATACAGATCACTAACGCTACATGCTAATATATATGAAAGTGCTACATGCACGCACTCTCTCTCACACATACATACAGATCACTAACGCTACATGCTAATATATATGAAAGTGCTACATGCACGCACTCTCTCTCACACATACATACAGATCACTAACGCTACATGCTAATATATATGAAAGTGCTACATGTATGCACTCTCTCTCTCACACACACACATACAGATCACTAACGCTACATGCTAATATATATGAAAGTGCTACATGTATGCACTCTCTCTCTCTCTCACATACAGATCACTAACGCTACATGCTAATATATATGAAAGTGCTACATGTATGCACTCTCTCTCTCTCTCACACACACACATACAGATCACTAACGCTACATGCTAATATATATGAAAGTGCTACATGCACGCACTCTCTCTCACACACACACATACAGATCACTAACGCTACATGCTAATATATATGAAAGTGCTACATGCACGCACTCTCTCTCTCAAACACATACAGATCACTAACGCTACATGCTAATATATATGAAAGTGCTACATGCACGCACTCTCTCTCACACACACACATACAGATCACTAACGCTACATGCTAATATATATGAAAGTGCTACATGTATGCACTCTCTCTCTCTCTCACATACACACATACAGATCACTAACGCTACATGCTAATATATATGAAAGTGCTACATGTATGCACTCTCTCTCACACATACACACATACAGATCACTAACGCTACATACTAATATATATGAAAGTGCTACATGCACGCACTCTCTCTCTCACATACACACATACAGATCACTAACGCTACATGCTAATATATATGAAAGTGCTACATGTATGCACTCTCTCTCTCACATACACACATACAGATCACTAACGCTACATGCTAATATATATGAAAGTGCTACATGTATGCACTCTCTCTCTCTCTCTCACATACACACATACAGATCACTAACGCTACATGCTAATATATATGAAAGTGCTACATGTATGCACTCTCTCTCTCTCTCACATACAGATCACTAACGCTACATGCTAATATATATGAAAGTGCTACATGCACGCACTCTCTCTCACACATACATACAGATCACTAACGCTACATGCTAATATATATGAAAGTGCTACATGCACGCACTCTCTCTCACACATACATACAGATCACTAACGCTACATGCTAATATATATGAAAGTGCTACATGTATGCACTCTCTCTCTCACACACACACATACAGATCACTAACGCTACATGCTAATATATATGAAAGTGCTACATGTATGCACTCTCTCTCTCTCTCACATACAGATCACTAACGCTACATGCTAATATATATGAAAGTGCTACATGTATGCACTCTCTCTCTCTCTCACACACACACATACAGATCACTAACGCTACATGCTAATATATATGAAAGTGCTACATGCACGCACTCTCTCTCACACACACACATACAGATCACTAACGCTACATGCTAATATATATGAAAGTGCTACATGCACGCACTCTCTCTCTCACACACATACAGATCACTAACGCTACATGCTAATATATATGAAAGTGCTACATGCACGCACTCTCTCTCACACACACACATACAGATCACTAACGCTACATGCTAATATATATGAAAGTGCTACATGTATGCACTCTCTCTCTCTCTCACATACACACATACAGATCACTAACGCTACATGCTAATATATATGAAAGTGCTACATGTATGCACTCTCTCTCACACATACACACATACAGATCACTAACGCTACATACTAATATATATGAAAGTGCTACATGCACGCACTCTCTCTCTCACATACACACATACAGATCACTAACGCTACATGCTAATATATATGAAAGTGCTACATGTATGCACTCTCTCTCTCACATACACACATACAGATCACTAACGCTACATGCTAATATATATGAAAGTGCTACATGCACGCACTCTCTCTCTCACATACACACATACAGATCACTAACGCTACATGCTAATATATATGAAAGTGCTACATGTATGCACTCTCTCTCTCTCTCACACACACATACAGATCACTAACGCTACATGCTAATATATATGAAAGTGCTACATGTATGAACTCTCTCTCTCACACACACACATACAGATCACTAACGCTACATGCTAATATATATGAAAGTGCTACATGTATGCACTCTCTCTCTCACACACACACATACAGATCACTAACGCTACATGCTAATATATATGAAAGTGCTACATGTATGCACTCTCTCTCTCTCTCACACACACACATACAGATCACTAACGCTACATGCTAATATATATGAAAGTGCTACATGTATGCACTCTCTCTCTCACACACACATACAGATCACTAACGCTACATGCTAATATATATGAAAGTGCTACATGTATGCACTCTCTCTCTCACATACACACATACAGATCACTAACGCTACATGCTAATATATATGAAAGTGCTACATGCACGCACTCTCTCTCTCACATACACACATACAGATCACTAACGCTACATGCTAATATATATGAAAGTGCTACATGTATGCACTCTCTCTCACACACACACATACAGATCACTAACGCTACATGCTAATATATATGAAAGTGCTACATGTATGCACTCTCTCTCTCACACACACATACAGATCACTAACGCTACATGCTAATATATATGAAAGTGCTACATGCACGCACTCTCTCTCACACACACACATACAGATCACTAACGCTACATGCTAATATATATGAAAGTGCTACATGTATGCACTCTCTCTCTCTCTCACATACACATACAGATCACTAACGCTACATGCTAATATATATGAAAGTGCTACATGTATGCACTCTCTCTCTCACACACACATACAGATCACTAACGCTACATGCTAATATATATGAAAGTGCTACATGTATGCACTCTCTCTCTCACACACACATACAGATCACTAACGCTACATGCTAATATATATGAAAGTGCTACATGTATGCACTCTCTCTCACACATACACATACAGATCACTAACGCTACATGCTAATATATATGAAAGTGCTACATGTATGCACTCTCTCTCACACATACAGATCACTAACGCTACATGCTAATATATATGAAAGTGCTACATGTATGCACTCTCTCTCTCTCTCACATACACACATACAGATCACTAACGCTACATGCTAATATATATGAAAGTGCTACATGCACGCACTCTCTCTCTCACACACACATACAGATCACTAACGCTACATGCTAATATATATGAAAGTGCTACATGTATGCACTCTCTCTCACACATACACATACAGATCACTAACGCTACATGCTAATATATATGAAAGTGCTACATGTATGCACTCTCTCTCTCTCTCTCACATACACACATACAGATCACTAACGCTACATGCTAATATATATGAAAGTGCTACATGTATGCACTCTCTCTCTCTCTCACATACAGATCACTAACGCTACATGCTAATATATATGAAAGTGCTACATGTATGCACTCTCTCTCTCTCTCACATACAGATCACTAACGCTACATGCTAATATATATGAAAGTGCTACATGTATGCACTCTCTCTCTCTCTCACATACACACATACAGATCACTAACGCTACATGCTAATATATATGAAAGTGCTACATGTATGCACTCTCTCTCTCTCTCACATACAGATCACTAACGCTACATGCTAATATATATGAAAGTGCTACATGTATGCACTCTCTCTCTCTCTCACACACACACATACAGATCACTAACGCTACATGCTAATATATATGAAAGTGCTACATGCACGCACTCTCTCTCACACATACATACAGATCACTAACGCTACATGCTAATATATATGAAAGTGCTACATGCACGCACTCTCTCTCACACATACATACAGATCACTAACGCTACATGCTAATATATATGAAAGTGCTACATGTATGCACTCTCTCTCTCACACACACACATACAGATCACTAACGCTACATGCTAATATATATGAAAGTGCTACATGCACGCACTCTCTCTCACACATACATACAGATCACTAACGCTACATGCTAATATATATGAAAGTGCTACATGTATGCACTCTCTCTCTCACACACACACATACAGATCACTAACGCTACATGCTAATATATATGAAAGTGCTACATGTATGCACTCTCTCTCTCTCTCACATACAGATCACTAACGCTACATGCTAATATATATGAAAGTGCTACATGTATGCACTCTCTCTCTCTCTCACACACACACATACAGATCACTAACGCTACATGCTAATATATATGAAAGTGCTACATGCACGCACTCTCTCTCACACACACACATACAGATCACTAACGCTACATGCTAATATATATGAAAGTGCTACATGCACGCACTCTCTCTCTCACACACATACAGATCACTAACGCTACATGCTAATATATATGAAAGTGCTACATGCACGCACTCTCTCTCACACACACACATACAGATCACTAACGCTACATGCTAATATATATGAAAGTGCTACATGTATGCACTCTCTCTCTCTCTCACATACACACATACAGATCACTAACGCTACATGCTAATATATATGAAAGTGCTACATGTATGCACTCTCTCTCACACATACACACATACAGATCACTAACGCTACATACTAATATATATGAAAGTGCTACATGCACGCACTCTCTCTCTCACATACACACATACAGATCACTAACGCTACATGCTAATATATATGAAAGTGCTACATGTATGCACTCTCTCTCTCACATACACACATACAGATCACTAACGCTACATGCTAATATATATGAAAGTGCTACATGTATGCACTCTCTCTCTCTCTCTCACATACACACATACAGATCACTAACGCTACATGCTAATATATATGAAAGTGCTACATGTATGCACTCTCTCTCTCTCTCACATACAGATCACTAACGCTACATGCTAATATATATGAAAGTGCTACATGTATGCACTCTCTCTCTCTCTCACATACAGATCACTAACGCTACATGCTAATATATATGAAAGTGCTACATGTATGCACTCTCTCTCTCTCTCACATACACACATACAGATCACTAACGCTACATGCTAATATATATGAAAGTGCTACATGTATGCACTCTCTCTCTCTCTCACATACAGATCACTAACGCTACATGCTAATATATATGAAAGTGCTACATGTATGCACTCTCTCTCTCTCTCACACACACACATACAGATCACTAACGCTACATGCTAATATATATGAAAGTGCTACATGCACGCACTCTCTCTCACACATACATACAGATCACTAACGCTACATGCTAATATATATGAAAGTGCTACATGCACGCACTCTCTCTCACACATACATACAGATCACTAACGCTACATGCTAATATATATGAAAGTGCTACATGTATGCACTCTCTCTCTCACACACACACATACAGATCACTAACGCTACATGCTAATATATATGAAAGTGCTACATGTATGCACTCTCTCTCTCTCTCACATACAGATCACTAACGCTACATGCTAATATATATGAAAGTGCTACATGTATGCACTCTCTCTCTCTCTCACACACACACATACAGATCACTAACGCTACATGCTAATATATATGAAAGTGCTACATGCACGCACTCTCTCTCACACACACACATACAGATCACTAACGCTACATGCTAATATATATGAAAGTGCTACATGCACGCACTCTCTCTCTCACACACATACAGATCACTAACGCTACATGCTAATATATATGAAAGTGCTACATGCACGCACTCTCTCTCACACACACACATACAGATCACTAACGCTACATGCTAATATATATGAAAGTGCTACATGTATGCACTCTCTCTCTCTCTCACATACACACATACAGATCACTAACGCTACATGCTAATATATATGAAAGTGCTACATGTATGCACTCTCTCTCACACATACACACATACAGATCACTAACGCTACATACTAATATATATGAAAGTGCTACATGCACGCACTCTCTCTCTCACATACACACATACAGATCACTAACGCTACATGCTAATATATATGAAAGTGCTACATGTATGCACTCTCTCTCTCACATACACACATACAGATCACTAACGCTACATGCTAATATATATGAAAGTGCTACATGCACGCACTCTCTCTCTCACATACACACATACAGATCACTAACGCTACATGCTAATATATATGAAAGTGCTACATGTATGCACTCTCTCTCTCTCTCACACACACATACAGATCACTAACGCTACATGCTAATATATATGAAAGTGCTACATGTATGCACTCTCTCTCTCACACACACACATACAGATCACTAACGCTACATGCTAATATATATGAAAGTGCTACATGTATGCACTCTCTCTCTCACACACACACATACAGATCACTAACGCTACATGCTAATATATATGAAAGTGCTACATGTATGCACTCTCTCTCTCACATACACACATACAGATCACTAACGCTACATGCTAATATATATGAAAGTGCTACATGCACGCACTCTCTCTCTCACATACACACATACAGATCACTAACGCTACATGCTAATATATATGAAAGTGCTACATGTATGCACTCTCTCTCTCACATACACACATACAGATCACTAACGCTACATGCTAATATATATGAAAGTGCTACATGCACGCACTCTCTCTCTCACATACACACATACAGATCACTAACGCTACATGCTAATATATATGAAAGTGCTACATGTATGCACTCTCTCTCACACACACACATACAGATCACTAACGCTACATGCTAATATATATGAAAGTGCTACATGTATGCACTCTCTCTCTCACACACACACATACAGATCACTAACGCTACATGCTAATATATATGAAAGTGCTACATGTATGCACTCTCTCTCTCACACACACACATACAGATCACTAACGCTACATGCTAATATATATGAAAGTGCTACATGCATGCACTCTCTCTCACACACACACATACAGATCACTAACGCTACATGCTAATATATATGAAAGTGCTACATGCATGCACTCTCTCTCACACACACACATACAGATCACTAACGCTACATGCTAATATATATGAAAGTGCTACATGCACGCACTCTCTCTCTCACACACATACAGATCACTAACGCTACATGCTAATATATATGAAAGTGCTACATGCACGCACTCTCTCTCACACACACACATACAGATCACTAACGCTACATGCTAATATATATGAAAGTGCTACATGTATGCACTCTCTCTCTCTCTCACATACACACATACAGATCACTAACGCTACATGCTAATATATATGAAAGTGCTACATGTATGCACTCTCTCTCTCTCTCACATACACACATACAGATCACTAACGCTACATGCTAATATATATGAAAGTGCTACATGCACGCACTCTCTCTCTCACACACACATACAGATCACTAACGCTACATGCTAATATATATGAAAGTGCTACATGTATGCACTCTCTCTCTCTCTCACACACACACATACAGATCACTAACGCTACATGCTAATATATATGAAAGTGCTACATGTATGCACTCTCTCTCTCACACACACATACAGATCACTAACGCTACATGCTAATATATATGAAAGTGCTACATGCACGCACTCTCTCTCACACATACATACAGATCACTAACGCTACATGCTAATATATATGAAAGTGCTACATGTATGCACTCTCTCTCTCACACACACACATACAGATCACTAACGCTACATGCTAATATATATGAAAGTGCTACATGTATGCACTCTCTCTCTCACATACACACATACAGATCACTAACGCTACATGCTAATATATATGAAAGTGCTACATGCACGCACTCTCTCTCTCACATACACACATACAGATCACTAACGCTACATGCTAATATATATGAAAGTGCTACATGCACGCACTCTCTCTCTCACATACACACATACAGATCACTAACGCTACATGCTAATATATATGAAAGTGCTACATGCATGCACTCTCTCTCTCTCACAAACACACATACAGATCACTAACGCTACATGCTAATATGAAAGTGCTACATGCATGCACTCTCTCTCTCTCACAAACACACATACAGATCACTAACGCTACATGCTAATATATATGAAAGTGCTACATGTATGCACTCTCTCTCTCTCACACACACATACAGATCACTAACGCTACATGCTAATATATATGAAAGTGCTACATGTATGCACTCTCTCTCTCTCTCACATACACACATACAGATCACTAACGCTACATGCTAATATATATGAAAGTGCTACATGTATGCACTCTCTCTCTCTCTCACATACAGATCACTAACGCTACATGCTAATATATATGAAAGTGCTACATGTATGCACTCTCTCTCTCACACACACACACACATACAGATCACTAACGCTACATGCTAATATATATGAAAGTGCTACATGTATGCACTCTCTCTCTCTCTCACATACACACATACAGATCACTAACGCTACATGCTAATATATATGAAAGTGCTACATGTATGCACTCTCTCTCTCACACACACATACAGATCACTAACGCTACATGCTAATATATATGAAAGTGCTACATGCACGCACTCTCTCTCACACATACATACAGATCACTAACGCTACATGCTAATATATATGAAAGTGCTACATGTATGCACTCTCTCTCTCACACACACACATACAGATCACTAACGCTACATGCTAATATATATGAAAGTGCTACATGTATGCACTCTCTCTCTCACATACACACATACAGATCACTAACGCTACATGCTAATATATATGAAAGTGCTACATGCACGCACTCTCTCTCTCACATACACACATACAGATCACTAACGCTACATGCTAATATATATGAAAGTGCTACATGTATGCACTCTCTCTCACACACACACATACAGATCACTGACGCTACATGCTAATATATATGAAAGTGCTACATGTATGCACTCTCTCTCTCACACACACACATACAGATCACTAACGCTACATGCTAATATATATGAAAGTGCTACATGTATGCACTCTCTCTCTCACACACACACATACAGATCACTAACGCTACATGCTAATATATATGAAAGTGCTACATGCATGCACTCTCTCTCACACACACACATACAGATCACTAACGCTACATGCTAATATATATGAAAGTGCTACATGCATGCACTCTCTCTCACACACACACATACAGATCACTAACGCTACATGCTAATATATATGAAAGTGCTACATGCACGCACTCTCTCTCTCACACACATACAGATCACTAACGCTACATGCTAATATATATGAAAGTGCTACATGCACGCACTCTCTCTCACACACACACATACAGATCACTAACGCTACATGCTAATATATATGAAAGTGCTACATGTATGCACTCTCTCTCTCTCTCACATACACACATACAGATCACTAACGCTACATGCTAATATATATGAAAGTGCTACATGTATGCACTCTCTCTCTCTCTCACATACACACATACAGATCACTAACGCTACATGCTAATATATATGAAAGTGCTACATGCACGCACTCTCTCTCTCACACACACATACAGATCACTAACGCTACATGCTAATATATATGAAAGTGCTACATGTATGCACTCTCTCTCTCTCTCACACACACACATACAGATCACTAACGCTACATGCTAATATATATGAAAGTGCTACATGTATGCACTCTCTCTCTCACACACACATACAGATCACTAACGCTACATGCTAATATATATGAAAGTGCTACATGCACGCACTCTCTCTCACACATACATACAGATCACTAACGCTACATGCTAATATATATGAAAGTGCTACATGTATGCACTCTCTCTCTCACACACACACATACAGATCACTAACGCTACATGCTAATATATATGAAAGTGCTACATGTATGCACTCTCTCTCTCACATACACACATACAGATCACTAACGCTACATGCTAATATATATGAAAGTGCTACATGCACGCACTCTCTCTCTCACATACACACATACAGATCACTAACGCTACATGCTAATATATATGAAAGTGCTACATGCACGCACTCTCTCTCTCACATACACACATACAGATCACTAACGCTACATGCTAATATATATGAAAGTGCTACATGCATGCACTCTCTCTCTCTCACAAACACACATACAGATCACTAACGCTACATGCTAATATGAAAGTGCTACATGCATGCACTCTCTCTCTCTCACAAACACACATACAGATCACTAACGCTACATGCTAATATATATGAAAGTGCTACATGTATGCACTCTCTCTCTCTCACACACACATACAGATCACTAACGCTACATGCTAATATATATGAAAGTGCTACATGTATGCACTCTCTCTCTCTCTCACATACACACATACAGATCACTAACGCTACATGCTAATATATATGAAAGTGCTACATGTATGCACTCTCTCTCTCTCTCACATACAGATCACTAACGCTACATGCTAATATATATGAAAGTGCTACATGTATGCACTCTCTCTCTCACACACACACACACATACAGATCACTAACGCTACATGCTAATATATATGAAAGTGCTACATGTATGCACTCTCTCTCTCTCTCACATACACACATACAGATCACTAACGCTACATGCTAATATATATGAAAGTGCTACATGTATGCACTCTCTCTCTCACACACACATACAGATCACTAACGCTACATGCTAATATATATGAAAGTGCTACATGCACGCACTCTCTCTCACACATACATACAGATCACTAACGCTACATGCTAATATATATGAAAGTGCTACATGTATGCACTCTCTCTCTCACACACACACATACAGATCACTAACGCTACATGCTAATATATATGAAAGTGCTACATGTATGCACTCTCTCTCTCACATACACACATACAGATCACTAACGCTACATGCTAATATATATGAAAGTGCTACATGCACGCACTCTCTCTCTCACATACACACATACAGATCACTAACGCTACATGCTAATATATATGAAAGTGCTACATGTATGCACTCTCTCTCACACACACACATACAGATCACTGACGCTACATGCTAATATATATGAAAGTGCTACATGTATGCACTCTCTCTCTCACACACACACATACAGATCACTAACGCTACATGCTAATATATATGAAAGTGCTACATGTATGCACTCTCTCTCTCACACACACACATACAGATCACTAACGCTACATGCTAATATATATGAAAGTGCTACATGCATGCACTCTCTCTCACACACACACATACAGATCACTAACGCTACATGCTAATATATATGAAAGTGCTACATGCATGCACTCTCTCTCACACACACACATACAGATCACTAACGCTACATGCTAATATATATGAAAGTGCTACATGCACGCACTCTCTCTCTCACACACATACAGATCACTAACGCTACATGCTAATATATATGAAAGTGCTACATGCACGCACTCTCTCTCACACACACACATACAGATCACTAACGCTACATGCTAATATATATGAAAGTGCTACATGTATGCACTCTCTCTCTCTCTCACATACACACATACAGATCACTAACGCTACATGCTAATATATATGAAAGTGCTACATGTATGCACTCTCTCTCTCTCTCACATACACACATACAGATCACTAACGCTACATGCTAATATATATGAAAGTGCTACATGCACGCACTCTCTCTCTCACACACACATACAGATCACTAACGCTACATGCTAATATATATGAAAGTGCTACATGTATGCACTCTCTCTCTCTCTCACACACACACATACAGATCACTAACGCTACATGCTAATATATATGAAAGTGCTACATGTATGCACTCTCTCTCTCACACACACATACAGATCACTAACGCTACATGCTAATATATATGAAAGTGCTACATGCACGCACTCTCTCTCACACATACATACAGATCACTAACGCTACATGCTAATATATATGAAAGTGCTACATGTATGCACTCTCTCTCTCACACACACACATACAGATCACTAACGCTACATGCTAATATATATGAAAGTGCTACATGTATGCACTCTCTCTCTCACATACACACATACAGATCACTAACGCTACATGCTAATATATATGAAAGTGCTACATGCACGCACTCTCTCTCTCACATACACACATACAGATCACTAACGCTACATGCTAATATATATGAAAGTGCTACATGCACGCACTCTCTCTCTCACATACACACATACAGATCACTAACGCTACATGCTAATATATATGAAAGTGCTACATGCATGCACTCTCTCTCTCTCACAAACACACATACAGATCACTAACGCTACATGCTAATATGAAAGTGCTACATGCATGCACTCTCTCTCTCTCACAAACACACATACAGATCACTAACGCTACATGCTAATATATATGAAAGTGCTACATGTATGCACTCTCTCTCTCTCACACACACATACAGATCACTAACGCTACATGCTAATATATATGAAAGTGCTACATGTATGCACTCTCTCTCTCTCTCACATACACACATACAGATCACTAACGCTACATGCTAATATATATGAAAGTGCTACATGTATGCACTCTCTCTCTCTCTCACATACAGATCACTAACGCTACATGCTAATATATATGAAAGTGCTACATGTATGCACTCTCTCTCTCACACACACACACACATACAGATCACTAACGCTACATGCTAATATATATGAAAGTGCTACATGTATGCACTCTCTCTCTCTCTCACATACACACATACAGATCACTAACGCTACATGCTAATATATATGAAAGTGCTACATGTATGCACTCTCTCTCTCACACACACATACAGATCACTAACGCTACATGCTAATATATATGAAAGTGCTACATGCACGCACTCTCTCTCACACATACATACAGATCACTAACGCTACATGCTAATATATATGAAAGTGCTACATGTATGCACTCTCTCTCTCACACACACACATACAGATCACTAACGCTACATGCTAATATATATGAAAGTGCTACATGTATGCACTCTCTCTCTCACATACACACATACAGATCACTAACGCTACATGCTAATATATATGAAAGTGCTACATGCACGCACTCTCTCTCTCACATACACACATACAGATCACTAACGCTACATGCTAATATATATGAAAGTGCTACATGTATGCACTCTCTCTCTCACATACACACATACAGATCACTAACGCTACATGCTAATATATATGAAAGTGCTACATGCACGCACTCTCTCTCTCACATACACACATACAGATCACTAACGCTACATGCTAATATATATGAAAGTGCTACATGTATGCACTCTCTCTCACACACACACATACAGATCACTAACGCTACATGCTAATATATATGAAAGTGCTACATGTATGCACTCTCTCTCTCACACACACACATACAGATCACTAACGCTACATGCTAATATATATGAAAGTGCTACATGTATGCACTCTCTCTCTCACACACACACATACAGATCACTAACGCTACATGCTAATATATATGAAAGTGCTACATGCATGCACTCTCTCTCACACACACACATACAGATCACTAACGCTACATGCTAATATATATGAAAGTGCTACATGCATGCACTCTCTCTCACACACACACATACAGATCACTAACGCTACATGCTAATATATATGAAAGTGCTACATGCACGCACTCTCTCTCTCACACACATACAGATCACTAACGCTACATGCTAATATATATGAAAGTGCTACATGCACGCACTCTCTCTCACACACACACATACAGATCACTAACGCTACATGCTAATATATATGAAAGTGCTACATGTATGCACTCTCTCTCTCTCTCACATACACACATACAGATCACTAACGCTACATGCTAATATATATGAAAGTGCTACATGTATGCACTCTCTCTCTCTCTCACATACACACATACAGATCACTAACGCTACATGCTAATATATATGAAAGTGCTACATGCACGCACTCTCTCTCTCACACACACATACAGATCACTAACGCTACATGCTAATATATATGAAAGTGCTACATGTATGCACTCTCTCTCTCTCTCACACACACACATACAGATCACTAACGCTACATGCTAATATATATGAAAGTGCTACATGTATGCACTCTCTCTCTCACACACACATACAGATCACTAACGCTACATGCTAATATATATGAAAGTGCTACATGCACGCACTCTCTCTCACACATACATACAGATCACTAACGCTACATGCTAATATATATGAAAGTGCTACATGTATGCACTCTCTCTCTCACACACACACATACAGATCACTAACGCTACATGCTAATATATATGAAAGTGCTACATGTATGCACTCTCTCTCTCACATACACACATACAGATCACTAACGCTACATGCTAATATATATGAAAGTGCTACATGCACGCACTCTCTCTCTCACATACACACATACAGATCACTAACGCTACATGCTAATATATATGAAAGTGCTACATGCACGCACTCTCTCTCTCACATACACACATACAGATCACTAACGCTACATGCTAATATATATGAAAGTGCTACATGCATGCACTCTCTCTCTCTCACAAACACACATACAGATCACTAACGCTACATGCTAATATGAAAGTGCTACATGCATGCACTCTCTCTCTCTCACAAACACACATACAGATCACTAACGCTACATGCTAATATATATGAAAGTGCTACATGTATGCACTCTCTCTCTCTCACACACACATACAGATCACTAACGCTACATGCTAATATATATGAAAGTGCTACATGTATGCACTCTCTCTCTCTCTCACATACACACATACAGATCACTAACGCTACATGCTAATATATATGAAAGTGCTACATGTATGCACTCTCTCTCTCTCTCACATACAGATCACTAACGCTACATGCTAATATATATGAAAGTGCTACATGTATGCACTCTCTCTCTCACACACACACACACATACAGATCACTAACGCTACATGCTAATATATATGAAAGTGCTACATGTATGCACTCTCTCTCTCTCTCACATACACACATACAGATCACTAACGCTACATGCTAATATATATGAAAGTGCTACATGTATGCACTCTCTCTCTCACACACACATACAGATCACTAACGCTACATGCTAATATATATGAAAGTGCTACATGCACGCACTCTCTCTCACACATACATACAGATCACTAACGCTACATGCTAATATATATGAAAGTGCTACATGTATGCACTCTCTCTCTCACACACACACATACAGATCACTAACGCTACATGCTAATATATATGAAAGTGCTACATGTATGCACTCTCTCTCTCACATACACACATACAGATCACTAACGCTACATGCTAATATATATGAAAGTGCTACATGCACGCACTCTCTCTCTCACATACACACATACAGATCACTAACGCTACATGCTAATATATATGAAAGTGCTACATGTATGCACTCTCTCTCACACACACACATACAGATCACTGACGCTACATGCTAATATATATGAAAGTGCTACATGTATGCACTCTCTCTCTCACACACACACATACAGATCACTAACGCTACATGCTAATATATATGAAAGTGCTACATGCATGCACTCTCTCTCACACACACACATACAGATCACTAACGCTACATGCTAATATATATGAAAGTGCTACATGCATGCACTCTCTCTCACACACACACATACAGATCACTAACGCTACATGCTAATATATATGAAAGTGCTACATGCACGCACTCTCTCTCTCACACACATACAGATCACTAACGCTACATGCTAATATATATGAAAGTGCTACATGCACGCACTCTCTCTCACACACACACATACAGATCACTAACGCTACATGCTAATATATATGAAAGTGCTACATGTATGCACTCTCTCTCTCTCTCACATACACACATACAGATCACTAACGCTACATGCTAATATATATGAAAGTGCTACATGTATGCACTCTCTCTCTCTCTCACATACACACATACAGATCACTAACGCTACATGCTAATATATATGAAAGTGCTACATGCACGCACTCTCTCTCTCACACACACATACAGATCACTAACGCTACATGCTAATATATATGAAAGTGCTACATGTATGCACTCTCTCTCTCTCTCACACACACACATACAGATCACTAACGCTACATGCTAATATATATGAAAGTGCTACATGTATGCACTCTCTCTCTCACACACACATACAGATCACTAACGCTACATGCTAATATATATGAAAGTGCTACATGCACGCACTCTCTCTCACACATACATACAGATCACTAACGCTACATGCTAATATATATGAAAGTGCTACATGTATGCACTCTCTCTCTCACACACACACATACAGATCACTAACGCTACATGCTAATATATATGAAAGTGCTACATGTATGCACTCTCTCTCTCACATACACACATACAGATCACTAACGCTACATGCTAATATATATGAAAGTGCTACATGCACGCACTCTCTCTCTCACATACACACATACAGATCACTAACGCTACATGCTAATATATATGAAAGTGCTACATGCACGCACTCTCTCTCTCACATACACACATACAGATCACTAACGCTACATGCTAATATATATGAAAGTGCTACATGCATGCACTCTCTCTCTCTCACAAACACACATACAGATCACTAACGCTACATGCTAATATGAAAGTGCTACATGCATGCACTCTCTCTCTCTCACAAACACACATACAGATCACTAACGCTACATGCTAATATATATGAAAGTGCTACATGTATGCACTCTCTCTCTCTCACACACACATACAGATCACTAACGCTACATGCTAATATATATGAAAGTGCTACATGTATGCACTCTCTCTCTCTCTCACATACACACATACAGATCACTAACGCTACATGCTAATATATATGAAAGTGCTACATGTATGCACTCTCTCTCTCTCTCACATACAGATCACTAACGCTACATGCTAATATATATGAAAGTGCTACATGTATGCACTCTCTCTCTCACACACACACACACATACAGATCACTAACGCTACATGCTAATATATATGAAAGTGCTACATGTATGCACTCTCTCTCTCTCTCACATACACACATACAGATCACTAACGCTACATGCTAATATATATGAAAGTGCTACATGTATGCACTCTCTCTCTCACACACACATACAGATCACTAACGCTACATGCTAATATATATGAAAGTGCTACATGCACGCACTCTCTCTCACACATACATACAGATCACTAACGCTACATGCTAATATATATGAAAGTGCTACATGTATGCACTCTCTCTCTCACACACACACATACAGATCACTAACGCTACATGCTAATATATATGAAAGTGCTACATGTATGCACTCTCTCTCTCACATACACACATACAGATCACTAACGCTACATGCTAATATATATGAAAGTGCTACATGCACGCACTCTCTCTCTCACATACACACATACAGATCACTAACGCTACATGCTAATATATATGAAAGTGCTACATGTATGCACTCTCTCTCACACACACACATACAGATCACTGACGCTACATGCTAATATATATGAAAGTGCTACATGTATGCACTCTCTCTCTCACACACACACATACAGATCACTAACGCTACATGCTAATATATATGAAAGTGCTACATGTATGCACTCTCTCTCTCACACACACACATACAGATCACTAACGCTACATGCTAATATATATGAAAGTGCTACATGCATGCACTCTCTCTCACACACACACATACAGATCACTAACGCTACATGCTAATATATATGAAAGTGCTACATGCATGCACTCTCTCTCACACACACACATACAGATCACTAACGCTACATGCTAATATATATGAAAGTGCTACATGCACGCACTCTCTCTCTCACACACATACAGATCACTAACGCTACATGCTAATATATATGAAAGTGCTACATGCACGCACTCTCTCTCACACACACACATACAGATCACTAACGCTACATGCTAATATATATGAAAGTGCTACATGTATGCACTCTCTCTCTCTCTCACATACACACATACAGATCACTAACGCTACATGCTAATATATATGAAAGTGCTACATGTATGCACTCTCTCTCTCTCTCACATACACACATACAGATCACTAACGCTACATGCTAATATATATGAAAGTGCTACATGCACGCACTCTCTCTCTCACACACACATACAGATCACTAACGCTACATGCTAATATATATGAAAGTGCTACATGTATGCACTCTCTCTCTCTCTCACACACACACATACAGATCACTAACGCTACATGCTAATATATATGAAAGTGCTACATGTATGCACTCTCTCTCTCACACACACATACAGATCACTAACGCTACATGCTAATATATATGAAAGTGCTACATGCACGCACTCTCTCTCACACATACATACAGATCACTAACGCTACATGCTAATATATATGAAAGTGCTACATGTATGCACTCTCTCTCTCACACACACACATACAGATCACTAACGCTACATGCTAATATATATGAAAGTGCTACATGTATGCACTCTCTCTCTCACATACACACATACAGATCACTAACGCTACATGCTAATATATATGAAAGTGCTACATGCACGCACTCTCTCTCTCACATACACACATACAGATCACTAACGCTACATGCTAATATATATGAAAGTGCTACATGCACGCACTCTCTCTCTCACATACACACATACAGATCACTAACGCTACATGCTAATATATATGAAAGTGCTACATGCATGCACTCTCTCTCTCTCACAAACACACATACAGATCACTAACGCTACATGCTAATATGAAAGTGCTACATGCATGCACTCTCTCTCTCTCACAAACACACATACAGATCACTAACGCTACATGCTAATATATATGAAAGTGCTACATGTATGCACTCTCTCTCTCTCACACACACATACAGATCACTAACGCTACATGCTAATATATATGAAAGTGCTACATGTATGCACTCTCTCTCTCTCTCACATACACACATACAGATCACTAACGCTACATGCTAATATATATGAAAGTGCTACATGTATGCACTCTCTCTCTCTCTCACATACAGATCACTAACGCTACATGCTAATATATATGAAAGTGCTACATGTATGCACTCTCTCTCTCACACACACACACACATACAGATCACTAACGCTACATGCTAATATATATGAAAGTGCTACATGTATGCACTCTCTCTCTCTCTCACATACACACATACAGATCACTAACGCTACATGCTAATATATATGAAAGTGCTACATGTATGCACTCTCTCTCTCACACACACATACAGATCACTAACGCTACATGCTAATATATATGAAAGTGCTACATGCACGCACTCTCTCTCACACATACATACAGATCACTAACGCTACATGCTAATATATATGAAAGTGCTACATGTATGCACTCTCTCTCTCACACACACACATACAGATCACTAACGCTACATGCTAATATATATGAAAGTGCTACATGTATGCACTCTCTCTCTCACATACACACATACAGATCACTAACGCTACATGCTAATATATATGAAAGTGCTACATGCACGCACTCTCTCTCTCACATACACACATACAGATCACTAACGCTACATGCTAATATATATGAAAGTGCTACATGTATGCACTCTCTCTCTCTCTCACACACACATACAGATCACTAACGCTACATGCTAATATATATGAAAGTGCTACATGTATGCACTCTCTCTCTCACACACACACATACAGATCACTAACGCTACATGCTAATATATATGAAAGTGCTACATGTATGCACTCTCTCTCTCACACACACACATACAGATCACTAACGCTACATGCTAATATATATGAAAGTGCTACATGTATGCACTCTCTCTCTCTCTCACACACACACATACAGATCACTAACGCTACATGCTAATATATATGAAAGTGCTACATGTATGCACTCTCTCTCTCACACACACATACAGATCACTAACGCTACATGCTAATATATATGAAAGTGCTACATGTATGCACTCTCTCTCTCACATACACACATACAGATCACTAACGCTACATGCTAATATATATGAAAGTGCTACATGCACGCACTCTCTCTCTCACATACACACATACAGATCACTAACGCTACATGCTAATATATATGAAAGTGCTACATGTATGCACTCTCTCTCACACACACACATACAGATCACTAACGCTACATGCTAATATATATGAAAGTGCTACATGTATGCACTCTCTCTCTCACACACACACATACAGATCACTAACGCTACATGCTAATATATATGAAAGTGCTACATGTATGCACTCTCTCTCTCACACACACACATACAGATCACTAACGCTACATGCTAATATATATGAAAGTGCTACATGCATGCACTCTCTCTCACACACACACATACAGATCACTAACGCTACATGCTAATATATATGAAAGTGCTACATGCATGCACTCTCTCTCACACACACACATACAGATCACTAACGCTACATGCTAATATATATGAAAGTGCTACATGCACGCACTCTCTCTCTCACACACATACAGATCACTAACGCTACATGCTAATATATATGAAAGTGCTACATGCACGCACTCTCTCTCACACACACACATACAGATCACTAACGCTACATGCTAATATATATGAAAGTGCTACATGTATGCACTCTCTCTCTCTCTCACATACACACATACAGATCACTAACGCTACATGCTAATATATATGAAAGTGCTACATGTATGCACTCTCTCTCTCTCTCACATACACACATACAGATCACTAACGCTACATGCTAATATATATGAAAGTGCTACATGCACGCACTCTCTCTCTCACACACACATACAGATCACTAACGCTACATGCTAATATATATGAAAGTGCTACATGTATGCACTCTCTCTCTCTCTCACACACACACATACAGATCACTAACGCTACATGCTAATATATATGAAAGTGCTACATGTATGCACTCTCTCTCTCACACACACATACAGATCACTAACGCTACATGCTAATATATATGAAAGTGCTACATGCACGCACTCTCTCTCACACATACATACAGATCACTAACGCTACATGCTAATATATATGAAAGTGCTACATGTATGCACTCTCTCTCTCACACACACACATACAGATCACTAACGCTACATGCTAATATATATGAAAGTGCTACATGTATGCACTCTCTCTCTCACATACACACATACAGATCACTAACGCTACATGCTAATATATATGAAAGTGCTACATGCACGCACTCTCTCTCTCACATACACACATACAGATCACTAACGCTACATGCTAATATATATGAAAGTGCTACATGCACGCACTCTCTCTCTCACATACACACATACAGATCACTAACGCTACATGCTAATATATATGAAAGTGCTACATGCATGCACTCTCTCTCTCTCACAAACACACATACAGATCACTAACGCTACATGCTAATATGAAAGTGCTACATGCATGCACTCTCTCTCTCTCACAAACACACATACAGATCACTAACGCTACATGCTAATATATATGAAAGTGCTACATGTATGCACTCTCTCTCTCTCACACACACATACAGATCACTAACGCTACATGCTAATATATATGAAAGTGCTACATGTATGCACTCTCTCTCTCTCTCACATACACACATACAGATCACTAACGCTACATGCTAATATATATGAAAGTGCTACATGTATGCACTCTCTCTCTCTCTCACATACAGATCACTAACGCTACATGCTAATATATATGAAAGTGCTACATGTATGCACTCTCTCTCTCACACACACACATACAGATCACTAACGCTACATGCTAATATATATGAAAGTGCTACATGTATGCACTCTCTCTCTCACACACACACATACAGATCACTAACGCTACATCAGGGGTGATCACTAATTTTTGGCTGGCGAACTACTTTTAAAACGGCCATGTCGCCGCGATCTACTGAGGAAGATGATGATGAAGATGACGATGGTGATAATGAAGATGATGATGATAAATCACTCAGTATGCGTTTCATGTACCTTTATGCAGTTTATTGATATGTTTGTTTATTGATATACATGTTGCATTACACATGCAACATAGTTAAAATATATGCATCCATGCATAAACCTTCACAGCACAACTTTAATGCAACTGTATTATGATATAATGGACGGTTACAGCACAATTATAATAATACATTTGTATTACTTTCGAATGAACCTTTAGAGCACAACTCTAATACATTTGTAATTATCTATTGCCAGGACTATTGACAGAATTAATCTGATGATGACCTGCACTGGAGGGAGTCAGACAGGGTTGCATAGAGCTGCTGTGTGTAGCTCGCACACTGACAATTTGCGAACACGCCCTCCCTGCTTTCTCCAGCTCCGATGCGAGGTTTCGGAAGTTTCCCAAATCATAGCGCTGCAACTTTGAGGACAGCAATTTTATTTTTCGTTTGAATGCATTAGCTGAGCTGATCATGTCTCATGTCGACCACGCTTTTGTCTTTTCCTTGCAGCTCCAAATTAAGTTCGTTCAACATGTTAGTAAGATCAGTTACAAACGCCAAGTCTAGCAGCCACCGGTTGTCATTAAGTTGCTTGTGTTCAGCATGTTTAGTGACAGGAAGAAACTCCTTAATCAACGGACAGAGCTGTCGAAATCTCTGCAAGAATTTCCCCCTACTAAGCAATCTCACGTCGGTGTGTAGCAAGAGGTCAGAATAGTTCCAACTTCCAACTGTGCACGGAACAGACGTCTTTGAAGAGACCTCGTTCGAATACAGCAGGCTATTTTGGTTGCGACATCAACGATCTCTAATGCATTTTCCGCATAATGTGACTGCTGCCCTGTAAAGGGCATTTTTATTTTCCTTCACATTTCTTAGTTCGCTTTTCACGGAGAAGTCACTGTCATAGTTTTTATGAACAGTATGGGCTAAGTTAGCGAACTAGCTAGGACTCCTTCTTTGCTGCAGTTTTCCAGTAGCCGTTCTAGTTGTTATGATAACCAACCTAACAAAAAAATGAGACAACAGGCGATCTACCAGCACTGCCTTCGCGATCGACTGGTAGATCGCGATCGACGTAGTGAGCACCCCTGCGCTACATGCTAATATGAAAGCCTGCATTAAATAAAACCAAGAAATGCTACATATCACTCATGCTCCATGCTAATATATGGCTAGCATACCTGAGTGTTGTGCATGTGGACATAACTTAGCTTGGCTTAGACATGTGCACTAGCACTAGTGATAAGATATATGAACCGTAGCATACATAGTTACAAGCTCTACAGTGCTAACATGTCTGAGCATTAGCATACTACCTACTGTAAATGATAACATATCCAAACATAAGCATAAATGTTGTGCTAATATACAACTAGCCTACTGTAAATGCTAACATGCCTGAATGCAAGCATAAATGGTAATATTCCACTAGACTACCTTTTTTACGTGGCTAAGTGCAAGAAAAACACTACCACTCAGGGAGACACACAAGAGGCCCAGAGATGGGCGCCACTTGTTGGGATTTGTGTGCAAACTGTGTGTGATTTGTGTGTTTGGTGAAATAGTAAAAATCTGTAATAACCCCCTCAGTGTGTGGCAGAGCTTCCCTGAACAGCAGGATAGTCGGGGGCCAGGATGCCCCAGCAGGAAGTTGGCCCTGGCAGGCCAGTCTGCAGAGCGCACAGGGCCACTTCTGTGGAGGCTCCCTCATCAACGCACAATGGATCCTCACAGCAGCACACTGCTTCACCAGGTACACAACACTCTAAATCTCAGCAGTGACCTATATGGGGTCACAGCTGAACCTAAACAGTAACCTATATGGGGTCACAGCTGAACCTAAACAGTAACCTATATGGGGTCACAGCTGAACCTAAACAGTAACCTATATGGGGTCACAGCTGAACCTAAACAGTAACCTATATGGGGTCACAACTGAACCTAAACAGTAACCTATATGGGGTCACAGCTGAACCTAAACAGTAACCTATATGGGGTCATAGCTGAACCTAAACAGTAGCCTGTGACAGTCATAGCATAACCCAAACAGTAACCTGTGACAGTCATAGCCTAACCTAAACAGTAACCTGTGACAGTCACAGCTGAACCTAAACAGTAACCTGTGACAGTCATAGCTGAACTTTTCAGGAGTGACACTAAGCGTACCTTGACAGGCAGGGGGTGAGAGGTGGGCGAGAGATCTTTCATGTAGTGTCATTTTAAATAATTGATATGCCATGTTTAAGCATTTTAAATGCCAACAACATTGTATGAACGCTGTATGAACACTTTCATGTTTGTACCTTCTGTTGGAGTGAATAACATACAACTCTAATGACTGTCACACACACACACACACAATGTCTAATCTCTGTACATTTTAAAAGGCCTGGAACATGTGATCTCAGTGCTATGTTAGGGTGTGTGTGTGGGTCTGTTAGCATAGTTAAATCTGCTACCATAGTTATATCTGTTACCATAGTTACATCTGTTAGCATAGTTACATCTGCTACCATAGTTATATCTGTTACCATAGTTACATCTGTTAGCATAGTTACATCTGTTACAATAGTTATATCTGTTAGCATAGAATATTCATTAACATAGTTTTATTTTTAATAGAATATCTGTCACCACAGTTTTATTTTTAATAGAATATCTGTCACCACAGTTTTATTTTTAATAGAATATCTGTCACCATAGTTTCAGAACTGAATTCAGTGCCTCCTTCCTTGTCATTGTGTCAGCACCTTACGCAGTAGTCTTTCTGTTGTGGTTTCAGCTCCAACCCCAGTGGCCTGACTGTTGTCTTGGGTCTTAAGGGCCTGGATGGCAGCAACGCCAACAGGGAGAGCAGGACCGTGAGCAGTATCATCAGACATCCCAGTTATAACAACATCACACGGTATAACAACGACATCGCTCTGCTCCAGCTCAGCACCCCAGTCTCCTTCTCTGACCACATCAGGCCCGTGTGTCTGGCTGCCAGTGGGAGTGTCTTCCACAACGGCACCAACAGCTGGGTCACTGGCTTTGGAGATACTGCTGAAGATGGTAGCCCAATATCAATATTACCTTTATGATACACATGTGATACATGATCCAAGATGGCGGTAACCTAAAATCAATATTACTTTTATGATAGACATATATGATACATGATCCAAGATGGCGGTAGCCTAAAATCAATATTACTTTTATGATAGACATATATGATACATGATCCAAGATGGCGGTAGCCTAAAATCAATATTACTTTTATGATAGACATATATGATACATGATCCAAGATGGCGGTAGCCTAAAATCAATATTACTTTTATGATAGACATATATGATACATGATCCAAGATGGCGGTAGCCTAAAATCAATATTACTTTTATGACAGACATATATGATACATGATCCAAGATGGCGGTAGCCTAAAATCAATATTACTTTTATGACAGACATATATGATACATGATCCAAGATGGCGGCATGCATAGATGCAGCAGCCTGGAGCTCCCAAAACAGATGTTATTTTTGCTGTTACTTCACTGTTATTAATCTCAATTTAGTATATTCTTATTTGTATACAGTACTCTGCAAAAGTCTTAGGCAGGTGCCTTCAAACCAGCATCGATTGTCACAAAGTGACAAGCGGTACACACAAAGTCAAGGATTTTGTAGGATTATAGTCAGGTGTATGATCAACCAATTACACCAAATTAGTTGTATATGTGAGGAAGCCTACATCCATAGAGGACTTGTGGTTAGTTCAAGATGTTTGGAGCAAGCTACCAGCTGGGTTCCTCCAAAAACTGCATGCAAGTATACCTAGAACAATTGATGCCTGTTTTGAAGACAAAGGGTGGTCACACCAAATATTGATTTGATTCAGATTTCCCTTTTGTTCATTCACTGCAGTTTGTCTTTTGATGAAAATAAATGATTAACACTTACGTTTCTGAAGGCATTCCTAGTTTACAGCATTCTTCACACCTGCCTGTCACTTTTGCACAGTACTGTGTATTGCTGTACGCCCAGAGCCTTTACTCTAATGCTACCCAGCTGTTCCTATCCTTTTCTATTCGTATTCTTCAATACGGCTTCTTCTGTGCATCTGTGGGCTTTTCCACACGACATCTCACTGTACTGTTTATAGTGACAATAAAGACTTCTACTGCTGCCACTAGTTCTCATATGCACTCCCTCATAGACTGCTTATAAGCAGATTCCCAGTCAGAATCGTTGTGTGTGTGGTCGTTGACAAACATATTTCATCTCTCTGTAGTGTAGTGTAGTGTAGTGTAGCATAGTGTAGTATAGTGTAGTATAGTGCAGTGTAGTGTAGTATAATGTAATGTAGTGTAGTATAGTGTAGTGTCGTGTAGTATAGTGTAGTGTAGTATAATGTAATGTAGTGAAGTATAGTGTAGTGTCGTGTAGTATAGTGTAGTGTAGTATAATGTAATGTAGTGTAGTATAGTGTAGTGTCGTGTAGTATAGTATAGTGTAGTGTAGAGTAGTGTAGTGTAGTATAGTGTAGTGTAGTATAATGTAGTGCAGTGTAGTGTAGTGTAGTATAGTGTAGTGTAGACTAATGTAGTGTAATGTAGTGTAGTGTAGTATAATGTAGTGTAGTATAGTGTAGTGTAGTATAGTGTAGTGTAGTATAATGTAGTGTAGTATAGTGTAATGTAGTGTAGTGTAGTATAGAGTAGTGTAGTGTAGTATAGTGTAGTGTAGAGTAATGTAGTGTAGTGTAGTGTAATGTAGTGTAGTGTAGTATATTGTAGTATAGTGTAGTGTAGTATATTGTAGTATAGTGTAGTGTAGTATATTGTAGTATAGTGTAGTGTAGTATATTGCAGTGTAGTGTAGTGTAGTGTAGTGTAGTGTAATGTAATGTAGTGTAGTGTAGTGTAGTGATGCTCCTCTGCTATAATGTAGTATTATGTAGTGTGGTGTAGAGTAGTGTAGTGTGGTGTAGAGTAGTGTAGTGTAATGTAATATAGTGTAGTGTAATGTAATATAGTGTAGTATGCAGCTGTGGCTAGTGGTTAGAGGGTTGGTCTAGCAATTGGAAGGTTGCCAGTTCGAATCCAGCCCTACCCATGGTTGAGATGCCCTTGAGCAAGGCATCTATCACTGTTGTCTTAATGTCACTGCGATCACTGTTGTCTTAATGTCACTGCCATCACTGTTCTCTTAATGTCACTGCTGTCACTGTGTTCTCTTAATGTCACTGCCATCACTGTTCTCTTAATGTCACTGCTGTCACTGTGTTCTCTTAATGTCACTGCCATCACTGTTGTCTTAATGTCACTGCCATCACTGTTGTCTTCATGTCACTGCCATCACTGTTCTCTTAATGTCACTGCTGTCACTGTTGTCTTAATGTCACTGCCATCACTGTTCTCTTCATGTCACTGCCATCACTGTTGTCTTAATGTCACTGCCATCACTGTTGTCTTCATGTCACTGCCATCACTGTTCTCTTAATGTCACTGCTGTCACTGTTGTCTTAATGTCACTGCCATCACTGTTCTCTTCATGTCACTGCCATCACTGTTGTCTTAATGTCACTGCCATCACTGTTGTCTTAATGTCACTGCCATCACTGTTCTCTTCATGTCACTGCCATCACTGTTGTCTTAATGTCACTGCCATCACTGTTCTCTTAATGTCACTGCTGTCACTGTTGTCTTAATGTCACTGCCATCACTGTTCTCTTAATGTCACTGCCATCACTGTTCTCTTCATATCACTGCTGTCACTGTTCTCTTAATGTCACTGCCATCACTGTTCTCTTAATGTCACTGCCATCACTGTTCTCTTCATGTCACTGCTGTCACTGTTCTCTTCATGTCACTGCCGTCACTGTTCTCTTCATGTCACTGCCGTCACTGTTCTCTTAATGTCACTGCCATCACTGTTCTCTTAATGTCACTGCCATCACTGTTCTCTTCATGTCACTGCCATCACTGTTGTCTTCATGTCACTGCTGTCACTGTGTTCTCTTCATGTCACTGCCATCACTGTTGTCTTAATGTCACTGCTGTCACTGTGTTCTCTTCATGTCACTGCCATCACTGTTCTCTTCATGTCACTGCCATCACTGTTGTCTTCATGTCACTGCCATCACTGTTCTCTTCATGTCACTGCTGTCACTGTTCTCTTCATGTCACTGCCGTCACTGTTCTCTTAATGTCACTGCCATCACTGTTCTCTTAATGTCACTGCTGTCACTGTTGTCTTAATGTCACTGCCATCACTGTTGTCTTCATGTCACTGCCATCACTGTTTTCTTAATGTCACTGCCATCACTGTTCTCTTCATGTCACTGCCATCACTGTTCTCTTAATGTCACTGCCATCACTGTTCTCTTAATGTCACTGCCATCACTGTTCTCTTCATGTCACTGCCATCACTGTTCTCTTAATGTCACTGCCATCACTGTTCTCTTAATGTCACTGCCGTCACTGTTGTCTTAATGTCACTGCCATCACTGTTCTCTTCATGTCACTGCCATCACTGTTGTCTTCATGTCACTGCTGTCACTGTTGTCTTAATGTCACTGCTGTCACTGTTGTCTTCATGTCACTGTCAGTGTCCCTGCCAAGCCCTGGGACTCTTCAGGAAGTGAGCGTGCCCGTGTTGGGGAACAGACAGTGCAGCTGTTTGAATGGAGTCGGAAGCATCACAGACAACATGATCTGTGCAGGTCTACTCAGCGGGGGAAAAGACTCCTGTCAGGTAACACACACACACACACACACACACACACACACAGACACACACACACACACACACACACTCACAAACACACACACACACACACACACACACACACACAGGGGGCAGGTCTACTCAGTGGGGACTATTTCTGCAGAATACAGTGTGCTTGATGATGTTAACAGACACTTTCATGACAGTATATGTCTTAGGTAGTAGTTGTGATTTGACCAGAAAATAATTCGGGAGGGAAGCTTAAAATAACACTGTCCTCTAGGTGGACTCAGAGGTGTATAATCCCGGGTTCAGAAAGTAAAAACCCTACCACGTTTTCCTTCCAACACAGGGGACTTCACTGAGTAGCTGATGTCATTACTATCAGCTGATTCAGAGCTGGTTGGATCAAATTTGTGGCAGGGTTTTTACTTTCTCAACCCTGGATTGACACCTCTGGTTAGAATGTTGTCCTCCAGGGGGACTCAGGTGTGTTATAATATTGTCCTCTACGAGGATTTAGGTGTGTAGGAATATTGTCCTTTAGGGGGACTCAGGTGTGTTATAATATTGTCCTGTAGGGGGACTCAGGTGTGTTATAATATTGTCTTGTAAGGGGACTCAGGTGTGTTATAATGTCGTCCTCCAGGGGGACTCAGGTGTGTTATAATATTGTCCTGTAGGGGGACTCAGGTGTGTTAGAATATTGTCCTGTAGGGGGACTCAGGTGTGTTATAATATTGTCTCCAGGGGGACTCAGGTGTGTTATAATATTGTCCTCTAGGGGGACTCAGGTGTGTTATAATATTGTCTTGTAGGGGGACTCAGGTGTGTTATAATATTGTCCTGTAGGGGGACTCAGGTGTGTTATAATATTGTCCTGTAGGGGGACTCAGGTGTGTTATAATATTGTCTCCAGGGGGACTCAGGTGTGTTATAATATTGTCCTCTAGGGGGACTCAGGTGGACCGATGGTGAGCAAACAGGACTCTGTGTGGGTCCAGTCCGGTATCGTTAGCTTTGGGACGGGTTGTGCACGATCCAATCTTCCTGGAGTCTACGCCAGGGTGTCTCGCTACCAGGCCTGGATCAACTCCCACATCAGCACTGACCAACCAGGATTCGTCCTCTTCACCTCCAGTGGAGTCGATGCGGATAACAGCGTCTCCTGTGATAGGCTTCCCCCTCTACCAACTGATCCTCCCTCCCAACCAACAACCACACCCTCACCCCCAGGTGAGTCTCTACAGAACTACTACAACACTGACACATTTTATACTCCACTGAGGTTACTGAGGGTATGACAGTGTATCTGGGAAACCTAGCATCCCAGATCACACAAGATAAAAGAACACTCCACTTTTTGTGTAAAATAGATTCATTTACCAACTCCCTCAGAGTTGAACAGTTGGTTTTTACTGGTTTTGAATTCAGTGAGCTTATCTTCAGGTCTCACAGTAGCATCTCTGGATCTGGCAGTAACACTTTAGCTTTTAGTTTAGCATAAATAATTGAATCAGATTAGACCAGCGCTGCTAAGCTAATAGCTAAAGTACTACTGCCAGATCTATTCTGATTTCATGATTTATACTAAGCTAATAGCTAAAGTGCTACTGCCAGATCTATTCTGATTTCATGATTTATGCTAAGCTAATGGCTAAAGTGCTACTGCCAGATCCGGAGATCGGCTGAATTGTCACAGTGTGCGACTAGGAAATTTGAATGCCCTGTAAACACATGACATAAGTCACCCAAACAATGGAAGGCAAGGTCATGTAATCAGTCAAGGGGTTTGTAAATATTATACTGATAACATAGAGAAATATCTACACCCACAAGTTCAGTACCATGATGTTAGCTAGTTTCTGCAGGATGTCTGTCTGCTTACTTGTCTCTCTCGGTATAGTAGTTGAGATAATTTTGATGTGCAGAGGTTACATTTTTGACAGAGACCAGTAACGAATGCTTAATGTTATACTAACATCATTGTCATCATCATTGCCATAGTTTGGATTGGTTATTGACATAAGTATGATGGCATGTCCCTGTCAATGTTCACGTCTGCTACACCAGGTTCAATCTCAACCCAGCCATCCACTGCAAGTACAACACAGAGGCCAACCTCCACTCAGTCATCTGCTGCACCCACAACACAGGGGCCAACATCCACTCAGTCACTTGCTGCAAGCACATCAGAAGGGCCAACCTCAATACAAACACCCAGTGCATCTGTGACACCAGGGCCAACCTTGATTTCCTCAACTTCTGCATCTGATTCATCAGGTATGATCTAAAAATGTATATCAACCAAACCAGTAGCAGGTTCCCTACCTACCAGTGTCTAAGGTTCAACTCTATTTCCCTACCAAACCAGTACCATTTTCCCATGTTCCCTACTGTGATGGAGTGACCATCACTAGAGTTGTGGGTGTGCTCTGTCCGCCATACCAAAGCAGTACCATAATCTACTATCCATAATCTACTACCCCCTAATCTGCTACCCATAATTTACTACCCATAATCTACTACACCCTAATCTGCTACCCCCTAATCTACTACCCCATAATCTACTACCCATAATCTACTATCCCCTAATTACTACCTCTTAATCTACTACCCCCAAATCAGCTACCACCTAATGTCCTACCCATAATCTACTACCCCCTAATCAACTACCCCCTAATCAACTACCTATAATCTACTACCCATAATCTACTACCCCCTAATCTACTACCTATAATCTACTATACCTACTCTCTAATAATAGCTATATAACTATCCGCATCTGCCACATCAAGACCTTAGCTTGAAATATCTTTCAGCTGATTGGCTGTTTTCTACCACAGCTACCACCCAATCGACAGTTACCACAGCTGCTCCTGCTACCATTTCTCTGTCACTCACACTGCAGCAGGAGTTCACCAGTGATCTGGCCGACTCCTCCTCCCCCGCCTTCAAGCAGCTAGAGAACACACTCAAGTCACAGGTACACTCACATTTACATTGACCTGTTCAAACAATACAGTCACAGGTACACTAACATTTACATTTACCTGTTAAAACAATATAGTCACAGGTACACTTATACTTACATTTACCTGTTCAAATAATACAGTCAGAAGTACATTCACATTTACATTGACCTGTTCAAACAATACAGTCACAGGTACACTAACATTTACATTTACCTGTTAAAACAATATAGTCACAGGTACACTTATACTTACATTTACCTGTTCAAATAATACATTCAGAAGTACATTCACATTTACATTTACCTGTTCAAACAATACAGTCACAGGTACATTAACATTTAAATTTACCTGTTCAAACAATACAGACACAGGTGCATTCACATTTACATTTACTTTTCAAACAATATAGTCACGGGTACATTAACATTTAAATTTACCTGTTCAAACAATACAGTCACAGGTACATTTGCATTTACAATA
Organism: Coilia nasus; assembly: GCA_027475355.1. Classification (NCBI taxonomy): domain Eukaryota; kingdom Metazoa; phylum Chordata; class Actinopteri; order Clupeiformes; family Engraulidae; genus Coilia; species Coilia nasus. The sequence continues at coordinate 3,781,882 of CM050198.1, forward strand.
TAGTTCAAAGTATCAAAATATAAGCATAATAGCACTTTGGACTGAAGACAAGACACGCTTATGTTATACTGTGTCATTGGGAATAATGTTTTAAAGCAGTACTTTGTCAAAATATACCATTCCATGGAGTATGTTTTTTAGGATAGATATTATTGTGCCGTAATAGATCCATGTGTAAATATATTTTAACATATTGTTGAATGGTGAAATGTTTGATGGTAAGTGCTTAGTCAGAAAATTTGAAAACAAAGAACAAGAAAATGACACATAAAGAAATATTAGACATATAAAATAGACATGCAGATGAATGATAAGCAATTTCTAGTACACAATTATTTTATTTGTTTCATTTCAGCTGGAGCCTGTTTTTAAAGCAGCTTACCGTACGTTCATTGGTTTGAAGGTGACTAGTTTCAGGTGAGTCCCAGGTATGTATACTGCTTGCTATGGATGTGCGTCATATGAAAATGACTGGAGCCTTTACCACAATCTAGGCAGGCTATTTTTTATACAAATATTTACATAATTGGTATTAATGATAGGCACCCTTGCCTCAGAAACTGCAACCCAATAAACCATGCCTTTCTGCCTTTTGTTAATTTTAATTAGCACAACTTTTTACCCAAGTAGAGGATTTAATTTACAAAGTCACATTATCTAACTGTAAAGGTACACTCAGGTTATTTGGAATTTGATCGCCCTTTTGTAAACCAGGTTTCCAATCACTCACTGTGTGCACATGGACGAGTTGAATCCGATTGGAAATGGTTTGGGATCGTATCGAATTCATGTGCTCAGGCTAAAGATCGTATAGGGATTGGTTTCGCAAATCCGATTGCAACCCCTGGCTTAAGCCGGTGTTAATCCGCTTGGTGCCACCTTGTGCACGGTATTGGTTTGGATTCGCGTACTGCGCATGTAAGACCACTCGATCCCAGAAGCTTCTGTCCCTGATTTTCATCCATACTGAACGGCAAGGCTTTCTAGCGCCTGCTCTCAACAAGTCTCGTTGACCTCAATTGCTTGTAATATCAAACGCCGACAGCACAGTTCTTGTCGTATCAAGGAAGCCAAAAACACTGTTTGTTCTTTCATACGGACTTCCAAACAAAGGAGAATGCACAACATGCATGCAAATGCTGCTCTGTCAACCTCCTCGAGCGCTATCTTTGTTTTGTATGCCGCCAGTTAGTTTTATTTTCTTTTTTAGCAGCCGTCAACCTGAAGTAGTTCTAACACCAGTTTGTTAGTTGGTTGGAAGTCTGTGTACTGTATTAACTGTTTGTTAGCTGGTTGGAGCTCTGTCTTTGTGTACTGTATTAACTGCCATTGTTTCTGTGCTTACCTGCATGCTAGACCTGGATCTGTTGTTGCTGACACAAAACTCAGATTCAGTTCCACCTCGTCAACCCCAAGTGCATCCAATGTCACTTCCACCACCAAGGCTGCTGTTGACAGTGGCAGTCTAAGCCTCAACATCAGCTCCATTGAGGTTAATGAAGGTATGACAGTGTATCTGGGAAAACTAGCATCACAGATCACACAACTTAAAGGAACACTCCACTTTTTGAGGGAAATAAGTTCCTTTACCAATTCACTTAAAGATGAACAGTTGGTTTTTATTGGTTTGGGAATTCAGTGAGCTCATCTCCAGATCTCCCAGTAGCATCTCTGGATCTGGCAGGAACACTTCAGCTTTCAGTTTAACTTTTAGTCTAGCACTGCTACGCTAGTAGCTAAAGTGCTAACTTTTAGTCTAGCACTGCTACGCTAGTAGCTAAAGTGCTACTGCCAGATCCATAGATCGGCTGAATTGTTACAGTGTGCGACTTGGAAGTCTTAAAGCCTTATAAACACATGACATAACTCGCCCAAACAATAGAAGGCAAGGGCATGTAATCAGTGAAGGGTTTTGTAAATATTACACTGATAACATACAGAGAAATATCTACACCCACATGCTCATTACTGTGATGTTAGCTAATTTCTGCTACAGAGGTCAGACTACGCTGGTGTGTGCTTACATGTGTCTTATTGTACTTGAGATAATTTTGAAATCATGCAGACGTTACATTTTTGACAGAGACCATTAACCAATGCTTAATTATTACTCCACATCATCACCAGCTACATCAGGTCCAACCACATCATCACCACCTACATCAGGTTCAACCTCAACATCATCACCATCTACATCACCTTCAACCACATCTACCCCATTACCTGCATCAGGTTCAACCACATCATCATCACCAGCTACATCACCATCAACTACATCATCACCAGCTACATTAGGTTCAATCTCATCTACCCCATCACCTACATCAGGTTCAACCACATTGTCACCACCTACATCAAGTTCAACCATATCTACTGCATCGCCTACATCAGGTTCAACTTCAACATCATCATCAGCTACATCACCATCAACTACATCATCACCAGCTACATCACCTTTAACCACATCTAGCCCATCACCTACATCAGGTTCAACCACATCACCACCACCGACATCATCTTCAAGTACATCATCACCAGCTACATCACCTTCAACCACATCAACACCATCACCTACATCAAGTTCAACCACATCACCTCCACCTACCTCACCTTCAACCACATCATCACCAGCTTCATCAGGTTCAACCACATCTACCTCACCACCTACATCAGGTTCCAACACAATATCATTATCAGCTACATCACCTTCAACTACATCATCACAAGCTACATCAGGTTCAACCACATCATCACCAGCTACATCAGGTTCAACCACATCATCACCAGCTACATCACCTTCAACCAAAACATCATCACCAGCTACATTAGGTTCAATCTCATCTACCCCATCACCTACATCAGGTTCAACCACATTGTCACCACCTACATCAAGTTCAACCATATCTACTGCATCGCCTACATCAGGTTCAACCTCAACATCATCATCAGCTACATCACCATCAACTACATCATCACCAGCTACATTAGGTTCAATCTCATCTACCCCATCACCTACATCAGGTTCAACCTCAACATCATCATCAGCTACATCACCATCAACTACATCATCACCAGCTACATCACCTTTGACCACATCTAGCCCATCACCTACATCAGGTTCAACCACATCACCACCACCGACATCATCTTCAAGTACATCATCACCAGCTACATCACCTTCAACCACATCAACACCATCACCTACATCAAGTTCAACCACATCACCTCCACCTACCTCACCTTCAACCACATCATCACCAGCTTCATCAGGTTCAACCACATCTACCTCACCACCTACATCAGGTTCCAACACAATATCATTATCAGCTACATCACCTTCAACTACATCATCACAAGCTACATCAGGTTCAACCACATCATCACCAGCTACATCACCTTTAACTACATCATCACCACCTACATCACCTTCAACCACATCATCACCAGCTACATCACCTTCAACCACACCTACTCCATCACCTACATCAGGTTCAACTATATCATTACCAGCTACATCACCTTCAACCACATCTACCCCACCACCTACATCAGGTTCAACTATATCATCACCAGCTACATCACCTTCAACCACATCTACCCGACCACCTACATCAGGTTCAGCCACATCATCACCAGCTACATCACCTTTAAATAAATCATCAGCACCTACATCACCTTCAATCACATCTACTCCATCACCTACATCAGGTTCAACCACATCATCACCAGCTACATCACCTTCAACCACATCTACTTCATCACCTACATCAGGTTCAACCACATCACTACCTACATCACCTTCAACCACATCACCTCCACCTACATCACCTTCAACCACATCATCACCAGCTACATCAGGTTCAACTATATCTACCCTTTCACCTACATCACCTTCAACCACATCATCACCACCACCTACATCAAGTTCAATCACATCTACACCATCACCTGCATCACCTTCAACCACATCTACCCCAACACCTACATCACCTTCAACCACATTATCATCACCACCTACGTCAGGTTCAACTTAAACCATACCACTGCCTATTATCACTGCCTCATTTTTAATCACACTGCATAATGCATAATTATGCAGGTAGGTTCAAACACCATAAACCTATTGCTACTGCTGCTATCCCCACTCCGACTACTGACACAGTACTACTACATACAATTCCTATATCAGCTTTAATCATAACTCTATCTCCCTACCAAACCAGTATCAGGTTCCCTACCTACCAGCGTCTCCCTACGAAACCAGTACCAGGTTCCCTACATAACCACACACCTCTAACTGCCTCTTTCACATCAACCAACTATAACTCCATAAGCACCCAAATCTGCCATATCAACATTGTAGTTGTAAATATCTGTCAGCTTCATTGGCTTTTTTCTTTCACAGCTACCACCCAATCACCTGTGTCCACAGCAGCACCCAGCACAGTCTCCCTGAGGCTGACTCTGCAGCAGGAGTACACCAGTGACCTGGCCAACCCAGCATCCACCGCCTTCCAGCAGCTGGAGAACTCACTCAAGTCACAGGTACTCTCACATTTACACCAGTGACCTGGAGAACACACTCAAGTCACAGGTACATTCACATTTACATTTACCTGTTCAAACAATGCAGCCACAGGTACACTTATATTTACATTTACCTGTTCAAACAATACAGTCACAGGTACACTCACATTTACACCAGTGACCTGGAGTACACACTCAAGTCACAAGTACATTCACATTTATACCAGTGACCTGGAGTAACCTGTAAGTGACCTATAATTCTGCAAAATCCCTGACTTTGTGTGTACTCCTTTGTGTGAATTGATACTGGTTTGAAGGCACCTGTATAAATCTTTGCACAGTACTGTATCTTTTTAGCCATCCACATGTTTAATGTTAACACACCCATAACGCTGAAAGGACTTGATAGGCATAAGTTGTTTTTTGACAAGTTTTAGGTAGGTGCACACAAAGTGTACACACACAGGGGTACACACAAAGTCAGGGATTTTTCAGGATTATAGTCAGGTGTATGATCAACCAAATTGGTTGTATATGTCAGGAGGCATACATCCACAGAAGATCTGTGGGTCGTTCTTCAAGATGTTTGGCGCAAGCTACTAATTGACGAACATAAATGAATAACTCTTCCATTCTTGAAGGCATTCTTAGTTGACAGCATTTTTTTCACACCTGCCTAAAACTTTTGCACATTATTGTATGTGCGTGTGGATGCGGATGTGTGCGTGTGTGTGCGCGCGTGTGGATGTGTGTGTGTGTGTATCCCGAATGTTAGAATAATAAAACTCAATTAAGTTCTTTAGTTTTCATATCACCTCTGACCTGCAGGTGTCCATGCCAGCACACCTGTAGGGCTAGGTGCTGTTGGAAATGTGTGTGTGTGTGTGTGTGTGTGTGTGTGTATGTATGTATGTGTGTGCGTGTGTGTGTTTGTATTTGTGTGTTTGTGTGTGTATGTGTGTGTGTGTGTGGCACTGTGTCGGACAGTAATGTATTATCCTGAATGATGAACTAACAATCTAATGTAATCTACACAATTCAACAGAATAATTAAAAGGACTTCAAAAATGTCTTTGGAAGGATATAGGTAGCCAGTGTCAATCGACCAATACTGTGATGTCCTTTACACTTCATATATAGGTAGCCAGTGTCGATCGACCAATACTGTGTGGTCCTTTACACTTCTTATATAGGTAGCCAGTGTCGATCGACCAATACTGTGATGTCCTTTACACTTCTTATATAGGTAGCCAGTGTCGATCGACCAATACTGTGATGTCCTTTACACTTCTTATATAGGTAGCCAGTGTCGATCGACCAATACTGTGATGTCCTTTACATTTCTAATATAGGTAGCCAGTGTCGATCGACCAATACTGTGTGGTCCTTTACACTTCTTATATAGGTAGCCAGTGTCGATCGACCAATACTGTGATGTCCTTTACACTTCTTATATCGGTAGCCAGTGTCGATCGACCAATACTGTGATGTCCTTTACACTTCTTATATAGGTAGCCAGTGTCGATCGACCAATACTGTGATGTCCTTACACTTCTTATATCGGTAGCCAATGTCGATCGACCAATACTGTGTGGTCCTTTACACTTCTTATTGCCGTTAAAAGTCTACCAGCTGAGTTTTGAATTAGATGAATTAGAATGAAATTTGAATTAGCTGGGAAGTGGTGGCCTAGCGTTTAAGGTATTGGACCTGTTACCGCAGGATTCCAGGTTCGAGTCCCGGGTCACCAGTAGTGCCACTGAGGTACCCTGAGCATGGTACTGTCCCCACACACTGCTCCCTGGGCGCCTTTGTTATGGCTGCCCCCTGCTTATGATGGGTGAATGTCATTGTGTGCACTGTATGCTATGATGTGCCGTGTGATGACAAATGGGACTGACTTTCAGATGTAATTTTGACTGGGCAAACTGTGGGGATACGTAGTTTGGAGTGAAGAATGTGCTACAGTTATGTGACCTACAAGACTGACCAGAGGAATTGTTGGTGTGTTTTCTTGCAGCTGGAGCCTGTTTTCCGTGCAGCTTACTCTACATTCATTAGTTTAAGTGTAACTGCATTCAGGTACGTCCCTGACGTTTGCACTTTGTATGATGGCCCTCTTTAAAGTTCTTTTCATGTATTAATGTAAATGTCTGAGTGTGGCTGTTAGCATGTATGAATGTAGATGTTAGCCAGGTAGCCAGTGTGGTCATTAGCAAGTATGAATGTACATGTTGTGTGTGGTTGTTAGCATGTATGAATGTAGATGTTAGAGTGTGGCTGTTAGCATGTATGAATGTAGATGTTTGAGTGTGGTTGTTAGCATGTATGAATGTACATGTTGTCTGTGGTTGTTAGAATGTATAAATGTAAATGTTCGAGTGTGGTTGTTAGCATGTATGGACGTAGATGTCTGAATGTGGTTGTTAGCATGTATGAATGTAGATGAGTGTGGTAGTTAGCATATATTAATGTAGATGTTGTCTGTGGTTGTTAGCATGTGATAATGTAAATGTTTTCTGTGGTTGTTAGCATGTGTTAATATAGGTGTTGTATATAGTTGTTAGCATGTATGAATGTAGATGGGTGTGGTTGTTAGCATGTATTAATGTAGATGTTTGAGTGTGGCTTTTGACTTGTGACTATTTGTGTTTACTTGCCTGACAATAACTGTATCTGTCCTTACCTGTGTGTGTGTGTCCTTACCTGTGTCTATGTCCTCACCTGTGTGTATCTCTTCTTACCTGTGTGTGTGTGTCCTCACCTGTGTGTATGTCCTCACCTGTGTGTGTGTGTCCTCACCTGTGTGTATGTCCTCACCTGTGTGTGTGTGTCCTTACCTGTGTGTATGTCCTCACCTGTGTGAGTGTCCTTACCTGTGTGTATCTGTCCTTACCTGTGTATATATCCTTACCTGTGTGTGTGTGTCCTTACCTGTGTGTGTATGTCCTCACCTGTGTGTATCTGTCCTCACCTGTGTGTATCTGTCCTCACCTGTGTGTTCCTGTGTTATGCAGCTCTGGGTCAGTCATTGCGGACACAACCCTGGCCTTCAGCTCCTCCTCACCAACACCCAGTTCAGGCAGCATCACAACGACTCTCCAAACCTCAATTAACAGCAGCACTGTAACACTCAACATCACCTCATTCCAGGTGAACCCAGGTAAGACACTCAACATCACCTCCCTTTAGATAAACTCAGAGATAAGATAGTGCAAGTATTACAAGAAATGTCTTCACTAGTTCAATAGTCAATACTTTTTCTCTACTGTTCATTTTTAATAAGCTATTTTATAAATCATATCTCCTCTATGTCTGTTATCTGTTGTGCACATTTACAACCGCAACTCCTACTTCCACAACAACCACAATAGCTACCACATTAACTTCTACCACAACTAATTCTCCAACTACCACATCAACTACTATCACAACATCCACTACAACTGAAGCTCCAACTACCACAACATCCACCACACCTGAAGCTCCAACTACCACAACTAAAGCTCCAACTACCACAACATCCACCACAACTGAAGCTCCAACTACCACAACATCCACCACAACTGAAGCTCCAACTACCACAACTAAAGCTCCAACTACCACAACAACTACCACCACAACTGAAGCTCCAACTACCACAACTGAAGCTCCAACTACCACAACAATCACCATCACCACAACAACCACAACCACGACAACAACTACAAGCACCACCACTGCTACTACAACTACGGCCACCCCCACCACCACACAGGTGCCACGGCCCACCGTTGCCATGCAGGTTGTTCTGGTCATTGTTTTCACAGAGGAGCTTAGCAACCCAGAGAGTGAAGCATTCCAGAAGCAGGCGGCTCAGGTTGTGGCTGTGGTAAGTCTGTAGATGATCAAGTGGGAGTGTGGTATTGTGTAGAATCCTTATATATAGAAGTCTGTGTTTCTGTGGATTTAGCTTTTTCCAGTAGTGTCTAGTGCATTACAAATGTTTGTGTTGGTATGAGCTAATAAAGAAGATAAAATAGGAAGACTGTTGTGAAGATTTCTGAAGTGAACATTCAGTAAAAGAGAGGTGCAAGTGATAACGAAACACTTCTTTGATCATAATACTGCTGCAGAATATGAATCCTCTCCTGTGATTCTCTGCAGTTTGACGACATCTACAGGACAAAATATGGAACACGTTTTGTGAGGACAATTGTGCTAGCCTTCAGGTATGTGTTTTTGCGTGTGTGTGTGTGGGTGTGTTCTATTTCTGTAATCTAAACTCCTGTATGTTTTTACCTGTAAGATATTAAACCTGTGTGTGTGTGTGTGTGTGTGTGTGTTGTGTGTGTGTGTGTGTGTGTGTGGGTGTGTGTGTGTGTGTGTGTGTGTGTGTGTGTGTGTTGTGTTCTCTGCCTGTACTCTAAAGTCCTGTTTCTACCTATAAGATATCAAGCCTCTGTGTGTGTGTGTGTGTGTGTGTGTGTGTGTGTGTGTGTGAGAGAGAGAGAGAGAGAGAGAGAGAGAGAAAGAGTGTGTGTGTGTGTGTGTGTGTGTGTGTGTGTGTGTGTGTGTGTGTGTTCTCTGCCTGTACTCTAAACTCCTGTGGATTTCCACCTGTATGATATGGAGCCTCCGTGTTTCCTAGGCAGAAGCGTCGGTCCCATGACAGGGTGGACGATGTGGAGACGGATGTTGAGCTGGTTTTCAATGAACAGTCCACAGAGCCACTCCCTCAGAGTACTGACATAGTGGACACCCTCAAGGAGGCTGTAAGCGACCCCAACTCCAACATCTCTCTGCCTGTGGATGTCACCTCCATCACCGTCACAAGTGAGGACACACACACACACCTACCCACATACGCACACACACACACTGGCACGCATGTTCATGTGTGATTAAAGACTGTACACACACACACACACACACACACACACACACACACACACACTGGCACGCATGTTCATGTGTCATTAAAGACTGTACACACACACACACACACACACACACACACACACACACACACACACACACTGGCACGCATGTTCATGTGTGATTATGGCACGCATGCTTGTATCTCATCATGCTCATTATGGTATGGGGGGGTGGGAGGGCACTGAGTTGCTTTGAAAATTTGGGTCGTGACATAATGGTGATGGGAAATTGTGGGTCCCTTTATCTTGAAGACTATATACACACACACACACACACACACACACCAGGGATGGAAATTAACTTTTTTGTCCACCAGGTAGATTCTAAAATCTACCAGCCACTCAACATTTTTACCAGCCACTTTTTATTCAACCGTTCCATACATTATAATGCATAGAAATGTAAATATTTTCCAATTCAGAGTTTTTTAAAGAGCTGATTATTCAGTTGTTGTGTTACCAATACATGAGATAGGCCTAGCCTAACAATATCTCTTTTTGGTCATAATACATACTCTGTCCAAGTGTGACTGGCAAGGTTGCGAAACAGTAAATAAAGACAGAGTGATTCAGAATGATAGTTTGAAATCTATACCTTCCTGTAACTACAGGAGTTTACAGTAATCCTGTTTCAACTTATCTGTTTAATTGAGCACTGGAGACACACAAAGGAAGTGAAAACTGCATTATTATGTGGTTAGAAATATATAGCGATATCTACCTGCAACTATAGAATGTACACACTCCATTGGCCAACTGCTCTGAACTGCTTCGGACTTACTCAAAGAAAATAGAAAATATCACACCATCCAAGTTGCTTTATAGTAAAGCCTGCCCATCACCCCCACACACACTAGGGTACGAAGGGTGCTGAGCACCCTCTACTGAGCAGTAATAAGACGTTTTTATCATTACTAGTTTCGCCATCTAAGCAATTTTAAAATGTCACACAATGAAATTCATATCTGAATATAAATATATTAATGCATGAAAAATGGCTCATATGTATTTAAAAGTCATTTTTATGTGGGCTACATTGTAAGGTCAAAGGTAAAAAAAACTATTGAGCCTAGCAGCTACCCCAAACATTCTTGCTGCTCATAACGGAGCAGAAAAGATTGTAGCGTCTGGTTTTGTTGTGTACTGTTGGATTTTGGGCTTCTACGGCACGGTTATGTGCAAGCTTGGCTCATTATGGGCTAAAGTATCAGAACGATGGGTTAATCTTGTAAGTCTATGTATTTCGTTACATGAGTGTCTGTGTATGCTACGTGTGCCAGTGTGTGGTCTTCTCAGACCTAACATAGGCACTCTCTTGCGTTATGCCCTTGTGCAGATGCTATCCGTCTATGATAGATAGTTATAAACAATCTGTTAATGATGTAAAATCTTCAGTGGCTATATGTGCTTCGGAGATGGACCCGCCCTCCTCTGACATCGGTGTTGGTGGCAGGTGACAGGTTAGGTAGGTAGGTTAAGATAAAATCACAGGTTGGTTTTTGGAATCAACTTGTGCGCATATGGCATTATTATCAATGTGATAGCCTACTGGTCACACAAGGCAATACTGATGCATTCCCGCGTGAACAGTTAGGCTATTAAATAATCATGACTGCTTTCATTACCGGAAAATCGGTGAACAGAAAGTTACCAAGATCATATTTGAAATAACCACACCATTTCAGGATATGTTAAAATGATAGACAGTATTTCCCGTCATCATAGTTGTATCATAGTCATAGAAAAAATAAATTTAATTATAATAATTATAATAAATTTAATAGTTAATTTCCATCCCTGACACACACACACACACAGGCGCACATGTGCGTATCTGCATATCTTCTAGACTGTACCTAAAGAGGTGATGCTAACTCCTGTACCTTCTAGACTGTATCTAATAAGTTGATGCTAACTCCCATACCTTAACAGCTGCACACACACACACACACACACATCCACACACACAGGTGCGCATGTGCATATCTGCATATCTTCTAGACTGTACCTAAAGAGGTGATGCTAACTCCTGTACCTTCTAGACTGTATCTAATAAGTTGATGCTACTTCCCATACCTTAACAGCTACACACACACACACACACACACACACACACACACACACACACACACACATACACACACACAGGTTGTACCTAAATGAGTTACTGGCTCTGAAGCTTGTCTGTTGTTAGTCCTGAAGGCTGTTCTCATCCCCGCAGGTGCTCCAAAGTCCACCCCCAACATCCAGTTCGCCACCAATGAGACGTTTGCTCCTGACTTGGCCAACTCAAGCTCCACTGCATTTAAGGAGAGAGCTGCTCTGATCAAACGGGAGGTCAGCACTGCCTCACACACACACACACACACACACACACACACACAGTTTTAATTAACATTTACATGTAGCTTAATGTCAGTTTGGCATTGCTGGAGTTTCTCTCCATAATAAACATACCCGGGCCAGTTAATATGAACACTCTGCTAAATATGCAATATCTCTCTCTTTCCAGCTTGTCCCCTTATATGAACACACAAACACACACACACACACACACACACACACACACACACACACACACACTATCACACACACACATACCCGGGCCAGTTAATATGAACACTCTGCTAAATATGCAATATCTCTCTCTTCAGCTTGACCCCTTCTTCATTGAAGATTTCTCACCATTCTTCATAAGTCTGACTGCCAGAAGTTTCAGGTTGCTATCACAGTGACTTTATTATTTAAACCATGAAGAGCATTATTTTTTATATGTGTCATTTTGTTGTGTGTGTTTGAATGTACTGTCCTGTTGTTATGTGCGTTTTAACACCCTGTCCTGTTGTTATGTGCGTTTAAACATCCTGTCCTGTTGTTGTGTGTGTTTAAACATCCTGTCCTGTTGTTGTGTGTGTTTAAACATCCTGTCCTGTTTTTAAACATCCTGTCCTGTTGTTATGTGCGTTTAAACATCCTGTCCTGTTGTTATGTGCGTTTAAACATCCTGTCCTGTTGTTATGTGCGTTTAAACATCCTGTCCTGTTGTTATGTGCGTTTAAACATCCTGTCCTGTTGTTGTGATTTCTCAGCCAGGGCTCGATCGTCCATGACTCAGATTTGTTGTTCACAGCCAACGGCAGCCTGCCCAACAGTACAGCCATCCACAGCACCATGCTGCGTGCAGCTAAGAGTGGAAACCTGACTTTTACTATTATCTCACTCAACGGCACAGGTGAGCAAACACACGCACGCACACACACACACACACACACACACACACACACACACAGCACAGCCATCCACAGCACCATGCTGCATGCAGCTAAGAGTGGAAACCTGACTTTTACCATTATCTCACTCAACGGCACAGGTGAGCAAACACACACACACACACACACACACACACACATGCGCACACACACACACACACACACACACGTGCACACATACACACAGATTCCTCCCCTACACACAGTCATACAGAAATAAACATACACATACATACACATACACATATACACATATAAGGTTTAAACGCAATTAAAAAAAAAAAAAACTTTAAAAAGTGTACTGTATAAAATCACATGTATGTAACTTCCTTGTATGCTGTATAAAATACTAGAATCTTGCTCCAGTTCAAATATAACTGACTTCCTCATGTTCCTTCTGTGTC
>CM050198.1:3802500-3805000 GCA_027475355.1 Coilia nasus
GTTCTTCAACATTTCTCCACTAGTGGGTTTTTATCACATGAACGCGGGCTGTCAATTTGTCGTATTAGCCTCGAAATCCGCCTGCAATTTGTCCCATGATTAGATAATGTACAATAGTCAGACTTGATACTCGGTAGGTCCTGCCAAAACTGTAGCCTACTGGTAAAGTTGCCTTTTTTGTTTTTCACCAGTGTTTACTTTTTAGAGCTGTTTAGCTGAACTCTCAGAAAAGTCCTCTGAACACTGAAGTCAGTTTATTCTCTGCCGCCACGTTGGAGACGCGCATGGCCACCAATAATGCGACATAGGCTACGGCGTGCAGAATTACTGTGTCTAATTAAAACCGTCTCTCAGCAATGCTTCCCACGTGTAGATGTGTAACCGTGGTACTCGGGACCCCAGACAGAACGCAGGAATTGACTGACCTCCGCACCAGTAAAATAATAACTTCTGTAATGATGCAGCGGTTGTAGGCTACGCTCCACCGCCCCCATGGTTGAATAGCACTAAGTTGTTTTATAGGTGTAGTGCGTCTGCTTTATAATTTTCAGGTGCAGCGAGATACTACTAGTAGTCTAAAGTGCTGCACACGTTTTATTTTATAGCTGTATGCTATGTAGCGGTGTAAGAGTAGAGTGATGTGTCGGTTAAAGTAGTGAAGCGGGTCCGCCGTACAATGCTGTCGGCACAGACGCATCTCAGTGAATTAGAATATCGTAGAAAAGATCATTTATTTCAATAATTAATTTCAAAAAGGAAAATATGCAGCCAGATATTAATTCTTTACACACAAATTAAAATACTTCACGCCGTTATTTTAATGTTTATAATTGCAGCTAAAATCTGATGGAAACTCAAAGTAGCCTATCCCGTATCTCATCTCAGTAGCCTAATCTCACTGTACATGTGTACAGTGACAATAAAAGACATTCTGTTGTGTTCTGTTTTACTGTTTTATTCTATTACATCTCCGTACAGTAGAATATTATGACAACAGACCAATATGATGTTAATGCTGACATATGAGCCTTCTAAAATGTTGATGTAGGCTATGTAAAAATGTATCGATGCGAGTAGGCTATATTTTTATTATAGTGCTGGCGGTGCAAACAGTTGCACCCCTGTGGACACGCAAGATTATTTTACATTAGCGATAGGCAAAGTAAGGGGATATTATTTTACATTACCGATAGGCACAGCAAGGCAAGATTATTTTACATTAGCGATAGGCACAGCAAGGCAAGATTATTTTTACATTAGCGATAGACACAGCAAGGCAAGATTATTTTACATTACCGATAGGCACGGCAAAGCAAGGGGATATTATTTTACATTACCGATAGGCACAGCAAAGCAAGATTATCTTACATTACCGATAGGCAGAGCAAGACGACATTATTTTACGTTACCGATAGGCACGGCAAGCAAGGCAAGATTATTTTACGTTACCGAAAGGCACAGCAAGGCAAGATTAGCCTATCTTAAGTTACCGATAGGCACAGCAAAGCAAGGCAAGATTATTTGTAGGCCGTAGCGCATAAAAGTAAAATATGTATGAGGTAAATAAAATATATAAAAGCATAAAAAAGTATAAATCAGTAATTACAGGTAAACCATTAGCAGAAATCATATGAAAAGATAAAATAAGTACAAATGCTTAAAAGAATATATGTAAAATTAGTGTACATCATTAACAGAAAGCATCTGAGAACAGGTCTTAAAAACTAGATTTGAAACAGTAGGAGCGTGTTTGATGTCTTCTGGAAGTTGGTTCCAGAGCTTCACCACATATTGTTCACCTGTAGACAGCAGGTTCTACCAACAGATTTTTCTGCTGTGATCTCAGAGATCTAGTAGGCGCATACAGCTGAAACATATCCAGTAGGTTATTGGGTCCCATCCCATTTAATGATTTACACACAAGAAGCAATGCTATAACTTACTCGGAGCCAGTGCGCACACACTTACACACACACACACACACACACACTCACACACACACACACACACACACACACACACACACACACACAAACACATATATACACACACAAACACAGACACACACACACACACTCACACACACACACACACACACACACACACACACACACACACACACACACACACACATACACACACACACACACACACACACACACACACACACAAATGCACATGTGTGTGCAATATTCTAATTCCAATTCTGATTGTCCTGCACACACACACACACACACACACACACACACAAATGCACGTGTGTGCAATATTTTTCTTCTTTGAGATGTGCATGCGGCCAACACACGTGCGCACGCACACACACACACACACACACACATTCTTTTAAATCTTTGTGATGCTGTGTAGTTTGTGTAAGTGATGCTGCTGTGTAGTTTCTGTAAGTAACGCTGCTGTGTAGTTTGTGTAAGTGACGCTGCTGTGTAGTTTGTGTAAGTGATGCTGCTGTGTAGTTTCTGTAAGTAACGCTGCTGTGTAGTTT
>CM050198.1:3835000-3872500 GCA_027475355.1 Coilia nasus
ATGTGCAACAGCATCTGAAATGGCTACAGGAAGAGACAGGCACATTTATGCATCAGGGTGTTTCTGTGTGTGTGTGTGTGTGTGTGTGTGTGTGTCTATAGGCGCTTTCACACTGCCCAGTTTACCGGTAATTTCAGCCGAAATTAGTGGGTCGTCTGTTGCGTTCACAGTGCCGACATGGGGTGGCGTGTCCAAACAACACGCCAATTCGACCCACCTCGGACCCTACACTTTTTTGCGACATGGGGGCGAGCGTGAACACGAGCCGAGGCGAGACGGGGCGCAGGGTGTGGTATGGTGACGTTTTCACAACTGCCACCACCCACCGTCGGGACTTTTAAAATAGGGGAAACAGCTGAGCAGAATTACAAAAACACCAACAAGGAGTTCAGAGGCAAACTGCTAACTGTCTTTCGAAACATGCTGTTTATTTGGCCTAAGTCATATATAACTCACCCAACGTGAGTTCGTAAATTTGTTTTTAATTTAGATGCTGTACATATTTGTTGGTCAACAGCTTTATCATGTAGCCTAAATGTGCAAGGAATAATATCCCCCATTTCGGTGTTGTTTGGAAGTGCATGATTTTGAATAAAAAAAAAAGCGAGTTCACTTCCTGTTACCCCCGGTAGTCGTAGCGTCATTTTAAACTCTGTGGTCGCGGGAAACATTTTTTTTAGAAACACAAAACAATGACATGACAATGGAAACGGTAGCGTAAATGCTATGCCGAACATTTTATGTTAAATAAACAGCATATTTTGAGAGACAAATCATTGTGTTGTGTGCCTTCTAACCAGGAGAGTAAAATGTTTGAAAACTCTAGAGTGATGTTTGATGATAGCACTACTGTTTTGTTAAGGAAACATATGTCCAGAGCGCATCCATCAATATATCTCCATATATTGTGAATATCCTGAAATATGTGACTGCAAATATCCCCACAAAGACCACTATCGCCCAGTGCATCTTCACCCTAAGTGTTGTGGGCTTTTTCGACGTGGGCGAAAATGTGTGGATAGAGTAAATTTTTTAATGATAGCGCTATAGTTCACCTGATGGTGCCGTGTACAAATAGCTACAGTAAATCGGCATCAAATGTATTCTTTGCAAATATTTGCAATCCCATGTAAGCATCTAGGTGCAGTACAGTACCATGTCATTTGCCCTTGAATGGTTGTGCAAAGAGCCAGCGACAACTCTGTGTGTCTCGCCATGGTTGTTTTAAAAAACTGAAAGAAAACTTTGCAGACAGGTGTATTTACTACGATGCAGTGGTCATTCACGTCATTGTACATGCCCAGCAATATGCATGGCGTAATGTTACAGTGCCACTGGGCTACGCCTTCTCAACCCACCTTTTCAGAAGAGGGTTCAAAAACACGCCGTGCATGCACACTGCCGTTCCGGGGTAAATTAGCGTGTTGTACCGTGTCGCCACCCTGTGTCGGGCAGTGTGAAAGCGCCTTATGTTTGTGTGTGTTTGTGTGTGTGTGTGTGCGTGCGTGTGTATGTGTGTGAGTGTGTGTGTGTGTGTGTGTGTCTATGTGTGTGTGTGTGTGTGTGTGTGGGTGTGTATGTGTGTGTGTGTGTGTGTGTGTGTGTGCGTGTGTATGTGTGTGAGTGTGTGTGTGTGTGTGTGTGTGTGTCTATGTGTGTGTGTGTGTGTGTGTGTGGGTGTGTATGTGTGTGTGTGTGTGTGTGTCTGTGTGTCTGTGTGTGTGTGTGCATGCTCATGCACATTCCATTGTAAAGGACAGGCTTTGGAATCGACTAAGTGCCACTCCTGTAGACACCACTGTGACACTGGGCCAAAGGCCAGACAAGCCCATTCAGAGAGAGAGAGAGAGAGAGAGAGAGAGAGAGAAAGAGATGGAGAGAGAGGAGAGATTAAGAGAGAGAGATAGATGGAGAGAAAGAAAAAAGAGAGAGACAGATAATGAGAGAGAAAGAGAGAGAAAGGGAGATGCTGATCAATGAAACCTAAAACTTTAATTAAAAGTGGTCATGTGAATGGGACACTGAGCATGCGAGGAAGAAGGATTATAGGAACGTGTTAAGCAACGTACGCTTCTAAAGTTTAATTAAAAGGGATTTTGCTGTGCATGCGTGCGTGTGTGTGTGTGCGTGTGTGCATGTGTGTGTGTGTGTGTGTGTGTTTAGAACAGAGGTAGAGGAATTAGAGTGGGGATGTAATGAATATAATGCTGTCTATCAATCATACTTTATAATCGCGGTAATCTCCTCATATGATTTTACTCCATCTCTCTCTCTCTCTCTCTCTCTCTCTCTCTCTCTCTCTCTCTCTCTATCTCTCTCTCTCTCTTTTCCCTCTCTCTCTCTCTCTATCTTTCTCCTCTCTCTCGCTATCTCTCATTCTCTCTCTATATATATCTGTTTGTTTGTTTGTTTGTGTGGGTGTGTGTGTGTGTGTGTGTGTGTGTGTGTGTGTGTGTGTGTCTGTGTGTGTGTGTGTGTTCATGCGTCCATCAATCATTCTCCACAATCTCATTTTAATCTGACATGCCTTGAGTGGCTCTGGAAGAAGCACACACAACAGAACTCTTCCTGTCAAGTAGAGTAGATACACACACACACACACACACACACACACACACACACACACACACACACACACACACACACACTCCTGTCAAGTTGAGTGGTATGAGAAAGTTTGGGCACCCTTGACAATTGGCATTATTTATATTCACCATTCATTGGGTGTTTTAATTCACAACTTAATTTTGATAAATCAAATAACTGATGAACACAATCATATAGCATTTAGCAGTGAAATTAGGTTTATTGGGTTAACAGAAAATGTGCAATATGCCCCAAAACAAAAAAAAGGCCCGTGCATAAATTTGGGCACCTTAATAGAAAAATGATATTAGTATTTAGTAGAGCCTCCTTTTGCAAAAATAACAGCCTGTAGACGCTTTCTGTAGCCACCAATGAGTGTCTGGATCCTAGATGATGGTATTTTGGCCCATTCCTCCTGGCAAAACCTCTGCAATTCAGTGATGTTTGAAGGAGTCCGAGCATGGACAGCCTGCTTCAAGTCATCCCACAGATTCTCGATGAATATTCAAATCTGGGGACTGGGATGGCCATTCCAAAACATTGTACTTGTTCCTCTGCATGAATGTTCGGGTAGATTTTGAGGCAATGTCTGGGGTCATTGTCTTGTTGAAACACCATCCCCGGCGCAACTTCAACTTTGTGACAGACTCTTGAACATTATTCTCAAGAATCTGCTGATACTGATTGGAATCCATGCGACCCTCAGTTTTAACAAGATTCCCAGTACCAGCACTGGCCACACAGCTCCACAGCATGATGGAACCTCCACCACATTTTACTGTGGGAAGCAGGTGTTTTTTCTTCGAATTCTGTGTTCTTTTGCCGCCATGCATATCGCCTTTTGTTGTGACCAAACAATTCAAATTTTGTTTCATCAGTCCAGAGTATCTTATTCCAAAATGATATTGGCTTGTCCAAATGTTCTTTCGCATACCTCAAGCGACTCAGTTTGTGCGCGACTGTGAAGAAAAGGCTTCTTCCGCATCACTCTTCCGTACAGCCTGTACACACACACACACACACACACACACACACACACACACACACACACACACACACACACACACACACACACACACTAGGGCTGCTCAATTAATCAAATTCTAATCGTGATAACGATTTCAGGGCCAAACGATCTCAAAACAAATAAAATCGAGGGCAACAATGTTTTTGTCCTATTATTTTCTAGTGTTTGTACTGTACATTAGACATCAAAGGACACTTACTAATGTTTACGAAGAAAGGTATTAGGGAAAATCTGAAGGTACAAGAATATTTTTTCGAAATGTTTTTTGAATATATTTTCAATAAATGAAGCATGTTACTGAGGAAAACAAAATAATCGTTTGAATAATCGTGATTTCAGTTTTGGCCCAAATAATCGTGATTCAGATTTTTTCCATAATCGAGCAGCCTTAACACACACAAACAAACACACACACACACACACACACACACACACACACACACACACACACACACACACACACACACACACACACACACACACACCTACTAATCTAAAACTGTGTTGGTCCAAGAGAGTGTATCTCTGGGATGACTGCAACTTAGCTGGAGATATTTACTCTGGGGTCTCTGTCTGTGTTCGATCCAAGACCAAGAGCATAGGAAGAGAGAGAGAGAGAGAGAGAGAGAGAGAGAGAGAGAGAGAGAGAGAGAGAGAGAGAGAAAGAAAGAAAGAGGGAGAAAGAAAGAGAGATAGATCAAGAGGGGTGGGGGAGTAATCCTATCTGTTCCATCACACCCACTCCTCTCTCTTAAGCACACACTAGCGATAACCACTCCTCCATGTTCCTCCACACACACGCACACACACACACACCCACACACACACACTAGCGATAACCACTCCTCCATGTTCCTCCACACACACGCACACACACACCCACACACACACACTAGCGATAACCACTCCTCCATGTTCCTCCACACACACGCACACACACACACACACACACACACACACACACACACACTAGTGATAACCACTCCTCCATGTTCCTCCACACACACACACACACACACCCACACACACACACTAGCGATAACCACTCCTCCATGTTCCTCCACACACACGCACACACACACACACACACACACACACACACACACACACACACACACACACACACACACTAGTGATAACCATCCCTCCATGTTCCTCCACACACACACACACACACACACACACACACACACACACACACACTAGTGATAACCATCTCTCCATGTTCCTGCAGACACCAATCAATGCAGACCTCCTATAGGTTCTATCCGCCCTCTTTTATCTCTCTATCTCTCCATCCCTCTCTCCCTCTAGGCCCTCTACATGTCTTTCCTCATTTCCCCTCCTGTTCTCTCTCTCTCTCTCTCTCTCTCTCTCTCTCTCTCTTCTCTCTCTCTCTCTCTCTCTCTCTCTCTCTCTCTCTCACACACACACACACACACACACACACACACACACTATCTCTTTATGTCTCCATCCCTCTCTCCATGTAGCCTCTCTACATGTCTTTCCTCATTTCCCCTTCCTCTCTCTCTTCCTTTTTCTCTCTGTCAATTCCTACACTGTCTCTCATCTTCCTTTCCCCTCCTGTTCTATCTATCTATCTATCTATCTATCTATCTATCTATCTATCTATCTATCTATCTATCTATCTATCTATCTATCTATCTATCTATCTATCTATCTCTCTAAGTCTATCTCTCTCCCTCCTTTGCTTTCTCTTTCTCTTCTTCTCTCCATTCATTCTTCTATGCCTCCTATCTTGTGGGCAGCTGTGGACTAGTGGTTAGTTGGTCTTGCAATCGGAAGGTTGCCGGTTCGAATCCCGCCCTACCCATAGTTGAGATGCCCTTGAGCAAGGCATCTAACCCCACACTGCTCCAGGGACTGTAACTGAAACCCTGCAAATATCTGTAAGTCGCTCTGGATAAGAGCGTCAGCTAAGTGTAATGTAATGTAATGTAATATCCTTCTATACGTCTGTTAAAGTGTCCTATTGGCTCTGTGACCACAGACTTGCAAGTTCGGATCCCGGGTCGCCAGTAGCGCCACTTAGGTACCCTGAGCGTGGTATCATCCCCACGCGCTGCTCCCTGGGCACTGTTGTCATGGCTGCCCCACGCTCACGTGTGTGATGGGTTAAATGCAGAGGTGAATTTGGTTGTGTGTGTTGTGCCGTCTGATCTTTTCACAACACACTTCTTGTCACAGAACAATGAGAACCCTGTATCATGCAACATTAATTAATGAAACTAATATCGAACAGCAACAGCCACTAATATTATATTTTATGTAGCATTTATTTCTCTCTTTAGCACCCCTTGTGGAGCGACATTTTCCTCCTGGAATGTGCTCCCAGGCACGTTTAGGCGGGTCTGCAAAAACGTAGTCAGAGGAACGTTTGTTCAATGAGACCAGGTAGTACTCATCACTGCATTCGTAAATAATTATAATGTCATGCTATAAGCCCTTACAACTGTAAGTGACACAGTGCATCATAAAGCTATTCTAACCTCTTGATAATGGCCGTGGAAAAGGTCGAAGAACTTTATAATGTTTCTAATAGTCTTATGAAGACTGTGTTCATAGACTTTACAGTTTTGCCCATTGCTTAAACACATTTTGTTAAACTTGGCTCACTGTGCCAAAACTCTACACACAAGCACATAAGACACAACACTTGGAAATAAACCATTCACATCGATGTGCAATCAAAACCTAACAATCCTTTGTCAAAATGTCACTCTGATGACAAAATTGCACACACTTGCATCTTATGAAAACACTGTCACATCAGCAGCAACACACTAGTCTACTTTATATAAAACACTGGTTTTTGTATTTTGAATAGATGTGTTTTGCCAATGATACATTGGTATTTGATTTTTTAACGAAGTGTCTTATGTATGAAATAGTGTGTAGTGTGCAGGAGCAGGTGTGTTGCAAAAAGGAGCAAGTGTGTTGCAGAATTGCCACTAAAGTGTAAAGCAGCGTTTGTGTTTAAGGTATGGGTTACTGTACACTGTGTTTACTAAGGCATGGTAACACAACCTCAAGTTATGTTACTTTGGTTTAAGCATATGTCTATTGCGTTCAAGCAATGGGCAAAAACTGTAAGACTTCAAGTCTTTTATTGTCATGCAACAGCTGCAAGGCCACCTTAAGGTGCAAGATGAAGGTAACAAACGGTTAAGTACAAAAGAGAGAAAAGGGAACGAGGAAGAAGGAGGGGGTATATTAGCCTGGTAAACCCGCCCCTCGTACTTCATTACCTAGCCTGGTAAACCCGCCCCTCATACTTCATTTTATACTGTACAGAGGGTCTGGACCTAGCCTGGTAAACCTGCCCCTCATACTTCATTTCATACTGTACAGAGGGTCTGGACCGTAATCTGTTGAGGAGCATGTAAGCAGACCGAGCAACTCCGATCCGATCAGCGAACAGAGGGTGTGTTCGTGAGCGATGACGTTGACTTTGTGTGCTACATTTGAATTGTAAGTGCGTAGGTAGGCTAATTGCATACGTGACGACCAGGTGTTAGTGATTGGGTAAAGGCAGAGGCACTTGTTTTAAACTTCAGCAGAGTCCACACCTCCAGGAAGAAATTGTTTCTCACGGCCACTCTCCAGACCCTCTGTACAAAATGAAATGAAGTACGAGGGGCTGGTTTACCAGGCAAGGGTTATATACAAGGCCATAATAAAATAATAAAAATATGTGGTAAAAGGGGCTAAGTACAGACTGTGTAGTTGAGCATAGTACATTACACTTAGCTGACGCTCTTACCCAGGGCAACTTACAGTTATTTACGTACAGGCGTTCAGTTTACAGTCCCTGGAGCAATGTGGGGTTAGATGCCTTGCTCAAGGGGCACTTCAGCCATGGATGAGGGTGCAGGAGAACATTAGTTGTTTACTCCCCCACCCGGATTCTTTCTACTGGAATGGGATTCGAACCTGCAACCATCTGAGCCCCAAGGCAGCTCTCTAACCACTAGGCCATAGCATATCGAAAGCATTACCAGTCTTTCTGTATGTCTTGCCATCCCCCACCTCCCACTGTCTATCTCTCTCTCCTCCCTTTTCTCTCTCTCTCTATCCTCTCTGCCTTTCTCTCGTTTTCCATCCCTCTCTCCCACTCCTACCTCCTGCTCTGTTACATGCCCCTTCATAATGTTTCAATTCCCCCTCTTCCACCCTTCCTCCCTCTGTCCCTCTCCTCATCCCTCTATCTTTCTCCCCATCCCTCTATCTTTCTCCCCCATCCCTCTATCTTTCTCCCTCTGCCCCTCTCCTCATCTCTCTATCTTTCTCCCCATCTCTCTATCTTTCTCCTCTGCCCCTCTCCTCATCTCTCTATCTTTCTCCCCATCTCTCTATCTTTCTCCCTCTGTCCCTCTCCCCATCCCTCTATCTTTCTCCCATCCCTCTATCTTTCTCCCCATCCCTCTATCTTTCTCCCCATCCCTCTATCTTCATCCCTCTGCCCCTCTCCCCATCCCTCTATCTTTCTCCCTCTGCCCCTCTCCCCATCCCTCTATCTTTCTCCCTCTGCCCCTCTCCCCATCCCTCTATCTTTCGCCCCCCACATCCATTTCAACCTCTTATCCTCCTTAATATCTTCTATATATCCTCTCTCTCTCTTCTCTCTCCCCCTCTCTCTCTCTCACACACACACACATACAGACATAAAGACACATGGAGAGCTGAAGACACACACAGACACACATGCACACACATAGACACACACACACACACACACACACACACACAAACACACGCACACACACACACACACACACACACACACACACACACACACACACACACAAAGCTGAAGATACACACACAGACCACACACACACACACATACACACACACACACACACACACACACACACACGCGCACACACATAAAGACACACACACACATGCACACACACACACACACACCACACAAACCCACATGGAGAGCTGATGGGTGCTGAGATAATGTCCAAAGAGGGACCTATTAACTCTGGAGCTTTAAGGCTACAGTACATTACAGCAGTTTATCTCCTCTCTTCTTCTGCCTCCCTCCATCTTATATCACTCTTTCCTGCTCTCTCTCTCTCTCTCTCTCTCTCTCTCTCCTCTCTCTCTCTCTCTCTCTCTCTCTCTCTCTCTCTCTCTCTCTCTCTCTCTCTCTCTCTCTCACTCTTTCCTGCTGTCTCCATCTCTCTCTTCCAGCCAGTGTACCTGACACACCATAGTGCATATTGTGTCTGTATTTCTGACCAACTCAAAATGTCCACTCATTCTCTACAGTGCACACTATGTAGACTCATTCTCTACAGTGCACACTATGTAGACTCATTCTCTACAGTGCACAGTATGTAGACCTCATTCTCTACAGTGCACACTATGTAGACTCATTCTCTACAGTGCACACTATGTAGACTCATTCTCTACAGTGCACACTATGTAGACTCATTCTCTACAGTGCACACTATGTAGACTCATTCTCTACAGTGCACACTATGTAGACTCATTCTCTACAGTGCACACTATGTAGACTCATTCTCTACAGTGCACACTATGTACAGTACAGTACAATGTAACTCACACTCTACTTAGTACACTCTACTATGAATAAGTGAACGTTTCGGACAAAGCCTGTGGCCAAATTCAAATTCAAAGTGTCCCCTCGTTTACTTTATAGTGCACTGTGTAGGGTCCAAAATAATGTAACTAACTTTCCAATATAGTGGGAAATATAATATGAGCATTTTGGACTGCGCCATAGCCAAATTTGAAATATCCATTTGTTTACTTTATAGCGCACTGTGTAGGGTCCAAAAAAAATGTAACTAACTTTCCAATATGTGAGCATGTGAGCGAGTGAACGTTTTGGACAGGGCCACTTGGCCACTTGTTCATTTTAATAGTGCACTATGCACAGGCCAAAATAATATAATTCACTTTCGTATTTGGTGTACTATATAATGAATGGGTGAGCATTTGGGCAGCTGTGGCCTAGTGGTTAGAGAGTCGAACTTGGAATCGAAGGTCACAGGTTTGAATTCCATTCCAGTAGGAAGAATGGGGATGGGGGGAACGAACAACCAGTGCTCGCCTGCACCCTCATCCATGACTGAAATGCCCTTAAGCAAGGCAACTAACACCACATTGCTCCAGGGACTGTAACTGAAACTCTGTACCTAAATAAGTGTAAGTTGTTCTGGATAAGAGCGTCAGCTAAGTGTAATGTAATGTAATTTCGGACAGAGTTCTGAACTTGGCTTGGGACCCAAGAATGCATAAAGGTGTAGCCAAATGAATGATTCGCGGCAGCGTGACATTAGCAGGGAGCCTGCAGCTCTGGCTTGGAGCCCGGGACGCTTAAAGGTGAGAGCCATCTGTTTCCTCTCAGGCAGCCCTCAATGCTCACACAGACACAGAGAGGGGGAACCTCTGTGCCATCAGTCACAGAACAAGGTCAGACAGGGGAATGATTTAGGTGTCACACCTGCAGACAGTAAATTAGGGCTGGAGAAGGATGGGTGTTGGTGATGGTGGTAGGGGGGAATGATTTGGGCGTGACACCTGCAGACGGTGGAATTGAGCTGGAAAGAGGGATGGATGTTGGCGTGTTTGTGTGTGTGGGGGTTTGGGGGTGGTGTGGGGGGCTGATTTTGGCGTGACAACTTCAGACAGGGAAATAGACCTGGAAAAGGGATGTGGAATATGATGAGGGGAACTTGGCATGACAGCAGCATCAGCCAGTGAAATAAAGCTGAAGAAAGATGAGTGTTGGCAACGTGAGGGAAAGATTTTGGCGTGGCCCACAGGCTCAATACAATTGTTTTTGGAGAGGGATGCACTGTGCAGGGGGAAGCATTTTGGCGTGACACACAGACTGAGTGTGATAAATGAGGGAGTGGGTTGATGGTAGGGCTGGGCGATATAGCTGAATCTGTATCACGATATAAATGTTTCATATCGGTCGATATCGATAATTATTGAAACATTGTGTGACCTATTTAAAATAAGTAACAGGAGGGAAAAAAATCTAAATTTAAACATTTTTATTTTTAACTTAACCTTCCTCTGACAGGCAATAAGCATTCAGGCAAAATGACTGTCAACACACGTTCAATGTTTCACGATCACAATGAAAACTGAACAATTATCAATAAGCTAATAAAGTGCTTAACAAAGCTGAAGTGTTATAAAGACATGTGCAAAGTGTTAAATGTAAACATAGCGAAACCTGATACCTGAGAAGAACTATCATATATGTATATAGTTTTACTGCATAATTTGCAGACAACATTTGTCTGACTATGATGAGATTTGTAAACTCCAAAAAAGCTCCCATACTGGTGAGCAGACCTTTCTGTTCTTAGGGCTCATTCACACCAAACACTCTGCGTATTCAGTGCGTGGCAGTTTTCTGTCCGTATTCGTTTAGAAGGCCTGTTAACAAATTAGACTCTTCACACCGCACGCGTGATCTGAGCATATTCTGTCCCTATACAAACATACTGTATACTGATACGCGCTGTACACGCTCAAGTTGGTGTGAATGAGCCCTTATCCACATTTTCCTCGCTCGTCGCAGTGGCACTCATCTTCCTTTCTTGACCATGCTGTTTCTGGAAAAAAAACACGACTACGAGACAAGAGATGGCGCAACCAAACACGATACTGTGACATGATTGGCTATTAGAGTGTCACTCCCCATACGTTGCTAGGCTACAGAGGACGAGTGCCTTTGCTCATGCAACCTAGCTTGCTTCGCAACAAAGATTTAAAGCGGCGCTAAATCAGAGAGGGCTCTGACTAAACTTACGCCATTTTCTTAAAAAAAAAAAAAACATTCTATCGAAACATTCTATTGAATGCATTTTCTATTGTTATCGAGTAGGTGTCTATTGAGATACATTTTGTTATTGTTTTATCGCCCAGCCCTAGTTGATGGTGGCTGGGGGCAGGATTTTAGTGTGACACACATACAAAGTACAATGAATTAAGAAGCGTTTTGTATGAAAGGTGAAACGTTTTTAAGTTCCAAGAAGAAGTCCTGTTGCTTACTACAACATGAAGAGGATTAAAGGAAATAAGTTTTGAAGTACATGCACTGTTACTGATCTCTGTGTCTCCACCTCATCCCCTATATAGATCCTGTAGACACACACACACACACACACACACACACACACACACACACACACACACACACACGTTTGCATGCAGATTTCTGTTCCAGGCACTGACCTTTGTGTGTGTGTGACACATTCAGCACACATACACAGACACACACACACACAAACACACACTCAGACACACACACACACACACACACACACACACACACACACACACACATGCACACACACACACACACACACACATATCTTGGTTTATGCTGAGAATCAGTGTGAGCCGGACTCATGCAGAGCCTTTGTTCCAGACACTCTGGCCTAGATTTAACGCCAGCAGGATACACACACACAGACACACACACACACATACACAAACACACACACGCACACACACACATACATACACACAAACACACACACGCACACACACACACGCACACACACACACACACATACACACTGGACTGAGTTTGGAACATCACTATGTATAGATTTGATCCAACCCCTTTCCAAACTAGCTGGTCCTCATGAGCACACAAACCATCAGATAAGCAGACAAGTACTGTATGTGTATCAATTAATGCCTGTAATGAACTAATTGTCATGAGCTTTACGCTTGTTAACCTGTGCTCTTATGCTAATTGAAAGTCACGGGATAACTCTTCTGCCTAAAGGAAAAAAAACATCTAACTAACATGTCATGTGGAGGACAGATAGAACTGAAACAAAAAGATGAAATGTTTGGTTTACCTGGTGCTATAAGTGCTGTCACCACAGAAAGATAGATGACACAGGTCATTATAATGAACCTGAAACCCTGAAACATAAACATAGATTAAAAACGCTACAATTATGTACGTGCTCTCATTCACACCCTCTCTCTCTCTCTCTCTCGCTCTATTTCTCTCTCGTGTGCTCTCCTTCTCTCTCTCTCTCTCTCTCTCTCTCTCTCTCTCTCTAAACTGTCATTCTCCCCGCTCCATCTTCTCCACCAAACTAGAACAGCCTGAAACAGGGGCACTAAAGCATTTTTCACCAAAACCGGCTAACACGGCATTTATTAATACTAGAGACTACCGCAAAATTAATTAAAAAACAATGCAATGACACCTTAAAATAGGGACAATAGTTTAAATTGTGTATTTTATAAAGTAACAATATCTTTGCCATGTTTTATTACAAATCTTTGAAGCTGATCAAAAAAGATAAACTTACCGTGTCCTTGTGCTGTAACTCTATACATAGTGATGTTAAGTACAGAGCTTAGCAGAGAAGTCAGACACGTAGGCAGACTGGTCAAATATTCCTCTGCAGGTGCTACGTACCCATAGGTGAGACTAGGAAAAATAAATCTGTTACCCTCTATGTACCGAACTCTGAGAAAGAAACTGAGGGTTTTTAGAAACTCATTCTGAAACAGGGCGTACAGAGAGGCACATGGCGTTCGTCGTCTTCCTGGGTCAGACAGAAACCCACAAGGCTGATGGGTTTTTATGCAATGCAAAGACAAAGGGGGGGGGGGGGGGTGAAAGTTTCTTTCAGTTTCAGAATGAGATGGAGCTTTTGTTAGTTGTGGTCTGCACGCAAACACACACACACACACACACACACACACATACTAGCACAGAGAAAGAGTGAGAGCGAGAGAGAAAGCGAGAGAGAGACTCACAAAGCATACTATTAAAATATTGTGTATTATTTGACACATCATGCATCACTTAGAAATACGTGTGCACATCTGGAAAAATGTATACAATTCAGTGAACTTGTTCTTACAGTTAATTATACATCTCCATCTCATAACTGTTAGTATTTTGGTCCACATGGACTCTGGCCGCCCTGCTGGACGGCAGTAGTAATGCAGGTGTCTTGACAGCTTGTTTATTTGTGCGTTTCATGTGCTTTTTGTTTTGTGCCACAGCAGTCCCACCTGACTTCATTACTGTTGTAATGAGTTCCCGCTGTCTCCTGTTTGCCCTTGTGTGTGCTCACTTAGTTTTCTGTTCTGTTTCTGATCGTCTGACCGTGTCTCTCTGTTCCTGAAGAAGTGTGTTTAAATCTGTTTTTGGCGAATCTGTTTCTGCCCTGTGGCATTTTTGTTCTGTTTTCCGCGAGAAACCCTTTTCAAACCTGAAAACTGTTTTGGAACTTGGGTGCTTTCTTGAATCCGTTTTTTTTTTTTTTTTTTTTTTTGAGTTTTTTTGTGGACTGCTTGAGTAACAGTTTTTTTTTTTTTTTTACCTGAAAACCGGAATCGGAACTTCTGTGCTTTCTTGAATCTTTTTTGAGTTTTGTGGATGTATACAGTATGTGGACTTTGTTTCTGGCTGGAGCTACATTCACCTGTTGAACTGTGTTTAGATTTTTAATGCCCCGCCGTTTTTAAAGGAATACGCCACCCCCAAATGAAAGTGAGTCTGTACGCAAAGTCCCTAGCGTTGGATAAGTGGGCAGAAGCGTTTTCTAGCAGACCCAGCCATTGTCCAAATCTGGCAGCACTGACCTTAGCTTAGCTTAGCATAGTTGCTGTAATCTAGTGTTGGCAACTAGCACAATGCGGCAAAAGTGAAACAATTCACTCGAATTTATTTCTAATTATCTCTCGTGACCTGTGCATTCAGATCGAGTATAAATGACAATGCAAATTAACACGAAGGGATTGCCCAAGCGGCATTTAGATGGGGGACTATATTCCGTGGAAGCACAGGCGAACAGTCTCCCTGCCTACCAGTAACCACTCCACGCTTGTGTGTTGATGGAAGTCGGGGGGATTGGGGTTTCCAGGTGCTGCGTGGTGTCTTTGTGCCTTTCAGCAGGGCTTCACCTGTGCTTCCCATGTGCTTATAGTCACATATACAAGCATAGTGCCCCACAAAGGCAAAGTACAGTAACTGTGTGAACATAAAAACAGAGAAAAATGCCTTTAAAGTTGACATACTGCCCAGTCAAACATGTTGTACATATAGTAGTGATAATGCTTTTATCTACTTTCTTAATAGCAAGAAGTAAGAGATTTAGATTCATACTGAGCTGTTACCTCTAAGCATCAAGCAGGTACATTTATAGAGAACTATGTTTAGACACCTAAGTGCCTCAAGTCTGATGTTTATAAAGTTAAGGTTCATATCTGGTTCCTTGCCCCATCCTCCACACTGCAACCATACAGCTTACTTGAGCTGCAGTTTCCTGTGTGGTTAGGCCTCTTCACACTGCACACAGAGTACAGGCTACCCAGTCACGAAGCCGTAATTAGCAACAGCTATCGGAATAGACAGACAGCTGGTTTAACCCATTTGGCCCCGGTACAACCAGCATCACTATTGATCACAATATATTCTGTGGACCATTGTATTATATTATATGCCCTGTACCTTAATACCCCACTGATAAAAACCCCCCCACCACCACACGGCTTTTTGAGATGTAGTTTCCCATGTGGTTAGGCCTCTTCACACAATCACAGAGTACAGGCTACCCAGTCACATAGCCGTTATTAGCGGCGGCTATCAGAATGCACAGACCTCAGGTTTAACCCATTTGACCTCTGTATAACCAGCATCACTATGACAGGACTGAGGTTTCGTACCTCAGTGAGGTATTCACATGAGGTAAAGTACCCATATACTGTAAGTCTGAGGGTCATTGTTTTAAACACAATATGTGGTTTGTCCCCTGTGCCTTCCTCACCCACTGGCAACAGTGTCCCACCCCCACACAGTGTTTTGAGATGCAGTTTCCTGTGTGAATAGACCTCTTCATACAGCACAGCCTACACAGCCCAGTACAGCCTACACAGCCATGTAGCATTTACCCCCCACCCCCACACAGTGTTTTGAGATGCAGTTTCCTGTGTGATTAGACCTCTTCATACAGCACAGCCTACACAGCCCAGTACAGCCTACACAGCCATGTAGCATTTACCCCCCACCCCACACGGCTTTTTAATGAGTGCAGTTTCCTGTGTGACTAGGCCTCTTCATACAGCACAGAGTACAGCCTACACAGTCATGTAGCATTTACCCCCCACCCCACACGGCTTTTTAATGAGTGCAGTTTCCTGTGTGGTTAGGCCTCTTCATACAGCACAGAGTACAGCCTACACAGTCATGTAGCATTTACCCCCCACCCCACACGGCTTTTTAATGAGTGCAGTTTCCTGTGTGGTTAGGCCTCACACAATACACACCTATACAGTGAAGTAATGTTTATTATTATTACTGTATTACTATAACTGAGCATTAGCACAGAGTACAGCATTTACCCCCCACCCCCACATGGCTTTTTAATGAGTGCAGTTTCCTGTGTGGTTAGGCCTCATACAATACACACCTATACAGTGAAGTAATGTTTATTATTATTACTGTATTACTATAACTGAGCATTAGCACAGAGTACAGCATTTACCCCCCACCCCACACGGCTTTTTAATGAGTGCAGTTTCCTGTGTGGTTAGGCCTCACACAATACACACCTATACAGTGTTAAGTGTACAGTGTGTTAAGTAATGTTTATTAGCGACAGCTATCAGAATAGACAGACTGCTGGTTTAACCCATGTGATCAGTGTGGACATTGGAATTAGCTTACTGTGAGACAAAGACGGCTGGTGATTCACATCCTTAAGAACTGTATATTCAAAGAGTGAACTGACAATTAGCCCATTAAAGCCCTAGCATTTGCCACTTTTTATTGGGAATTGATAAAAAAATGCACCAGAATTAAGTGTAAAGAGATGTAATTATCTGCCTCCTTAGTTTATGATATTTCATTTTATATCTGGCCTGCCATCTGCCTTAGGCCCTACACATGGCTGTTTTTTGACATGCAGTTTCCTGTGTGGTCAGAACCCTACAACCCACACACAGGTCAGTCGTACACAAGATATGTGGGATTCCCCCATCGTTAGCTCCCTCTGCAGGATCTCAGTTCTCAGTTCTCTTTTTTTATCAGCAGCACTGGGTGCACTGTCACTAAATGGCCACTAGGGGTGAGCTCTTGTCAGGGTTAATAAGATAAAGAGGGCTTCCCACAGCCACTAGCTCCCTCTGCAGGATTTCTCTTCTCTTCTCAGCACTGTCAGTGGGTGCACTATTATGAGTTCACCACTAGGGGGAGAATGTCAGGAGCCCACTCATGAACAGGATGCAGAAAAGGACTTGTGTTGGTACCTGATCTGTGCTGACTACACTATCCGTTCTGCACATGTGCGGGACTTATAGAGACTCTGGAATCAAGCAGTTTTCAAGACTAGTTTGTAATCAATAGTGTATTTAGTGTTTCCATTGACAACATGTGATCCAAATGTTTATAAATAATAAGCATATGCTTTTTAAAACACCAAACTGGTAAGTAGGTCTAAACAGTTTACGTTGGCTGACATTACTTCACAATTTTACATTGGCAGTAACAACCATTTAATTTTTCAAACTGTAAATAAAATGTTGTCTAATAAACAGACTCTGAAAATCAACTGCCAGGTGTTCCACTTTGCTGTCAAGCATTGACAAGCATGTCTGTTACAGATCAGGCAGGCAGTGTCATTATGCCCATGTGCAGAACGGATAGTGTAGGTGGTACAGATCCGGTACTGACAGCTTGGACCTGGACCGCATCCTCTCCAGGGGTGCGTTTCCCAAAAGCATAGTTGCTAACGTTGTTAGCAACTTACTTGGTTCAAACTATGTAGGTGCGACGCAAGTGTGTCTCAAAACCTTCGTTCGTGTGAACCAACATAGTTTGGACCAACATAGTGTGAACCAACATAGTTTGAACCAACATAGTGTAAACCAGCATAGTCCCAACATAGTGCAACCGACACAGGCGTGTCCCAAAACACGAACATTCGCAACCACGTTGGTAACTAGTGAGGTTTGCAACCACAGCTCTCGGTGCTTAGTTCCACCTAACCAACGTTGTTTGAAGGTCTTGACGGCATCCAACATGGCGGACCGAATGTCTCGAAATCCTCGATCATTGTAAATATCTCCGTTGTTTGACGTTGTATCCCTCAGATTTTACAAAACGAGGTGAGAAATATACAGTGTAGAATCTAAAAATCCCGTTGTTGTAGCAAAACAATTGATCTAGGAGGATATTTGCAACTCGTTTGGCAGTTTGGCTTAAGCGACTCATGCTGTGACGTACCTTCAAGTACCTCCAAATTCCGTAAGCTAGGAGCTGCTTCTGTGGTGCTGTTGGTAGAGCGCAGGTCATGCACACCTGTGTTTGTAGATAGTACTCTGGTTCCAATCCGGGATAATGCATAATTGAAATGCTACATGAATTTGTTGACATTCTCAACTGCCACGTTACTTTTCTTAACGTAGTTTCAGGGTGAACGTGTCTCCCCTGTTGCGTATTAACATAGTGTGGCCAATTTATGCCAGCCTGCATATTCTTGGGCTTGTGTTCATTAACTTCAGAATGCAGGTCGCCAAGGTGAAAATAAACGTCCAGCTCCTCCGTCATGACGTGCATTGTAAGCAATAAACCTAATGTTGAGCGTGTAGCATATTGCCCTAAGCACATGCATTTACAGATGGCACATCGCCTGGTGTCTATGCAAAATAGCATTTTGAAAGCTATTTTAATCAGGCTAGCTGTGATGGCTCGTAGTCTATGTGATTTAAATAAAATAAAAGCATTGTATAGACTTTGTCTTCCACATGACTTCAAAGTCAGGGAGATTTCCTATAGCTTAATGTATTGCCTAGAACTAGGCTGCTTATGAGACATGCATAGTCACAACTCATCTGTGTTCATATCCAGAGGTCTGCGTCATTCAATAAACAATGTTAAAGTTTATTTAATCACTGAAATGTCTTGCAAATCTGTCACTAGGCTATATTACAAATGAACAAGCAGTATATAGGGTTCGGTGATACTTTCCACCGTTAGATTTATTCAGTTTCTATTGTTTATTTCCTAGTACACAGTTATTCCCGACATCATGTGAAATAGCCTATTATTAGGCGATAAATAATCGGCTACATAATTAGTCATCTCTGTTAAATTCCGTTCACAAGGTCATAGCCTGCTTCGGATTGTTTCTCTCTGCTTCCGACAATGCACATGCATGTCCGAACACATCTGGAAACCATTGTGGTTTGGACTATATTGGTTCAAACCAACTTGGTTCAGACTATGAAGGTACGACAGTGTTTGGGACACAGTCGCACTTTGGTTGTTGGTTAGCTCAACGGTGCATCGTACCATGTTGGTTTAAAGCTAAGTTGGGGTGCGTTTCCCAAACAACCAACCAACTTAGCTTTAAACCAACATGGTACGATGCACCGTTGAGCTAACCAACAACCAAAGTGCGACTGTGTCCCAAACACTGTCGTACCTTCATAGTCTGAACCAAGTTGGTTTGAACCAATATAGTCCAAACCACAATGGTTTCCAGATGTGTTCGGACATGCTCGTGCATTGTCGGAAGCAGAGAGAAACAATCCGAAGCAGGCTATGACCTTGTGAACGGAATTCAACAGATGACTAATTATGTAGCCGATTATTTATCGCCTAATAATAGGCTATTTCACATGATGTCGGGAATAACTGGGAAATAAACAATAGAAACTGAATAAATCTAACGGTGGAAAGTATCACTGAACCCTACTGCTGGCTTAGTGTTCATTTGTAATATATCATATATCATTATCATTAGGTTTATTGTTTACAATGTACGTAATGACGGAGGAGCTGGAAGTTTATTTTCACCTTGGCGACCTGCAATTTGAAGTGTATGAACACAAGCCCAAGAATATGCAGGCTGGCATAAATTGGACACACTATGTTAATACGCAACAGGGGAGACACGTTCACCCTGAAACTACGTTAAGAAAAGTAACGTGGCAGTTGAGAATGTCAACAATTTCATGTAGCATTTAAATTATGCATCATCCCGGATTGGAACCAGAGTACTATCTACAAACACAGGTGTGCATGACCTGCGCTCTACCAACAGCACCACAGAAGCAGCTCCTAGCTGACGGAATTTGGAGGTACTTGAAGGTACGTCACAGCATGAGTCGCTTAAGCCAAACTGCCAAACGAGTTGCAAATATCCTCCTAGATCAATTGTTTTGCTACAACAACGGGATTTTTAGATTCTACACTGTATATTTCTCACCTCGTTTTGTAAAATATGAGGGATACAACGCCAAACAACGGAGATATTTACAATGATCGAGGATTTCGAGACATTCGGTCCGCCATGTTGGATGCCGTCGAGACCTTCAAACAACGTTGGTTAGGTGGAACTAAGCACCGAGAGCTGTGGTTGCAAACCTCACTAGTTACCAACGTGGTTGCGAATGTTCGTGTTTTGGGACACGCCTGTGTCGGTCGCACTATGTTGGGACTATGCTGGTTTACACTATGTTGGTTCAAACTATGTTGGTTCACACGAACGAAGGTTTTGAGACACACTTGCGTCGCACCTACATAGTTTGAACCAAGTAAGTTGCTAACAACGTTAGCAACTATGCTTTTGGGAAACGCACCCTTGGTTGGTTGTTTGGGAAACGCACCCCAGAATGGGAGCAGCTAACACATAAAGACCCAGCTCGGGATGCTGATTTGGGGGTTGTGGGTTAAATGAACTTAATAACTCCAGGTGAGTAACAATTGCTCTTACTCTGGTTTTAATAAATCCTTCCCCATTAGAGGACTTAAAATAAGAATAAATACAACAGATTACAACAATAGCATTTTATTTAGTACTACATTCTTTTAACTTATTACTAGATAAAACATATCAGGACACTATACAAAATATTGTTAATGTATATATTAAAATAATACAATAAAAAACAGAGATTTTACCATTAGGACATAAAAATGCAGTTTAAAAAATAGCATAAAAAACATACTGACTAAAATATAACACACAGCACATACACATAATCAAATATGTAAAAAAAAAACTAGCCCTAAAATATAACACACAGTATATACACATAGTCAAATATGTAAAAAAAAAAACTAGCCCTAAAATATAACACACAGTATATACACATAGTCGAATATGTAAAAAAGAAACTAGCCCTAAAATATAACACACAGTGTATACACATAGTCGAATATGTAAAAAAGAAACTAGCCCTAAAATATAACACACAGTGTATACACATAATTGAATATGTAAAAAAGAAACAAACCCTAAAATATAACACACAGTATATACACATAATCGAATATGTAAAAAAGAAACTAACCCTAAAATATAACACACAGTGTATACACATAATCAAACATGTAAAAAGGAAACCTAACCCTTAGGTCCTATGTTATGGCAAAAACATATAAACACTAAAATAATTAGTCAAATAATTGAATTTATAGTTAGCTTACAATTTACATGTGCATCTAAACACACGCGCGCACACACACACACACACACACACACACACACACACACACACACAGTAAAACATACACAATGACTGACTGACTGAATGAATAAATTAATTTCCTCATTTACTATTGACTGAAAAAAGCAGTAAAAAGTGCAGGTAAAAATTAACGTAAAAAAACATACTGACTAAGATATAACACACAGTATATACACAAAACCAAAACTAACATAAAAATAAATAAAATAAAACATAAAAAAATATTAATTATTACATTATTACATTACACTTGGCAGACGCTTTTATCCAAAGCGACTTATAATAGAGAATATTAATAGCTCAGTCTTGGTTAAATTCATGGATAGCTCAGTCTTGGTTAAATTCATGCCTTGTGCTTTTTGTGTTTGTTAACTGTGCTGTAGACATCCATATTTTCCCCAGCACTGTGGAGAAGAATCAGAATGGCAATCAGGAATAGTGGCAGGTAAGGTATTAAAGCTATACCTATTTATTTTGAATGTAGAAATCAGTGCAAAAATGTCTGTGCTCTGGTCAAGTCAGTGATGCACATAAATAAATAAATAAATAAATAAATAAATAAATAAATCAGGCCTAAAGCAAGCACATCCGCTTCAGAATTGTCTGGATGCTGGACTACAAAACAAAGTAAAAAAAATAAATAAAAAAAACAAAGTCTGCGACAGCAGTATATGCTCCCACTGACGTTTTATTAGATGTGACATTTCAGGCATCAGATGAGATGTCACACCTATTAAAATATATACTGGTGTCACAGACTTTGTTTTGTTCTTCAACAATGCAGTGCCCCCTACAGGCAGCACCAGGCAGGACATGTACACATAATCTCAGACAGGGGTGCTGCTGGTAATTCTGAGCCCTATGAAAGAATACAATTTCCGGTCCTCTCATCATTAGTAATAATACAAATAGTGTCCTCTCATCATTAGTAATAATACAAATAGTGTCCTCTCATCACTAGTAATAATACAAATAGTGTCCTCTCATCATTAGTAATAATACAAATAGTGTCCTCTCATCACTAGTAATAATACAAATAGTGTCCTCTCATCATTAGTAATAATACAAATAGTGTCCTCTCATCATTAGTAATAACACAAATAGTGTCCTCTCATCATTAGTAATAATACAAATAGTGTCCTTAAAGGTGCCATTGCATCTTTTTTTTTTCAATAATTTTGTGGTGGTCTCTGGTATTAATGAATGCTCTGTGAGCTGGTTTTGGTTAAAAAAAAAAAGCTTTAGTGGTCCTGTTACAGGCTATTCTTGTTTGGTAGAGGAGCGGGGAGAATGAAACGCTAGTAACATCTAGCTACAATCATTCAGAGCCCATCTGAACTATCTATTGTACCTGTGATGTTGTACACACACAAAACCCCACATAACAACAAAGCCATAACAATAATCAATATGTACTAAAGATAAGACATTGTTAAGACATACATAGACGCATACTTTGATTGCTTCAAAGACGAAGACAAATAAAAACAACCAAAACAATAGCAGGAGTTGAAACATGGCGGGAATGACACAGGACCTGATGCTAAGAGAAACAGTAGATAGATAGATAGATAGATAGATAGATAGATAGATAGATAGATAGATAGATAGATAGATAGATAGATAGATAGATAGATAGATAGATAGATAGATAGATAGATAGACAGATAGATAGACAGACAGACAGACAGACAGACAGACAGACAGACAGACAGACAGACAGATAGACTTTATTGATCCCAAGCTGGAAAATGAAAGTGTAGCAGCAGCATGGCATACAGGACCACACAGATACAATATCAACACCATGAAGCAAAAGAGTACAGCGTAGATATAATAAAGCCATATACTGCACATTATAAAATGAAAAAAAAAGTATGCTAAAAATATAAGTAAGCAGTGTTGATTGTAGTGTAATAAAAAAAAAAGGTGCAGTAAGCTGATTCACTCACTTGGGGGCAGTGGTGGTCGTGGAGAAATTGACTGCTGCATACTCCACATCATCCATCTGCTGCTGCTGTGGGTGGGGCTTTGGCATCTGGACTGTGGAGTAGAGTGGCTGCTGCTGCTGCTGCTGCTGGTGCTGCTGCTGCTGTGGGTGGGGCTTTGGCATCTGGACTGTGGAGTAGAGTGGCTGCTGCTGCTGCTGCTGTGGGTGGGGCTTTGGCATCTGGACTGTGGAGTAGAGTGGCACCTCCTGTCCTCTGGAGCTCTTGAAATAAACACTGGTGTACTGGACGTCATCATCATCATCATCATCATCTGAGTCAGTGGCACCTGCCCCCTGAGCCGGGTCGACGTTGACATAATCGTTGTCGACTGCTTGCTGTTGTGGAGGGAAGGAGAGACATTTTGGCTGAATGTGCCAATAAATATGGCATAAAACAGTCCCGGATGCGTAACTTATATCAGGATGAGTAATCAGTGCAGTGCAAAATCAGTGCAGTGTTCCTGACAAGGGGAGACAGAAGGAATCATGTGAGTCTAGGTTTAAAGTGCACCTTACCAGCTAGTGAGAGGAATGTGTAGTCTTACATGCTGCTTATATGTTTATATGCTATATGTTTATACGCTGTGATGTAGATTAAGCCACAGGTGCTCATGTGGAAAGGCATGAAGTGTGATGGCTGTTATATGTGAATGCTAACAAACGCAACACCTGACAACACACCTGTGTTGTCCTGTTGGAGTGTGTAGACCCTCTGGTTGATGCAGCTGTGTTCGTCTTCCTCCTCCTCCTGTGGCAAACATAGGCAGAAAACATACTGGCATGTCCACTGTTCTCTGGACTATTTATAATTATATAATTGTATTTTTAAACACTCACCGAAATGCAATAACAGCCAGCACCACTAGGGGCACTGCAAGCACAGATACACCTACTCCAGCAAACACAGCCACATGCTGCCATCCTCGACCTGACTCATAAACAAACAGTCCAGTATTAAACCATGGGTATGAAAATGAACCACAACAAATGCATATACTCATAGAGCGAGCAAAGTAATGACAGGACAGGATAGCTTATAAAGAAACACCATAATTAAGGAGTTTACAGCATTGTGTACCTGGCAGAGCGATTTCCACTGCAGTAGCATTCTGGGAACCCAGTCTGTTTGCTGCTTCACAGAGGTAAAGTCCAGCAGTGGTTGAGGTCAGAGTGATGTTGATGGTTCCTCCCGAGTCGAATCGGGTGGTTTTATCTCCAGTCTTCCTGTACCAGGTGTAGCTCTCCACTGGTGGGTTGGCATCACTGCTGCAGGTCAGAGTCACTAAACCTTCCTGTAGATCATCATGCTTCAGTAATCCTGTCAGTTTAGGTGGGTCTATTTAAAGAAAGATTGAAATTAATCACACAATGATAATCAGTTCATTAAAAAAAGTGTTAATTCACACGCTTTACTGTCTGTACGTACACAGAACATTGAGATGGATGACAGCTGAGTTCCTGTTGCCGTGTTTGTTCTGAGCCTGACAGTAGTAATCTCCAGAGTGTTCAGAGCTGACTGCACTGATGCTGTAATTCTGCTGTGCTGCTGCCTTTGGCACTGCTGATTTATTCATCTTATGCCAAGTGTAGCTCTGGACTGGCGGGTTGGCATCACTGCTGCAGCTCAG
The DNA here is from genome assembly GCA_027475355.1 of Coilia nasus. Classification (NCBI taxonomy): domain Eukaryota; kingdom Metazoa; phylum Chordata; class Actinopteri; order Clupeiformes; family Engraulidae; genus Coilia; species Coilia nasus. The sequence goes on from CM050198.1 coordinate 3,859,773, forward strand.
ACTTACTGTGTTGCCCTCTAGTATCTCACCAGAGGGACTAACTGAAGCCAACATTGCTTTTGGAGGATCTGTGAAATAAGCAAACAAATAAACCAATCAAACCAGACATACATCACTTCTTCTGACCCAACACACAGGTTTACTGTCACCCTTACGAAATGTACTGGATAAATTTACTCAAATAAAGTTTTAACTAATAGGCTATGTTTTCTACTCACATTGAACATCCAGATGAACATCTGTAGAATGGCTGCTACCATGCTTGTTCTTTGCCATACAGTAGTAAAGGCCACTGTGCTCAGAGGTGATGTAGGTCATGCTGTAAATCTGCTGTGATCCCACCACTGATGATGCTCCTCCCCTCCTCCTGTACCAGGTGTAGCTCCACACTGGTGGGTTGGCATCACTGCTGCAGGTCAGAGTCACCGAACTGCCCTGTAGTATCTCACCAGCAGGACTGATAGATGCTAAGGTGTTCTTTGGAGGATCTATAAAACAGATATTGTTAAAAAAAAATAAAAACAAATGATTGAATGCATATATATTGGTTGCAAAAACATTGGTCCATAGTGTCAACAGTAGTCACTTAGATAGAGGGATTAGGACAGAGGCTGAAGTTTATCTTTGTTGAGTCGAACCCAGACTCACGCGCGCACACACACACACAAAAAAAAACATTTTTTTCTTGAACTCACACATGACTGTAATCTTTAATGGTGGAGATGGATAATACTCGTGGTCTTCTACTGCACAGGAATATTCCCCCTCATCCTCAGTGCTGATGCTGTGGAGTGTGAGCTCATTGTTGTGTGTTTGTGTAAGAGGTAAAACTCGTCCATCCTTCTTCCACACGATCCTGGAGTTTTGTCTCAAACTGCAGTCACTCACACAGCTCAGCTTTACTTCCTGTCCCTCAATCGCTGCTCCAGAAATCTGGACAACAAGGCCTGCAACATCTTAGAAAAAGTCAAATATAGAAACATTTAATTCCCTGTAGGACTCATTAACATGAATAAATCAATACAATATGTCATCCTGGTTTTGTTTTTACACGTGTGTTCTCAAGCATATCTTACATTATATTGTACCTACCTTTTACGCTGAGGGAGACTGACGATGACAGCCATCTCTCCCCTTGGGTGCTTGTTTCAATCCTGGCATAATACAGAGCTGTATCTGTGTCTCTCACATCACTCAGAGTCATTGTGCAGTTCTTCTCCTTATCTGCACTGTACTGCACTCGACCCTTATACTGTGTGCGGTTACGGAGATCTGTGGTTTCTCCTCCAGGTGTGGCGTTGATTGTCCAGTAGACTTCAGTGACTGTGAGATGAGGAGGATGAGTGAAGGAGCAGGGCATGACCACCGAGGATCCGGTCACAGCACACATATCACCATGGGGCAAGGCCACCCCCCACTTCTCACCACAGACGCCTGAAATTGAACACATATTATACGGCATGACTCTTCCCATTTGCCACGTATTATTTTCCTGCAAGAAACTGAAAACGATAAATCGAGACGATTTAACACAGGTATTATGATGTAACTACACAGTACCTAAACGAAGAAGCTCTGTTGTGTCAGTGTATGCTAGTCATAGTTTTATCTGAGTTGTTAAGAACCACTGAAATTCTAGATACAGGTAGGTAAAATTGAAATATAATATGATAAATACTATGGTTTCAGAAATGCCTAAACATTATTTATATATTTGTAAATTGCGACAGTGTGTGTGTGTGTGTGTGTGTGTGTGTGTGTGTGTGTGTGTGTGTGTGTATGTGTGTCTGTGTGTGTGTGTCTGTGTGTGTGTGTGTGTATGTGCGCCTTTGTGCGTGTGAAGAAGAGAGACAGGAGAGAGAGAGAGAGAGAGAGAGAGAGAGAGAGATGGGAGAGATGTACGTCAGTCTGTTAGTGTGTTTGCTTATTAGTGGTTTCCTGTGTGGCTCTGAGCTCTATTTTCAGCTCTGAGAGCACATGTGTACAGTAGCATGGCCTTTGAAGAGATCAAGCAGGTGAAAGTCTCCTTTTTCTCAGAGAAGCATTTTCTCTCTACATGCATACAAGATCTTGGTATTCTCTCTCTCTCTCTCTCTCTCTCACACACACACTATCTCTCTCTCTCTCTCTCTCTCTCTCTCTCTCTCACACACTATCTCTCTCTCTCTCTCTCTCTCTCTCTCTCATTATCTTTCTCTCTCTTTTTTTTTCTTTGCAAGAAGAGCTTATCAATGACATTTTTTTGTCCAAGAAGTGCAGAAAAGAGGAAGTTGGCCTAAACGCTAAATGCATTCACGTGTGAAACATTTACATATCATCACACATATCAGCCAAGCATGAACAGCTGCCAGACACTACTTACTTACTAACACAGACTATTAATAATAATGTTTCATACATTTATTTGTTGCAGAAAATAGATTCATGTGGGTCAATTAATGTCTGGATAATCAATGGCTTTCTCTCTACATGCATTCAAGATCTTGGTATTCTTTCTCTCTCTCTCTCTCTCTCTCTCTCTCTCTCTCTCTCTCTCTCTCTCTCTCTCTCTCTCTGTCTCTCTTTCTCTCTCTCTGTTCCTTTCTCTGTGTCTCTCTTTCTCCCTCTCCCTCTCTCTCTCCCCTCCCCCCTCTCTCTCTCTCTCTCTTCCTCTCCCAACCCCCCTCTCTCTTTTTGCAAGCAGAGTTGATTAATGCCTTTTTTTTCCGAGAAGTGCCGAAAAGAGGAAGTTGGCCTGCCACAGACTACAACTCCCACATTAACGTGTCATAAATTCATTTGTTGCAGCAAATACATTCGTGTGGGCCTAGTCTGACAGCACATGCAGTGAAAAGATAGAAAAGGATAGTATCAGAGATGTGTAACATGTGAAAAAGATAGTATTTAGTACAGTCCTTATCAGCCTTGCATTATCACCACTCAGTCAGTCATGTGTAACACCTAACCAAGACAGCTCTACGAACACCAAGCAAACACAGTTCACACATTATGCCAGCAAGTGATGTTCATACGCTATGCAAGCAAACATGGTTCACGCATATTGTCAGCAGCAGACTATGCTCAGGCATAAAGATTCATCTGGCATGACTCACATTACCTTGAGTGGCGGTCAGAAGAAGCATCAGACACACAGAGGTAGAAGACACCATTTTCATGAGGGCAGGTTTCATTCATCAAGTGGTTGAGCTGTCCATTCATTGCATCATTAACTGGAACTGAAAACAGAAACCGTCTGTGTTCCTTATTCAGAAAAAAACAAAACAACAACAACTTTCAATTCTAACCATGGTGTGTTACCTCTGCCAGTGAATGTGTGAAGAAAGGTATTCCCTATTACACTAGATATTATTCTATCAACATTTATTAAATGAATCAGTGCTACACTAAGTGGAGCAGGTTGGCTTCTGTAAAGCCCTGTGGTGGATGGTTTTAAGAGACAGATAACAGAGATGGCTCTTACCTCGAGAGAACTGTGCGTTGTTGCTGCGCGCTGTGTTTCCTGTGCTGTGTGTGAGGAGGAACACACACCAGATCTAAAGACAGGCAGGCTGTGGTTGAGCCTCAGCACAGAACGCCCCCTACGTCTTTTCTTCCTTTTTTTCTTGCCGTAAACTTTCATGCGTTGGCATGGTGCTGATCATGTGACAGGGCCACACGTACAGAAGCATCAGGGGGTGGGGGTTGGAGGGGCGGGGGGGTAAAGCTTAGTCCATTGTACATATAAAATGAATGTACAAATATGTTCGAAAGAAAGAAAGAAAGAAAGAAAGAAAGAAAGAAAGAAAGAAAGAAAGAAAGAAAGAAAGAAAGAAAGAAAGACAGAAAGATGGACAAACAGAAAGGTAGACAAACAGAAAGACGGATACATATGATTTCTTCTTTCTGGTGTAAAACATATCCTGTTGCTGTGCTGAGTGCAGTGCAGAGGCTCTGAAGAGTTGGCGGTTGGTTAACCATGACCTCATTACACACAAACACTGATATCAGATCCTCTAGAACAACAGTTCTAGTTTAGATGTGCTCTATCACTGCAGATCGTAACAGCATCTGAAATGACCCTGTTATGTAACATTATTCTGTTAGTTTTCTCATACATGCATATGAAGTTTCAGCCTGGTAAACCAGCCCACAGACACCCACAGACACACACACACACACACACACACACACACACACACACACACACACACACACACACACACACCCACAGACACACACACACACACACACACGCACACACACACACACACTTACACACACACTTTTGTTGCTAACAAAAAAACAAAAAAACAAAAAAAACAAACGCAGATGTTTACATAACCTCTGCTGGTGGAGGTCATAAGAAGAGGAGGGGAAAGAGGAGTGAGGGGATAAGTGTCAGACAGTCAGAAAAGCAGAGCACAGTCAGGGTAGTTTGGGCACAGCTAAAGGCCCTTTACTGGACATTTAAAAGTAAGGAGTCCGCACACTTAAAATCCTTCTGTTTTGATGGTTTTATTCCATGGTCAGGATGACGTTTCGACCGTGTCATCCTGACCATGGAATAAAACCATCAAAAAAGAAGGATTTTAAGTGTGCGGACTCCTTACTTTAAAATTTTCAGTCAGCCTTTGTCCTGCACCTTTGTTTGGGATGTGCACAATCTCCAGCCTTAACAAAAAGGCCCTCTACTGGACATGAAGTTGTACTGCAGTTTACTGACAGCTCCACTGAAAGTGAAAGAAGGTGAAAGTGATTTCCCTTTGTTATTGTGATTTCAACAGCACACCACAGCCCACAAAGCGTAATTCAGCCTCTGCATTTAACCCATCACACACGTAAGCAGGGGGCAGCCATGAAAACAGAGCCCAGAGAGCAGTGTGTGGGGAAGGTGCCATGCTCAGGACACCTCAGTGGCACTTCTGGTAGTTGGTGGTTAGAGGTCCGTTACCTTACCTGGTGGATTCCCCTTAACCCTACGTTACCTTAACCCTACGGTCACAGGGTTAAGGACCACTGCCGTTTATTTATTTGACTATATTGTTTTCTAAAGTAAAAGGTCTAGGCTTTATGGGATTCCTTTCACATCACAAGATATATATATATATATATAATTTTCATTTGACACCTGGCATTACACATACATGCCACAACACATACATTACATAAAGACGCTCCTTTCATATGAACCAGCAGGGCAGGACTAGTGCCCTGGGACTGTAAGACAATGGAGCTTCACTAGCTTCCTCTGCAGGGCCTACTGCATGCATTCTGTGCTCTTTTAGGCAAAGTCTCTGGCTGCACCATCATATACCAGCCACCAGGGTGAGCTCTATTCACGGTCTTCAAGGTAAACAGGGCTTCTCACAGCCACTAGCTCCCTCTGCAGGATTTATGTTCTTTTTTTCAGCGGTGCAACTGGGTGCACTGTCACGAACTGACCACAAGGGGCATGTCAGAGTTACTGTAAAAAAGGCCACAGCTGGACTGGGCTGACACACATCAGGAAGCTTATTCATGAATAGGCTCCAGAACAGGATTAGATCAGAATTACATGCTATGCAGAATGTGATTAACTGGTGTAACTACATGCTCTGCACAATGTGTTTAACTGACATGTAAAGATCTATCTGGTTGCTGAAGGGGGTTAAATGAACATATCTGCTCCAGGTCTGTTTGAGAGTTGTTCTTTATTGTTATTTTAACGTTGATAAATGCACAATTGCCAGTTTTAGTCAACAACCAGTTTTATAGATAGCATTTATTCAAAAATAATGAAGCAGAATATTGCCATTACATATTATCTGATTGAAATAGCTTCTAATAAAATCCTGGCAGAGGAAAAAAAAAACAAGGTGTTAACTGACGCATCCATGAACATTGTACATATACTATTACAACAATAAGGAATATAAAGCTGCATGATATTAAATTTTCAAATGTTTAACTGTGTGTGTTTAACTGAGATAGTTTTACTTGTTGTTACTTTTTCCTTTATGTTAATGTAATGTAAATGTAAAAACACAAAATAAGATAATTAGTTCCATACTTCTCTTATTCATAGTTGATTATCTGTTTATAATAATAATAATAATAATAATAATAATAATAATAATAATAATAATAATAATAATAATAATTATTATCATTATTAGTATTAGTAGTAGTAGAAGAAGTAGTAGCAGTAGTAGTAGTATCTAAACACATAGGCATGGCACACACATATTACTGCATGTTCTTGTGGAAGAGAGGAAATAAGCAGCTCAGTGTGGAGCTGACAGCGTTGTGTTGGTGGCCTCAGGCCTTGGTCTTCCTGGACTTGTTAACAGTGCTGTAGAGCTCAGTGTCCACATTGGTACTGTGGAAAATAGTTCACATAAAAGTTAGGATAATATACTTTAAAGCAACACTAAAGCACTTTCCTCTTCGACCACCCTAGAGGTTGCAAGCAGAATTGTCATTCTTATGTATCATTCGAGCTACAGAAATAAGCCGTTTTTGCAAACTTGCATAGTGTGGTTATATCCCACAGAGGACAAAATCAGAAGTGCCGTTTACCCTGTTACGAGTTGATGAACCACTGAAACAATTTTGGAAATATTATTTTGAAAGTTGAAAATCTACTTAGTGTTGCTTTAAGGCATGTCCAGTTTTAGACACAGAGTCAGTATGATTCATACACAAACATTCTTTAGTTCACTTTAGCTCACAGAGTTGTTCTTTATTATTACTTTGACTTCGATAAATGAGAGGTCAGTGTCTACCTCAGTACTGTGGAAAATAATTCACATAATAGGTCATATGCACAAACACTAGCTTCTTCAGTTCACTTGGTCTTTTCCACTCTGTCAGCAAAAAAAAATAGGCTCCACCAGCAGTACCGGCCAGCAGTTCAGCTAGAGGTCACTACAGTTCAGCTAGAGGTCACTACAGTTCAGCTAGAGGTCACTACAGTTCAGGAAACTACAGCAGCCGTGCCAAGTCTTCTGCCAACTACGGCAGTCTCATTTGAAAAGCAACTCCCAGAGGCCTGCAAGTAATACAAACTATCCTGCAACTTGTAACCTCCTTTAGCTAAATAGGAAATCAGGACAAGTGACAGATGCAGAAGGTTACAGGGAGACAGGCGGCGTGAGGGAGAATGAGAGTGACATTCCCGTGTGGTGTTTATGCAGACGTAATAAACAACCTCTGTCTCTGTTACTGACCTCCCTGAAATAATAAACAACCTCTGTCTCTGTTACTGACCTCCCTGAAATAATAAACAACCTCTGCCTCTGTTACTGACCTCCCTGAAATAATAAACAACCTCTGTCTCTGTTACTGACCTCCCTGAAATAATAAACAACCTCTGTCTCTGTTACTGACCTCCCTGAAATGAGTTTCTGCAGGTTGGGGTGTCTGCTACAGGGTGCATTGTGTTTGTAATTACTGTCCGTCTGTGTGTCTGTCTGTGGGTTTGTGTGTGTGTCTGTGGGGTTGCCATGTCTGATTGCGCTTGTTACTCTTTTCACTGACCTGGTGACAGGAATGGGCCTAGCGAAACTAACGGCTGCGTACTCCACATCCTCCATCTGCTGCTGCCTGGAGGGTTTGGGCTTCTGGGCTGTGGCGTAGAGGGCCGTGTCCTGTCCTCTGCAGCTCTTGAAATGAACGCTGGCGTACTGGACATCATCTGCGTCACCTGTGTCTGCTGCCTGGGTAGGGTCAGAGGTCGTGACTGCACCCTGTTGGGGTGAAAGGATGGACATATAGATTAATTAGTGAGTCACCTGTAGTGCAGCTCTTAATAAGTACGCTGTGTGAACACAAGTGCTCAGTACTGTATGGTAATGCATGCTTAACGGGGGAAAATAAAACACATGTGAGCAGTGGTTGAATTGGCTTTTGTTAGGAGACGGAGCCCTTCTTTACTCACAGTGGTTTACTCAACACTACTGTATTACTTTATTATAATACTCAGCTGAGATCCAGAGGGCTCCGGCCCAAGTTAAGCTCTGCATGTTAGCCTAAACATGCACTGAGGTGCAGCTAGCCAATAGGCTACAAATACAACTGCTTGGGGCCAGTAAAGGGCTTTGGAGGGCTAACAGCCTTTAACCTTAAGCAGTAGCAATGCAATCTTCTATCAAAGGTTTTTTTTTTATTTCTGCTTCAACCTCAGTGCGGTCTGGGTATTTGTTCTTGATGATTTTGTGGTGTTTTGTGATAGCCGCAGGTGCCGTGTGCACAGGCATGATCTGCAATGATTGATTAATGCTTACGCTAATAAACTAATCACATGAGTATTCACCTGTGAGGCTCTGCTTGTCTGAGTGTCTTTTGTGCAGGACCTAGCCAGCAACCTGAGATATCCCTCTCACCTTCCCATTCAGCATTCTTGGCGCGGGAGAGCGTTGCGTTTGGATGCTCCACATCATCAGACACCTGTTCCACACCTGTCTTTAACCTATATAGGAATGGGGATTCCATCATGACTAGATCAACCACTGCCTACCAGAGAAATGTGACTTTTGTGTTGTCTCTTGTGAACACCTCTAGTCAAGGAAATTACTATTCTTGTGTGTGTGTGTGTGTGTGTGTTTGTGTGTGTTTGTGTGTGTTTGTGTGTGTGTCCCGCAACCAATAAACATTCCAGTCCAGAGCGGATGTATACAATCAATAGGGCACCAGGTTGCCATGTCTGATTGTGCTTGTTTTAAGTGCTTTGTAGAGTAGTGTACAAACATTTTATTTTGTTTTAACCACGAGCCTGTCTGTTAAAACTGGGCTTCATCTTGACTTGTCCTGACCTTGACTGTAGTAACTGCAGCCCCAGTAGCCTGGGAAGAACAGCTTAAAATACTGTTTCTGGACATTTCCTTCACTGTCTTTTTTCACATGCTTGGAAATTGAATTTGTTTCGATAAATCACTGTCACCACAAGGTGGATTGAGAGCAAATATGCAGGGTGTGACTTTGCTGCAGGAGGTGCAGATTTGGCTGGGGAAGTTGGAAGGTGCGTGGCCTGAGGTGTCACATGATGCCAGTGAGGAGGAGATGGTCGCTCTGGCCAACAAGATGCTGCTGTCCACAGAGACGCTGGTGGGCACCCTGGTGGAGCCCACCTCTACTCAGAGCAGCACATCAGTCAAAACCAACACCACAGGTGTCTACTCTCTCTCTTTCTCTCCCTCTCTATCTCTCTCTCTCTCTCTCTCCCTGCCTCTCTCTCTCTCTCTCTCTCTCTCTCTCTCCCTCTCTCTCTCTCTCTCTCTCTCTCTCCCTCTCTCTCTCTCCCTCTCTCTCCCTCTCTCTCTCCCTCTCTCTCTCTTTCTCTTTCTGTCTCACACTTTCTCTCTCGCTCTCTATCATCTCTCTTTGTTTTATTTTCTATCTCTCTCTCTGTTCTTTCTTTCTTTCTTTCTTTCTTTCTTTCTTTCTTTCTTTCTTTCTTTCTTTCTTTCTTTCTTTCTCTCTCTCTTTCTTTCAATTGCTTCCTTCCTCTCTCTCTACGTCTCAGCATCAAATTTGCTGTTTTTCCAACTCTCATCCACATTTTGCAAAGAGAAACAAGGATGGGAATTGTGAAAATGTAAACACCATCATAAAAGAAAATAAATAATAAAAAATATTTGCACATTTTCAGTTCTGTCCATTTTTTTTTATTTCTTTCAGAGGCTGAAACGTTTGCCATTGGAGAAAACAGCACTGTGAAAGCCAGCTCCAAGATCAGAAACACAAACATCACATTGGATATAGACCTCACTGGCATTGCAAAGAACAACAGAGGTGTGCTCATAGCTTTGACATATTCGGTCAGAATAGTAATTGAAGAGTTATTCATTACTATTCATTATTATTATTATTATTATTATTATTATTAGTAGTAGTAGTAGCAGTATTAGTAGTATTAGTATTAGTATTAGTATTAGTATTAGTATTGGTACAGTATTAGTATTAGTATTGCTGTTGGTGTTGTTTTATGAGTGTTGTTGTTGTCATTTTGTTTCTGTTGTAGATTGTTCCTGATGTTTGTCATTGTTTCCAAAATTAGGATGCCTGCCACTTTAAATGAAGGCATCTGTTATATTCCACTACATTTACTTTTCAGCTTTTTGTTAGTGTTGCTGTGTTATAAATGAACTTATTCAGTGAATGGAGTGCAGGTAATCTGGTAATCTCTGATCTAACTAACTGTATGTTTCCATGGCAGGAGCGGGTGCTGTTGCCCTGACAACCTTCACTGAGATGGGCTCAATTCTGCAGGCAGACTTCTTCCACACCATCAATGACACAGAGAAGACCATGATGTCACCAGTTTTGTCAGCCTCCCTCCCCAAAACCCCCAACAAAACCCTGACAAGCCCAGCCAACTTCAACATTAAGCACATCCAGGTCAGTATTCAGTCAGGAAGCGTGAGCATGACATATGGTAGTAGTTAACCATGGACACAAGTACACAATTATAAGACTTTCTTCCTCATTCTGACAATTTTCCACACTGTAGAAACATACGGAAGACATCCAATCTATACCATGATACATTCTGAATTAGCAGGTGTTCTATTTAAAATGAAACAACACAATTTTATTCTTAATTAGCAACAATTTATAGGAACCAAGTTCCACTTGGATCATTTATTTACACTGAACTTTAATTAACCTAAACTTTTTAATTAAACTTAATTAATTCACGTTTCTACAATGTGTTCTAAGTATAGTAAGTGATAGTTTGATTTTGTCAGTTAGCTAACTCAACATTCAGTAGTTATAAATTGCCCAAGCTGTTCTTGATGCCCTTGACCAAGAGATTCAATAGTCACCCTACCACATTTGCAGTCAGGCATCTCTTGCCAAATAAGAGAAGTTTGCATACTGTTTACATGTACAAAGGCTACATAATACTCCAAAAACGAAACAAGGAAGGACTACCTTACAGTGATTTCTTATTCTTAACAGTTTCTTACCTATTTCCAATGTGGCCAGATTTACTGGTGAATCCAACACAAGCATGTTAAAGCACAAAAAAGGTTTTGCCCAAATCATAAACATAGTGGAATTACAGCATAATACATTCATGTTAGAGGGATGACTAGTCTTGAATTGAGCTCCATTTATATGACTGGCAGCCATTTTCTTCATCCCCAGGAGGCGGACCCTCAGGGCCTGATGTCCTGTGTCTACTGGGATGGCAGCGCCTGGTTGGTGGACGGCTGTGATGTCACCCACACCAACTCCACCCACACCATCTGCGCATGTGTGCACTTCTCCACCTTCAGTCTCATCATGCAGACAGAGCGCCCCCTAGAGGTAAGTCAGCAGCATAAGTGAGCAATGTGACAGTAGGGCTCCCTCCGCATAGCATGGCTCTCGCGACTTGTCAATGCTCTGCAAGCATTGGTCTGGCCAAGCTGTGTTGTAAACCCATTTCTCAGAAGGCGGGCTTAACCCACCTCTTTCAAATGCCTCCCAGAGGTAAAACATCTCCTCCTGTCCTCTGGGATGGCAGACATAGGCAGGCAGAGTAAGGCAAAGCACTGAAACGAGAAGATTGTTATATTAGAAGCAAGATCGTGTAGCTTGGAGTTTACTTTTGGAAAACTGTCAGCTAAATTAAAAGTTTATCAACTACACAACGCAACAACAAAGTATGAGGAAAAATGAAGTTTAAATGAATACTGTGATTGCACACAGATATGTACATGTATGTAGCCATTTGAAATCAAGGTGGTGTATAATGTAGGTTATAGTTTGGCAACAGGCAGAGCAGTTCTGTAAAAACTAATACACCCAGCTATCTACTTGTTTCTTTAAATGAGTCTTACATCAACTTTTGTCAACATATTGGGGCAAGGTTATTGCACAAACCCTTGATAGTACATGCTAACATGAACTCAAAGCAACATAATGATCCTCCTGAATTAAGCCTACTCCACAAATAAGGCTTTAACGGTCGGTGCAGTGTTATTTCTCTTCATAGCAATCTAATTTGACTCTCTTCTGCATGTGTAAAAAATACAGTTTGAGGATTTCTAGTGATGTCTATTTGTTATCTTCATATTTCTAATTGTAGCAAGATCCGATGATGGAGCTGGTGAATAGGATCCTTGTGTCTGTTGGCTTGGGCTCCCTGACCCTGGCATTGCTGACCTTTGCCCTCTGCCATAAGAACACTACCGTGGCAACTCCAGCTCGACTGAACCTCTGCGCCAGTCTGCTGCTGGCTTATTTCCTCTTCCTGCTCGTGCAAGAGTTCCTCCACCTCATCCAGCCTCACAAAATGCTTAAAATATGGTTCTACCACATGGGTAATTATAACCAGCCTGGTAAACCAGCCCCTCGTACTTCATTTCATGTTGTACAGAGGGCCTGGCCATGCTGCCATTGACATTGCTGTATAAAGTTCCAGCCAATCCTAGCCAATCAGCAAACAGAGGGACTGTCTAACTGTCTATTGAAGAACTTCCTCTGTCTCTCTGCTGACACATATGGATCCAGTCATGCTATCTTGCTTCTAACTTGCATCTTTGTAACAGATTTACCTTTCAACATAACTGACATACTGTAATATTAACACATTGCATCATCCAAAGGCTGAAGGTGTTTTGACTAAGTACAGTTATTTAGTCAGCATGTTGGTGTTGTGTGCAGGTTATTTGTTCAGTGCTGTCAGGAGTCCTTCACATCCTGTTCCTGAGCTCTTTTGCTTGGATGTTCCTGGAGACCATCTGGCTCCTGCGTTCAGTGCTGAGACTCAAAGAGTTCAG
>CM050198.1:3877500-3910000 GCA_027475355.1 Coilia nasus
TGGCTTAGCTACCACATCTGTCTTAACTTCCTATCTGGCTGAACTACCACATCTGGCTTAACTACCCATCTGGTTTAACTACACATCTGGCTGCCTCCACCCTGCCTGCAGCCAATTCTCTCGACCACATACTCCCCATACTTATGTCACAACCCATCCTACTGCAACTACCCATCCTGCCATTACTACTCCCTAAGCCTACAACTACTCCAGTATTTTATGATTACTATGAACTCGTCCATCTACTGCATACTCCTGTAACAACCACACCATTCAATCACTACTCCATCCTCCTTTACCTAAACCATTCTCCCATCTCTACCCATCCTCCCATAACTACACCCGTACTCCAAGTACCCCATCCTCCCATAACTACACCCGTACTGCAACAAGTACCCCATCCTCCCATAACTACACCCGTACTCCAAGTACCCCATCCTCCCATAACTACACCCGTACTCCAAGTACCCCATCCTCCCATAACTACACCCGTACTGCAAGTACCCTCTCCTCTCTTCACTGCCCCCCAGTAGCTACCCCATCCTCCAGTAACTACCCCTTCCTCCAATAACTACCCCATTCTCCTATATCTACACTGATACTCCAACAAGTACCCTATCATCTCCTCACTACACTACAGTAACTACCCCATTCTTTTTCAGCCTATCCTCCCACCTCTCCTCCACCTTCAGACAGCTTCCCTGCCCCCCCAATAACTACCCCATCCTCCTATCACTACACCCATAATCCAACACTATCCTCCCACCTCTCCTTCACCTTCAGACAGATTCCCTGCCCTGAATAACTACCCCATCCTCCCATAACTACACCCATAATCCAACACTATCCTCCCACCTCTCCTCCACCTTCACACAGCTTCCCTGCCCCCCCAATAACTACCCCATCCTCCTATAACTACACCCATACTCCAACACTATCCTCCCACCTCTCCTTCACCTTCAGACAGCCCCCACCCCAATAACTACCCCATCCTCCCATAACTACACCCATAATCCAACACTATCCTCCCACCTCTCCTTCACCTTCAGACAGCTTCCCTGCCCTGAATAACTATCCCATCCTCCCATAACTACACCCATATTCCAACACTATCCTCCCACCTCTCCTCCACCTTCAGACAGCTTCCCTGTCCTGCCATAACTACCACTATCCTCCTAAATACTACTCCACTCTCATCACTAACCCATCCCCCTATATCTATCCTATGCTGCCCTCATCACCACACTATTCTACTGCTGTCCCATCCTTCAATGACTAACTAATTTTCACTTAACTACCTTAAACCCACTCCTACACCTACACCACCCTCTTTAAACTACCCCATCATCTTGGCCACCATCCTATCCCTACCCTTGTTTCCTACACCTGCGCCATACCCCATACCTATAACTACCCCAGTCTACCACTACGACCACATGCTCCCTTGCCTACCCCATTGATACATCACTACACCATCCTCCTTCAACTACCCCAGACTGTCTTTATTTCCACCTACCTATAACCACCCCATCCTCCAGTAACTACCCTATCCCCCAATAACTACCCCTTTCTCCCATAGCTATATTCCCCTACCTACAGTATAACTACCCCATCCTAGCATTACCACCACGTGTTCCCTGTTATCACAATGCATTGTTTTAAAATCTATCTATCTGTGTATTGCTCTGAAAAAAAATTAATAAACCACTGTAAAATTACCATTTTTTAACTATTTCTAGGTATATATATATTTGACTAAAGTGAGCATTTCTATCTATCTATCTATCTATCTATCACTTTTTTCAGGTAATGTATGCCTTTTATTTTTTGCATGTAGTGGTACTTTCGTTTAGGAACTGTAAATCTCGTTGACAGCAAGTTGACATTCCAGAGTGCTGCTGCATCACTGTCAGATGTTGGCATGCCTGATTTTCCTGAACCAGTTCCAGTACTGCCGTTGCACCTGGGAAGAGTGAGCAAAAATCTGTGTGTGCTTGCAAGGACATGTAATCATCAGCAACTACATTTTGATCATCACTTTAGCACTAATTTGACTAACTTGATGACATCTCAATATGATTACATCTTAATATAAACGCAGTGTTTCAACCCAACTGGGTCTTCCCCAGACTTCCCCCATTTTGCCTGAGGAAGACCCAGTTGTGTCGAAACCATGCACATTAAAACTTATGGGACATCAAGCAGTGTGCAGGACCTATGGTCCTTGAGTTGTGTTCAGCTCTTCTGCCCTGCACCTCACCAGTGGGGATGTGCATACTATTGCTACTGCTCCATTACATTACACTTAGCAGACGCTTTTATCCAAAGTGACTTACAAAAAGAGGACGTAATAAGATAACAGAAGTATAGAGAACATCAAAGGCATCTATGTAAAGAGATGGTTAGTAGAGATTAGTTTTGTTAGAAAGGGAAGCAGTCTCGGAAAAGAAGGTTTTTCACTAGCTTTTATCTTAATATAAATACTCAGAAACATCATGTACATTTTAGAGATTAATTGTACAGTGACCTGAAATTACATGTTTAGAATGATGAGTCAATATGTAATGTCACGCCCCCTCTGCCATGGGGCCTGTACCGCCCCCCCTTCTGCAGATTGCAGTGCTCCACCAGGCCACTAGGTGTCCCTATCTTTGTTTGTGTGTGTTGCAGTCTGCTCATAAGTCCTCAGCTTATTTACTGCACTTGGGCCCAGTGTAGTCGTTTTTTATAAAAGACGTTCTGCTGGAGCTCTCTGCCTCTCTGCCTCTCTGCCAGTGAGAGCTCTCTGGGGCGGATTGTGCATCCACTTCAAGCGTATTAATGTATTGCGTCAATGCATCATTGCGTCATTTCATTACTGCGTTATTGTGTTCTTCCGCTCCAGTGCCACTGGACTGCAAGAAATGTTGTCTTGTGCTTTTCTTGCCAAACTGTGAAGCACTTTGAGCTACATGTTATATGAATTGTGCTATACAAGTAAATATATTATTATTATTATTATTATTATTATTATTATTATTATTATTATTATTATTGTTGTTGTTGTTGTTGTTGTTGTTGTTGTTGTTGTTGTTGTTGTTGTTATTATTGTTGTTGTTGTTGTTGTTGTTGTTGTTAGTATTATTGTTATTATTAATAGTAATAACAATAATTGTAATGTATATGCGCTACTGGGGCAGCCATGGCCTACTGGCTACTTGAAACAAAAGGGTTGCCGGTTCGATCCCTGACCAGTGGAACACGGCTGCAGTGCCACAGAGCAAGGCACCTAACCCCACACTGCTGCCTGCTCTGGGTTACTGTGTGCTTCACCTCTCTGTGTGTATAAGCTTAAAAAACCTAAATGTTTGCACTGCTGGATATTTTACGGTCCAATCACATTTTCCGCCATTCCACAAAGTAATCTGAAAGTGACATTCAATTTCCGAAACAAGGTGGTAACAGCTTCACAAAAAAATCTATTTACACAAAGAGGTATCAAGCCTTTAAAGAAGCTAAGAAGCTGATGAAACCACAGTCAACAAAGCATTGCTACCTCCTGATTAAGAACGCAGTGGAGCAGGAAGATGAAGGTGCCCTGCTGGCTGTTGAGAACATGGAAGACAATATCCACTGCCTTGCTGTCTGTGGCAAAGAACCCCAGTATCCAAGGGGTACCGATGATTACCGACTGCATGAGAGTTTTAAACACCAAGGTTCTACATGGAGGCAAAGACATTTTTGTTGTAGCTTTTGTGTAATAGTATGGATTATGGTTTCACACAACCTTATGTATAATGCAGTGGTGTACAATGATTTAAACACCAAAACTATAGCAGTATGAATAACAATAAATATGACCTGGTTAAGTTATTGTTTGCATGCTGCATATTTGATAAGGCTCTGCGGAGGAGGATGAGGATGATGGTGAAGAGGATTGTGTTCACCTAGTTTGGAACACAAGTAGATGCACAATTACTTTAAACATACTTGCCCCATTACACACATATGAAGCAGACCCATACCCATTCTGTTCCACACTTTATACTGCAAACAAACTTTTACATTTGTGCAACCAGAATATTAAGTTAAGCCTTTGCCCAGACTGCATTAATATTTTAAATGTAATTAAAATTATAAATAAAATATAAATTAAAAATATTTATTTTAAAAAACATTAAAAAAGAAATTCCAACCTACCCCAAGAATGCAGCACACAGGACCAAGGAAACTCCACATGAATCCTTTCTCATATTTCAACCAGCAGCTAAAAAGTAGCATGTATTTACTAAGTTATTATAATTATTTGCGAAACATGCATTTTTTTTTAGATGATACGTATAGGAGAGTCACACAATGTGGATTATAGCCCACTTGAGCATATTATTTTACACTGGACGTTATTCCATCAGCCATAAGAAAATGGCTCATCGTCTTTCACCACAGGATGTCATTAAAAGTGGTTTGCATTAGAGCTGCAGAATGCACTTTTCAAACCCACACACATCTTCCTCACCTGTCACTCCCATAGCCCTCAGGCACCAGCCCTGCTGATATGGCAACAACAGTGAAGGGAGCTCCGTAACCAATCAGACACTGGTATCCCCAGTGAGGTCCGTCGTTCTGTGCAGATCTGAACTCTTTCAGTCTCAGCACTGAACGCAGGAGCCAGATGGTCTCCAGGAACATCCAAGCAAAAGAGCTCAGGAACAGGACATGAAGGACTCCTGACAGCACTGAACAAATAACCTGCACACAACAACCCCATTTAGAACATTCTCAGAATTCTGCCCAAATCATTTTCTTTACATATATGTTAAGAATCCAACTTTTCTGACTTACTGTTTCCATCGTATATTGCAAAACCCCTACAGATTTATTCTCCTAAAACAATGCCATAGAACTATGTTATTAAGATGTTTACCTAATACTTGAATTGTTTGTACCAAGCATGCCGTTAAACCATGTACATAAAACTAACCCATAATATTCTCGTCAGAACAAAGATGCCATCCAATGGGACTACAGCTTTGAAGGCGTCAGTATATACAAACTGTGATAGCTTAAAATTGGTATATTACTGTAAGCACCTTGTGAGGCTCGATGAGGTGGAGGAACTCTTGCACGAGCAGGAAGAGGAGATGAGCCAGCAGCAGACTGGCGCAGAGGTTCAGTCGAGCTGGTGTTGCCACGGTAGTGTTCTTATGGCAGAGGGCAAAGGTCAGCAACGCCAGGGTCAGGGAGCCCAAGCCAACAGACACAAGGATCCTATTCACCAGCTCCATCGTCTGGTCTTGCTACGAGTAGAAATATGAAGATAACAAATAGACATCACTAGAAATCCTCAAAGTACCCATTTTTTACACATGCAGAAGTAAATGAAAGAAGATAGCTATGAAGAGAAATAACACTGCAGTTGGACGGACCGACCGACCGTCAAAAGCTTATTTGTGGAGTTGGCTTCATCCAGGAAGATCATCATGTTGCTTTGAGTTCATGTTAGCGTGTACTATCAAGTGTTTTGTGTGACAAAAGATGACAGAAAATATTTAAAGAAACAAGTAGATGGCTGGGTGTATTGCTTTTTACATAACTTCTCTGCCTGTTGCCAAACTATAACCTACATTATACACCACCTTCATTTAAAATGGCTTCATACATGAACATATCCTTGTGCAACCACAGTATTCATTTAAACTTCATTTTTCCTCATACTTTGCTGTTGAATCAGCTCCATCACCAGGTCAGCCTGACAGCAGAAAAAGGCAGAGGCAGACATTCCAGGTTCAGAAAGTAAACGTTCTGCCACATATTTGTACCAGACAATTCACTTATTCAGCTTATTCTAGGTACAGTAGATGAGCTAATTAGTGAAATGACCTCTGTTGAGAGCAGAGACAGAAGGAATACATGGCAGGAGTTTTACTCTCTTAAATCTGGTCTGTCCGCCTCTGGAAAAACGCACTGTACCAACTTCTATCATCATACACTGGAGTTTGTCTTATATCACGTGTACCACAGCAAGCACAGCTTAGACTTACTGTTACAGTAAAATCTAGAACAGATTCATTATTACCTTGATCGGAGGAGGTGACCTGCGACACTGTGTCCAGGCCATATTTAATGCTCGAAGCCCGAGTCCAAGGGCCTCGAAAACTTATCATGGTCCCAGTTACATTACATTACACTTAGCTGACGATCTTACCAAGAGCAACTTACAGTTATTTAGGTACAGGGTTTCAGTTACAGTCCCTGGAGCAATGTGGGGTTAGATGCCTTGCTCAAGGGTACTTCAGCTTTGGATGAGGGTGCAGGAGAGCTCTAGTTATTTAATCCCCCACCCCTATTCTTCCTACTGGGACAGAATTCCAAACTGCGACCCTCCAATCCTAAGACCAACTCCCTAACCACTAGGCCACAGCTGCCCTCACCAAGTAACTAGGTTTTTGCTGGAACCGTGGCACAATGAAGATGGACAGCTGCCTGCCGGAAGCTCTTCTTGTGTCCCCTACTCTTGTTTCTGCCAGGTGACTCTTCTATGTGAATGTGGGCTGATTTTTTTTTTTTTTTTTCTGAAGCCTGTGTCTGTATGTGTTACTGGGGCAGAGTTTTCCTTGCTCTGACTATATGTAAATTGGTAGGGTCAAGATTAACATCTGTAGGTGTTTCACCAATTGTTGTCAGGAACCAAGGCCCTGATCTGACAGAAACTCTGCCTACAGTTATGCTGCTGACTTACCTCTGATGGGCGCTCTGTCTGCATGATGAGACTGAAGGTGGAGAAATGCACACATGTGCAGACGGTGTGGGTGGAGTTGGTGTGGGTGACATCACAGCCGTCCACCAACCAGACGCTGCCATCCCAGTAGACACAGGACATCTGGCCCTGAGGATCCGCCTCCTGAGGATAGAGGAGAATGATGAATGCTTAACATATGAGTCAAGATACACATAGGAGGTTCTCTTCTACCGAAATTCCCACTACGATAGTAGTGACTTCCAAAGTGTCTCACTACCGAAGTAGGTGCTTTCCAAAGTTTCTCACTACCAAAGTAAAGCACTACCACGGTAGGCTTTGAAAAACACAAGTTAGACTTTGGTGCGTTACTTCCCACTAAAGCTGGGAACAGGCCTCCTCATGTTTTTCAGTGTTTTATAATTACAACACAACTGAGCACACCAAACCTACCGACAGTGTTGGATGACATTTTGAGTCAGTTGTAAACACAAACATAAAGTTAATAAGGAAACATTCACAACCCTTACCCACTCCAAACCAACTGTAGACCCCCCACTACCCAGCATGGGAAACCAGCCCCTCGTACTACACTTCATTTCGTAGAGAGGGTCTGGCTATGCTGCAAATGTTTTCATCCTGGAGGTGTAGACTCTGCTGAAGTTTAAAATGAGTGGCTCTGCCTTTACCCAATCACTAACATCTGGCTGTGACATATGCAATATGCTATAAGCCTGCCTACACACTACAACTCAAAGCTTCTAATTCAGCTTGTAAAATTGCATTCAAGCTTACTTTTGATTAATCAGAATTGAAACCATTCTACATGAACACAGGTAAACTACTCAATTAATGTGAAGTAAAATGTAATTACTGTTGATGTGACTGCCTGTAAGTCAAACCGATCAAAAACCTTTGTCAAGTCATCATCATTGGCCTTGGCATTCGAGGTAACACTATAGGTATTGTTTGATTTAAATACACCAAATGAAAAAGATCAAAATGAGGAGAAAACTCTCTTACGTAGGAGGTTGTCTTCTACCAAAGTTCCCACTACCATATTAGTGACTTCCAAAGTTTATCACTACTGAAGTAAGTATTTCCGAAGTTTCTCACTACCTAAGTAAAGCAGTCCTGTAGTAGGCTTTGAGAAATGCAAGATAGCCTTTGGTGCATTATTTCGGAAGTACAAGCAACGGTAGTGGCTAAGAAGTTAGCAACTTTGCATTCGACACACAGCCCTGGACTAGTAAAAAGTAAGTAGCATTTTCTGACAGACTGTCTGATTACCAACCTTGATGTGTATAATGGTGAAGTTGGCTGGGCTTGTTAGGGTTTTGTTGGTGGTTTTGGGGAGGGAGGCTGTCAAAACCGGTGACATCATGGTCTTCTGTGTGTCATTGATGGTGTGGAAGAAGTCTGCCTTCAACATTGAGCCCATCTCAGTGAAGCTTGTCAGGGCAACAGCAGCCGCTCCTGACACAGAAACATACAGTTAGTTAGATGTGAAACGTGCACTCTGACCATGTGCAAACATAAACTCAGCCCACCACGGCAAAAAGCCAGGCTCGTTGGAATGGCACATCAGAGCACATCCTCAACTGTAGTGATGGCATATATATATACAGTAATGTGCAAAAGTTTTAGAAAAAAAATGTGGTCAACTAGGAATGCCTCCAAAAACGAAAGTGTTAATTATTTATGTTCATCAACTGACAAAATGCAGTGAATAAACAAAGGAGAAACCTAAATCAAATCAATATTTGGTGTGACCACCGTTTGCCTTCAAAAGAGCATCAATTCTTCTAGGTATACTTGCATAGAGTTTTTGAAGGAACTTGGTTAGTACCTTGCGCCAAACATCTTGAAGAACTAACCACAAACCTTTGTGGATGTAGGCTTCCTGACATATACAACCAATTTGGTGTAGTTGGTTGATCTTACACCTGACTATAATCCTGCAAAATCCCTGACTTTGTGTGTACCCCTTTGTGTGAATTGATGCTGGTTTGAAGGCACCTGCCTAAATCTTTGCACAGTACTGTATCTTTTTAGCCATCCACATGTTTAATGTTAAAACACCCATAAGGCTGAAAGAACTTGATAGGCATAAGTTGTTTTTGACAAGTTTTAGGCACTTATATACATTAATTTGTCTTAATATATATAGAAATTTATATATAAAGATTGACTGTGCATAGATGTTTAATGAACATACCATGGTTGTTCCTTGCAATGCCAATGAGGTCTATATCCATTGATACATTTTTATTTTCAATTTTGGAGCTTGTTGTTACAGTGGTGTTTTTTCCAACGGCAAACGTTTTTACTTCTGAAACAAGAGAGGAAAAGAATACCTCATGCAAACACACAAAAAAGTGTAGAGAAATTAAAAAGTTTACTGTTAATGCTAGTTATTTGAGAACTGTTCACATATCCTTGCTTGTTTTTGCATTGCTCACTATTTGCAATCGGCAGAACTTTGTATCACTAGCAGAAACGGCCGCATCACTAATGCAGACACAAACAAGGGTAAAGACAAATGAGAGAGAGAGAGAGAGAGAGAGAGAGAGAGAGAGAGAGAGAGAGAGAGAGAGAGAGAGAGAGAGAGAGAGAGAGAGAGAGAGAGAGAGAGAGAGAGAGAGAGAGAGAGAGAGAGAGAGAGAGAGAGAGAGTGAGAGAGAGTCTGTGCACCTGTGGTGTTGGTTGTCAGTGTTTTGCTGCTCTGCGTAAAGGTAGTCTCCACCAGGGTCGCCACCAGCTTCTCTGTGGACTGCAGCATGGCACCGCCCCTGGCTGCCAAAACCTCTTGACTGGCATCCTGCGTCACTACAGGCAGCTCATCTTCCAATACCTTTAGCAAGGACACCACAACCTGCAGGCCAAGGATAGGCACCATAAAACACAGCTTGGACAAATAACAGATTGGGCAGGTATGGTCTGTAGCATTTAGATGTAGTTTGGACAAATAACAGATTGGACAGGTATGGTCTGTAGCATCTAGATGTACTGTAGCTTGGACAGTTAAAAGGATACTCTGGTGTGAAATAAAAATGGGTAGGTCATGCAAACACTACATTTGAATCAGATGATCAGATTCCATCCATTCCAATAAAATAATAATAAAAAAACAGTCCATGTAATCGTAGCTATTTACTTGTACAATAGAGTTTAGAATACTTGCTATGCATTTTGATAAACAAGGCCTCGGGTGTATACAGTCTTGCATGGAGCATCAGCAATAACTGCATCAGTTACGTATGTTGATGTTTTGGAGGTCTGAATGATGGGCTGTGACAACGAGGAGCAGAAGGAAGTAGCATCTAGATGTAGTTTGGACAAATAACATATGGGACAGGTATGGTCTGTAGCATCTAGATAATACTCACAGCAGGTTGCAAAACAATGTCATCTGTCAAATTTTTGATTATGCTGGTGATGTAATTAAAGTTTCCTTCCTGTGAACAACAACAACAAAGTTTATTTTTTTAACTAATTTACCTGTCAATGGAAATATGTTCTTCAAAATCCCAGGCAAATACAGCAATGTCTGCTTGATATTTGGCTGCCATGAGTAAGCCCAGGTTGTGTTTTTCAATACTTTCTTGAAGGTGTTTTTTTTGCTTTTCTTTCCTTGTCTTTTTAGTATTTGCTGTGCAGTGGCTTTTTGCACATGTTAGCACTCTATGAGTTTAATGCCAAAATGCATGCTTGTTGGAGTTACTTCTCCACTCTCCAATTAACGTTGTAATTCCAGCTTTTCTTTCCTCGTCTTTTTTAGTATTTCTTGTCTAGTGGCTTTTTGCACATGTTTAAGGCCAAAATACATGCTAGCTGGAGTTACTGTGGCATAATATATCACTAAGTGTAGGTGATGTGATAGAAGAAAGACGAATATGTACCTCAGTGCCTTGATTGGGCAGATCTGAAAATGAAATTAAATCAGGTTTACCAAAAGATGAAAACTACTCACCAAACAGTTGTGCCTCACACATGAGAACCGTACAGTTGGCCATAAAATGAATCTGGGATTCCAAGTTCAATATAGTGTCAGGGCTTTGAAAATCAATTACACCTTGATGTTAAACATTTATGCCTGACACTGTAAGGATCTGGATTCAAGGATGACTACTCTGAATGAGCTCAACAGAGGAATTTGTGTTATCACAATAAAGGGTGCTTCAGAGGAGCTCCCCCGCTGCATGCTCTTGTGTTTAGTTAGGTGCCACACCCCACTGTGTTCTTATCTGTGGTCTGCCAACATTTGGTGTGGAGACCTACTCAGGTCATCCTTAGGGCAAGGACAGGATAATTAAGGGTATGTTGTATTGTAGATGAGATGTACATGTCATGTTTGGTTTCATTCTGATGGTCTCATTGTGAGTGATATACTGGTCTAAATTTTGAAACAGACTCGGGTTATTCTAATAAAGATCTCAGATCCTAAGGTTACTGAGTAGTGTGAGGCAGTGGGCTGTCTCCAACACCCCTGCCCCCAAGATAACACCTCATGGTGTGCTGAACAACTGGCATCAGGTTGGCTACTTAAGGCAATGCTAGTGGAAAACTCATTGAGCTGTCTTTCACCTACGACGCTCCCACACGCTGTGTGTCTCTCTCTCTCTCCCTCTCTCTTTCTCTCTATCTTTTATTTGGAGTTTAGTTTGATTTCTTTATATCTCTGGTTGAGTTGGTCATTACAGTGAATCTCTGTGTTAATTGTAAAGGTTAACTTGTATTTGGTTAATAAACTGTTCATTCATTTACCATTCATATACATCTCTTCGTGTGCCATGCCATTATTGTGCTATAGCTCTTAAGCTGTATGGTGATATTGGAGGTAACTTTATTATTTCATGGAGTCAGATAAACGGGTCATATAAGTGTTACTCTAATGTTTGCCATCCACATGTTTATAATTATTTCCATTCCATAAGTCCAGAACATGCGATAACCTCCGTCCACACTCAGCTCCGTCGTTGGTCTGAGAAAGTGGATCCTTACAACACCATTACGAGCGAAACCTTTCTTAAACTGAATGCATATGTGAGAAAAGTTGTCCAGTTGATCTTAGTTTCCTTGTATAGCATTTTGGTCAGTGGTTGTTGGTGTAAACTATGCTCTACAAATAAAGATGACTTGGCTTGACCTGATCTGACTACTTTCTGAACCAGCTGATCATATTGTGCACACAAAGTATAAGACAACTTTAAGTGCACAGTCAGAAGAAATGCATGGCACTGATTTAACTTTGTGAAGCCGGGATTAACACATCTGCCATACTGTACTGTCCACGTATGTGTACCTATCTAAACAAACCCCATATTGCAGTCTTACCTGTGCAAAAAACAGTCTTGTTCTCATTGATGTTTGGTATGGCACCAGTTTGGCATTTGCAGTAAGGCCCCTCTTCAGTGGTGACACATGTGGCTGAGTCATGACAGACTGGAGGTGTCGACTCGCAGGTCTGAATGTTCCCCACCACTGAGGAAACAGGTGCAAAACAGACACACACACACACACACACACACACACACACACACACACACACACACACACACACACACACACACACACACACACACACAGAGCGACGTCGTTAGACCCATTTTAGGGTGGCTTGAGCCACCCTATTTTGTGTCAAAGCCACACATTTTTTTCAGATTTCTAAAATTATTTTTCTTTTTTTCTCCAAAAACAAATGCAGTAAAGAACTGAGTACGAGCCACCAAGAATGCAAGTTAATCTGAGCACAAGTTTCCGTGTGTTTGCGTGTTGTTACAAACAACGCAAAATAATCTGAACACAAGTTTCTGTTTGCGTATTAATATGATTCCTATTACTCATTGGTTCTGTGTCAAGCGTCACGTCACATGGTACGGGGGCATCTCCAGCTGGATAGCAGAGGCGCGGTGCAGCCCTTCTTTTAAAATTCCTCACCTAGTTTGGGTTGGATGCTGCAGATAGGCTACACATTAACACGGTGAGATTGCAATTTGAACTTTTTTCCCAACAGGCATCTTAATTTATTTAATTTTGTTGGGCGTCTCAATGTCTGATGTGTCATGCTCATCAGCATGACATACCTGATTAGAACGTGTCTAACATGAACCCTCTGTTAAATCACAAGTTAAAGGTCGAAAATCATGTATGCATTTGCAACCTGTGAAAACACTACACAAATGGCAAGTGAGGGTGATGACCCATGTGGAATGCATCCCAAACTCAAGTATGTTCCCTCTTAGAGTGTCTTGCCCTTATTCTGACCAACTCAACATGAGCACACTGTGATGTGGAAATTGGCCTGTGCTACATACAGTGCACAACAAAATGTGAACTTGAACAAAGGTTTGCCAGTGTAGATGCAGGGTTCCTTAAAGGAATACAGGCATGCAGCCCTAAATCTGAAAACTTCATGAATGAAGTGAATTTGAAAGAGCTTGCTGTGCACTATAACATTGACCTGAAAACAGAGGAGGTCCTTGTTGCCAGAAACTTTCTTGCTCGCAAAGCAGATGCTGGGTATACACCTCAAAATATTCTAGCTGTACACAATCTCTTCAGTGCAGACATGTTCCCCTCGCTGAAATAAGTCCTCCAAGTTGCACTGACTGTGCCTGTTAGTAGCTGCTCATGTGAAAGGTCCTTTAGTGCTCTGCGCCGACTGCACACCTGGTTGCGTCAAACAATGGGGCAGAAAAGGCTTCATAACCTTGCAGTCATGGCTATCGAAAATGGCATAGTTAGTCAGCTGAATGACAATAGATTCATAGACTGTTTTGCCACTCTGAAAAATAGAAGGCACTCTTTGATGCTTCCACCCACAAAGTAGACGTAAAGTTTGGATTAAGTTGTTAAAGTGGGTTTACTTATCCATTTCGAATAGTGATGGGAACAGATTCTTGACTATTCTTATAAGTTGTAAGTTGATAGTTATAAGGTATAACTGTTATAAGTTGATGGGTAGAACTATCTCCTGGATATTTTTCATATACTGTTAATTTGTGTTTTAATTAATAAATTCACACTTCCTTTGTTCCATAACACATTATTGCTATTTGCATTAAAACTTGTCAATAGACTCATGTAAAAAAGTCTCAATGATATCCTTCTTTGCAATGATGCTATTGTCTACTTATGCCTATTTATGACAATTTGTATTTTAGGTTACACTATATGTTGTAAGCAAATCTATCAAAGACTAAGCCTTTGCAGGACACACACAAACACACACACACATACAGAGAAACAGGGTTATTGCAAAGTAGCAGAGTGCATATTACAAAGTAATGTAAAGTGAATGGTGCAAAAAGGTATATTGCAAATAATGTGGCAGACATATGGGGGTTTGAGACCAAGTTTTCATTCCTGGCTTAATGGCCACTTAGTGGTGCAGATTTCTAGTTTTCTGGCAGGTGGAGGGGAGAATGGGAAAGGTGAAAGAGGTGCAGGGGAGTTAACCATCCTGATGGCCTGTTTTATGAAGATGTTGGAAAGTGTAGTGTGGTGGTTAGAGAACAGAGTCTTCTGTGTAATGTTTACATTGTGATGAGTTATGAAGCACTTGCCCTCTTCATTTTGCGCAGGAATGTATGGCACCTACCATTGTTTTTATTTGTATTTTAGCCAGGGCCGTTGCTAGCCATTTGGGTGCCCTATAAGCACAAATGCTTTGTGGTGCCCCCCCATTATGAACAATACTTCAGAATTTATCAGTGCCATTCACTTTATTTTTGAAACAAACACACCAAACATTAAAGTTAATAGAGCAAATAAAGCAGGATCATATAGAGGGGGAGCACGTCTTCAGTGTCCCCTGCTGATGGCCTCTCAGTGACAGGGCTCGTCACTGTCGCCGTGGTTGTGTGTAGAGTTGCACCTGTCCCTGAACTGGACGTTGATGGTTGTAGCTGGTCAGGGCTGGGAACTGTTGCAGTCTACACTGGTTGATGGTTAATGTCCAGGGCTTGAACTGCTGGTGGATGGTTGATCTAAATTGGTTGAACTGCTGGTGGATGGTTCATCCTCCTCCTCCTGACCTTGAAGTCCTCCTTGCACATATTTAAGCATTGGCCCTGCATTCAGAATTAAAAGACAACATATTCAGGGATTCTACTGAAATACAGTTTTTAACCACAGTTCCAAAAATGCATATATAAATTAGGTTTATGTAGGCCTACGTGTAAATCACTTCATTTCAAAATTCAAAACTCTATTTTAAATTTATAGAGGTGTCATATGGGACAACATAAAAATCTGTACATAATGTTATATGAATACGAAGGGGGAAAATCTACATAACTGTAAGATTGATTCTTTTCATATTAGAATTTCACCAACAGATGTTGCCCTTGGCCTATAAACCTGAAAACCGATGAGAACATAGCCTGTAGGCTATACAGTCAATAGACGAGAACCATTTACTTGAATGAAAATACATCTTTATAGATATCCTGAAATGCAGTAGCATGCGAAATAAAGATAAAATCTATCTTCATTTTTGACAATAACCAGTCACACCTTGAAAATTTTACCAAACAGTTACATTCAACGTTTCAGAATCTTTGTTTAAACTGAACTTGACTAACAAAAGTGGTTTGTGAATGACTATAATATAGGCGTAATAACAAAAACTAATAGCATTCGTCACGAGACGAAGACAAAGACGAAATTTAAAACAGGGTGACAAAATTAACACTAGAAAATTAAGCTTAATCAGAAATAGCATAGCTAGCTAGCAACCTCAGGAAGGGAAGCGCTAGTCTTACCCGAATGTTAACTCAAAACAGTCAAGTGACAATGATGAATTGCTTTCAGTAATTCACAATTCATGTTCATATCCACAACGTAAACTAGCTAGATAGCATCAGTCATTTACAACTTTAATCATTTGTTAACACAGTCTGAACTGTTAACTGTGTTAACTGATTCACTTGTAATTAACACAGTCTGAACATGGCTAGTAGACTAGGAGCTAACGTTACAGTTTGTAGACTGTAAGTTTATTGCCTGGCAAGGGCTACATTTTTTTATTATTAATTTAAAACACTGTCTTACCTGAGCTTCATTTCGCTGTCTCTTCTTTTTTTTTTCTTTTTTCTGCTCCCGACACTTGATGGCTTTTCGAGGCCATGTCTAAACAGGTGTCTGCCAAACTTAAATTGAGACTGAGCCATAATCGAACAGACCACTGGGAGGGGAGGGGGGCACCAGGAAGAGAATGGAGAGAGGGCAGCAAAGGAGATTCGCCTTTTCTGGAGCAAATTGGCCTATGTTGCTTTTGTATTACTTATAAATATGAACATGCTTTTACACATATTTTATATATCATACGTAGCTTATTGTGATGATTTTTTCACGAGCCTGATTTTTTGGTGGTGCCCCCCAAGCACTTGGTGCCCTACGCACTGTGCGTAATGTGCGTGAGCGGAGCTACGGCACTGATTTTAGCACAATCTAGCTGGTGTAGTTTACCTGGGGAAGCAGCTGAAGGTGTCATGGTCTTAAAATAAATGTTTTCGGCGCGCGCATAGTGCGCGGGCAAAACCTTTTGTCCTCAGGGGGCTAAGCCACCCCTTTTTCTCAAACCTAGTGACGTCCCTGCACACACACACACAGAAGCATGCATTAGCCAACAAACACACCGCACACACACGCACAGACACACAGAAGCATGCATTAGCCAACACAAACACACCCCACACACACACACACACACACACACACACACACACACACACACTGAAGCATGCATTAGCCAAGACACTTACACACTCACGCACACACATGCACATACACACACACACACACGTGATCTTCATCCTTCCTCCCCAAGGCACCTAGCACTTGTATTGTTAGCCTTCTGGGCTGGTACAAAATAGTAAAGTTCTAAATGCAACAGGCTCCAGTGCCAAGGGGGCACTAAAAATCATCTAATGAAAAATTGCCATAACAATCTTAATGGCGGCATATTTAAAAATATGTGCCTTGGTAACCGATATCAACAATGCAAAACTATGAAAAAAACCTAGAAAAAAAAAGAATTATAGTGTGTGCTGACCCCCTTCACTTATCACAGACTAACACCAAGTGTGTTTGGATTAAAAATCACTTACTTGATGGGATGGCAGTTGGGATTGTTGACACATCTGCATAGATTTCACACACCAGATAAGAATTATGAATACCAGGAAAAGCAATGCTGAATTTTAAACTGAATCATTGGTGAGTATGGTATATATTTAATATATAACATTTACATTTAACATTTACATTGAATATTTAGATCCCAATATTAAATGTTACACGTAAATGTTGAATGTTAAATCTGATTGCTAAATCTAAATGTTACATTTAAACATTAAGTTTAAACCTAACTTTTAAATCTAAACATTAAATCTATATCTAAGTGTTAAATCTAAATACTATAAAATAAACATCATATTTAAAATTCAAATTTAGCATTTACAGTTATATATCAATGTATCATTTAAATTTAACATTTACATTTAGATTCAACATTTAGATTTAACATTTAATATTCAGCTGTAACATTTAATATTTGGATATAATTATTTAAAAGATCTCTAAGTTGACAAATAATTTTGTACACGTGCATAAAAGTAAGTCTCTAAAATTCACACGTTTTTTAAACATAGTTTTAAGCTAAATGTGACAAAATGTTGTTGTTATTTTTAGTGTGAGATGCTTCACAAAGGGCAACCCATAATAATGTGGCCTGGAACCGTTACATTGCTGTAAAAGGCTGCAGCATAAAAAATGAGGTTTAAATTATGAAGTTATTAAATAAAGGTATTTTAAATAGAGGCCAGTTGTATAGCCTTAATAATACCAGTGCTAATGCCTGACAGTCAATACTGAAAGAGTTCAAGTACTCGTGTTCACACTTCAATTCAGACACATAACAGTAGTGTGATTCACTTATCACAGACTAAGACCAGTGTGTTTGGATTAAAAATGACTTACTTGATGGGATGGCAGTTGGGATTGTTGACACATCTGCATAGATTTCACACACCAGATAAAAAATATGAATACCAGGAAAAACAATGCTGAATTTGAAACTGAATCATTGGTGAGTATGGTATATATTTAATATATAACATTTACATTTAACATTTACATTGAATATTTAGATCCCAATATTAAATGTTACACGTAAATGTTGAATGTTAAATCTGATTGCTAAATCTAAATGTTACTTTTAAACGTTAAGTTTAAACCTAAGTCTTAAATCTATATCTAAGTGTTAAATTAGATTCAACTTTTAGATTTAGATTGAAGATTTACATTTAGATTCAACATTTAGATTTAAAATTTATGACCGACTAAGACCAGAGTGTTTGGATTAAAAATCACTTAATTGATGGGATGGCAGTTGGGATTGTTGACATATCTGCATAGGTATCACACACCAGATAAGAAATATGAATACCAGGAAAAACAATGCTGAATTTGAAACTGAACCATTGGTGAGCATTGTGTATATTTAATATTTACATGTAACATGTTACACCTAAATGTTGACTGTTAAATTTAAAATCTAAATGTTAAATCTAAATCTCAGTGTTGAACTTAAATGCTAAATATAAATAAAAATCAGGTTTAACATTTAGATTTAACATTTACAATTACATGTAAATGTAACATTTAGATTTAATATTTTGGTTTAGATTCAACTTTTAAAATTAGATTCAAGATTTAAATTTAGATTCAATATTTACATTTAAAATGCAACATTTAACATTTATGTCTAACATTTTATATTTGCATTTAATATTTAAAATATCTCTAAGTTGAATGCTGTTGTTATTTTTAGTGTGAGATGCTTCAAAAAGGGCAACCCATAATAATGTGGCCTGGAACCCTTACATTGCTGTAAAAGGCTGCAGCATAAAAATGAGGTTTACATGTAAATTATGAAGTTATTAAATAAAGGTATTTTAAATAGAGGCCAGTTGAATAGCCTTAATAATACCAGTGCTAATGTCTGACAGTCAATACTGAAAGAGTTCAAGTACTCATGATCACACTTCAATTCAGCCACATAAGAGTAATGTGATTCACTTATCACAGACTAAGACCAGTGTCTTTGGATTAAAAATCAATTATTGGAGGGGTGAGAGCTGGAGCTGTTGACACATCTGCATAGATATTACACACCAGATAGGAAATATGAATATCAGGAAAACAATGATGAATTTAAAATTGAGTGAGTATGGTTGGACAAAAGAGCTTTACCTGTACAATATGCAAAATTGCACCATGTTCGCTGCAGTTCATAAACAAAATAGTTTCCTGGACACGCCTTCACACGGATGGAAAAGGAATAGTAGCAACAGCTGCCCCAGCTTCCACACACTGTTCTGATCACGATGCCGTCTTCTGGTTGTGGATGTCCACCACTGAGCCAAAGAGGGACATGTGTGCCACACCGATAATTTGGCAAACAGCTGTCAGGCATGCGGACACTCTGCCCTTGATGCATCATCCTGTACCAGCCCTGCCAGTTCAATTCACGGTCACACCTGATGACGGACTGGTTCAGGTTGGTGGTGGCCCTCCAGGTGTCGTCCAGTGTAGTGTAGTTGCTACAAGGGTCTGGAGCTGGTATGATTTAGGGACAATGTGGCAGTAAATTTTTATACAGAGGAACACATAAGCAGAGACAAAACGTACACTGACACAAAAACACACACAAAAGTACAACAGATGAAATAATAAATTCTTAAATCTCACCTAGTGGCTGCCCCATGTTGCATGTGTCTTACCCTTGATAATATGTATTTAATTAACAGAAATGTCATTACAGATTAATTACACTATGTAACAAATTCTCACTTTTGTTCTGTTCCTGGGTTGAAAATATGTTTTCCTAACCCGTTAGGTCTAGAACAGAAAGGAAATCACTGTTATTCCAGAAAAACTTTGCTTCTGTGACCAGGACAGTGAAATTTTGAAAATCGTGTGTTTTCGAGAAAATTCTTGATTCGCTTTCAATGCCGAACTTCCTCCTAGAATATTCCTGAACTGCTAGAGTTGTCCAGATGTTTCTACAATTCTCCTGAACACTCTAGAATGTTCAGGAAACTTCCAGAACTTTCGAGAAACTCTCAGAACTTTCTAGAACGTTCTCGAACGTTCCAAAAGTAGCTATACAAGTATAAAAGCACAGGTGTCTCGAACCAAGATTCCAATTCGTGTTATTGCTGACTGAAAGGATAACAATTCGTAGTTGAAGAGAAGTTATTTTTTTGATATGGCATCAAGAGGTTGTTTGCATCCAGCTGATTCATTCTGCTACGTGTGCGGACAATTCATAAAGACAAGAGCGAAAAAGTATTCCGTGGAAGCAAGTCGTATAATGTGCGAGGCCTACAAGGCCTACAAGGCATACTTCGGCGTGCCGGTCGGGGACCAAGACAAATCTTGGGCACCACATTTCACATGCGAATTTTCCAAGAAAACACTTGAAGGTTGGTACAGAGGAGAGAAACGAGCCATGAAGTTTGCTATCCCGCGAATTTGGCGAGAGCCGACGGACCACTCAAGCAACTGCTACTTCTGCATAGTAAACCCAAAAAATCGTTGCACCGGCAAAAATGCCCCTCAGATCGTTTATCCGGACATACCTTCTTCCACCGCCCCAGTACCACACAGCCCCGATCTGCCTGTTCCGACTCCTCCTAGGCGGCATCGGCCATCTTCAGGAGACAGCAGCAAGTCAGATAGCGAGGCAGATACTGGAGATATGGACTACGATTCCGCAGATGAAGTTGGGGATAGAAAGCCGTACTTCCCTAACCAGAAAGACATGAACGATTTAATTAGGGACCTCGGGCTTACAAAATCGAATGCTGAGCTTCTGATATCCAGGTTCAAACAGTGGAACTTGGTTGATGATAGCGTACAAGTCACGGATCAGAGGAAGCAGCATCAAATATTCTCCAACTTCTTCAGTCAGCGTGATGGGCTGTGCTTCTGCAACGATGTTGCCGGTCTATTCCAGGCTATAGGTATCGCATGTAATCCTATTGAATGGCGCCTATTCATAGACAGTTCATCCCGGAGCCTCAAAGCCATGTTGCTTCACAATGGAAACAACTACCCGTCTCTCCCGATGGCCCACTCTGTGCATCTCAAAGAGGACTACACCAGTGTCGAAATGTTGCTGAGTGCATTAAAGTATGACGACTACGGATAGAAGGTCATCGGTGACTTCAAAATGGTATCATTCCTCATGGGTCTTCAAGGAGGTTTCACGAAATTTCCTTGTTTCCTCTGTCTCTGGGACAGCCGTGACACTAAGGCGCATTATCGCAAAAAGGACTGGCCACAACGGACCGAGTTTTCTGTTGGGAAGAGCAATGTGAAGTGGGAGCCGCTGATAGAACCTCATAAAGTGCTTATGCCACCGCTGCACATCAAGTTAGGCCTCATTAAGCAATTTGTCACTGCTCTTGACAAGGAGTCAGCAGCATTTAAATACCTCCAAGATCTTTTTCCAAAGCTGTCCGAGGCTAAGGTCAGGGCTGGTATCTTCGTCGGACCACAGATCAAGAAGATCATAGAATGTGAGGATTTTGCAAAGCTGTTGAACAGGACGGAGAGAGGGGCTTGGAGCAGTTTCGTTGCAGTTGTTCATGGCTTCCTAGGTAATCACAAAGCTGAAAACTATGTGGAGTTGGTGCAGACTCTCATAAAGAATTACGCCAAAATGGGATTCAGAATGTCTCTGAAAGTCCATATCCTTGATTCGCATCTCGACAAATTCAAGGAGAACATGGGCGCTTACTCTGAGGAGCAAGGCGAGCGCTTTCATCAAGATATATTGGACTTTGAACGTCGTTACCAAGGACAGTATAACGAAAACATGATGGGGGACTACATTTGGGGGCTACTTCGAGAAAGTGATTCACAGTACAATCGTAAATCTAGAAAATCTACGCATTTCTGAACCTTGTTGAGTGGTTTCCGACTGTGTTTGTCTATTCCTTGTGCAATTTTTGTTTTTACCTGATCATAATGACGAAAATAAAATAAAATTAAAAAAAAAAAAGGTTTATTTTCACAAAAAAACGAGTTTTCTTCGTGCTGTTGTCATGCAATGCATGTCAAAGCAAAGTTTGTGCTTAATGAAGTCATTTTTTCACATACTTTAGACATAAGCAATTGAAATATAACACTTAGAAGCCAGGAACAAAAAATTTGTTACATAGTGTTATCAAGGTTCTAGTCAGGTAGGCCCCAAACGTATACAAAATTAGAAGAAAAAAAAAACAAGGTACCAGTTTACTGAGACAGTGCAGACAGGAAAATTTTAAAAAAAAAGTTCTCACAAAAGTCTTCAGTCAAAAACACAGAGAGCATCCAAAAAGGCCCAATTATCCAGACAAATGCCATCACAAGGTCTTCAAAAAAAATAAATAAAAATGCAGATTCAGAGCAGCAAAAATCTAAACCTCTTAAACAGAGTACCACACAAACAGAACTTCAGCAGAGAGATACTCGGATAAAGACTTCACAAGAACATGGGGCTTAAACACAACAGGAGCAGAAACCAATTGGGCTAAAGCCAAATGACAGGCAGGGAAACAGTGAGCAGATAAAAGGCAAATTATCAGGTGCACGTTGGACAAAATTGGTGCAAATCACACACAAGGACATTGAGTAGCAAGCCAGGGGAGGAGGAGGGGACAAGAGCAAAATGTGTCAAAATGCTGTTGTTTTTAGCACAAGCCACTTTACAAATGGCACCCCATAGTAACGTGGCCTGGAACCCTTACATTACTGTACAAGGCCACAGCATCAACAATGAGGTTTAAATTACTACGCAATTGAATCAAGGTATTTTAAATAAGCCCGTTTTATAGCCTTAGTAATACCAGTGCTAATTTCTGACAATCAATAATCAGGTGCAAGTTGGGCAACATTGGTGTAATATCACACACAAGCACAGGAAGTGGCAGGCCAGGGACAAGAGCAAAAACAAAGGCACATGGAGAAACAAGACAGAAACAAAAACACACACAGGCAATGTGCTAAAATGCACCAGCATAGGTGAATAAAAATCGATAACACATGGGGTGCAAATAGCAGCAACATTTTATCACATTTAGCTTAAAACCAAAAGTAGACAAACCATCTGGCATACTGTACAATGCCTAGTGGGCCAATGCATATTTTTGGGCCAGAGCTGTCATAATTTAATAAAAAAAAGCATAATAGAAATATTTTTCATCGACCGTGACAGTATTTGACACAAGAAACGCAGCCCTCTGGCTGATTTTCTTAACGTTGGGCTAGTCCAATGAAATAGCGGGCAGCTGTGGCCTAGTGCGGGCAGCTGTGACCTAGTGGTTAGGGCGTTGGTCTTGCAATCGGAAGGCTCCCACCCTACCCATGGTTGAGATGCCCTTGAGCAAGGCATCTAACCCCACACTGCTCCAGGGACTGTAACTGAAACCCTGTAAATATCTGTAAGTCGCTCTGGATAAGAGCGTCAGCTAAGTGTAATGTAATGTAATGTCTGACAGTCATTACTGAAAGAGTTTGAATAGCTAATGTTAATTCAATTCATGCCATGTAAGAGCAATGTTATTCACTTTTCACAGACTAAGACCCGAGTGTTTGAATTAAAAAAATAACTTACTTGGTGGGATGGCAGTTGGGATTGTTGACACATCTGCATAGATATCACACACCAGATATGAAACATGAATACCAGGGAAAACAATGCTGAGAATGGTAAGCATGGTGGGACAAGAGAGCTTTACCTGTACAATATGCATCATTGCACTGTCGAGGTGGCTGTAGTTCATAAACAGTATAGTTTGCTTGACACGCCTTCACACGGATAGAATATGAATAGCTGCAACAGCTGCCCGTGTTTACACACACTGATCTGGTCACGATGCCGTCTTCTGGTTGCGGTTGTCCACCACTGAGCCAAAGGGGGTAATCTGTGCCACACTGATCAGTTGGCACACAGCTGTCAGCCATGCGGACACTCTTCCCCTGATGCATCATCCTGTACCAGCCCTGCCAGTTCACATTATAGTCGCACCTGATCACGGACTGGTCCAGGTTGGTGGAGGCCCTCCAGCTATCGTCCAGTGTAGTGTAGTTACTACAAGGGTCTGGAGCTGGTATGATTTAGGGACAATGTGGCAGTAAATTTGGATACAGAAGAACACATAAGCAGAGACAAAATGTACACTCATACACACACAGGTAAAACAGATGAAATAATTATTCACATGTCACCAAGAGCAGTGTGTTTGGGTAAAAACACTTACTTAGAGGTTTTGGAGCTGGGAATGTTGACACATCTGCGTAGATATTACACACCAGACATGAAATATAAATACCAGGGAAAACAATGCTGAATTTGAAATTGAGTCATTAGTGAGCATGGTGGGACAAGAGAGCTTTACCTGTACAATATGCCACATTGCATGATGGAGGTGGCCGTAGTTCATAAACAGTATAGTTTCCTGGACATGCCTTCACACGGATGGAAAAGGTATTGTGGCAACAGATCCAGCTCCAGTGTTCACACACTGATCTGGTCACGATGCCGTCTTCTGGTTGCGGATGTCCACCACTGAGCCAAAGGGGCGCATGTGTGCCACACCGATGATTTGGCACACAGCTGTCAGGCATGCGGACACTCACCCCCTGATGCATCATCCTGTACCAGCCTTGCCAGGTCACGTCACGGTCACATCTGGTCCCGTATTGGTCCAGGTTGGTGGTGGCCCTCCAGGTGTCGTCCAGTGTCGAGTAGCTGCTACAAGGCTCAGGTTCTGGTATGGTTTAGGGTGAATGTGGCAGTAAATTGGGAGAGAGAAAAAAACGTAAACACAGACAAAATGTACACTCATACAGACAGATAAAACTGAAAAAACAATGATAAAATCTTGCATCTCAAGCTGTGCCTGCCCCATGTTTTATTTTATGTGTCTAACTATTGTGCTATTGTGCTGATATTGTGCATATAATTAACAGATCTTTTTCTACGGATTATTAAATAGATTTTGCACGTCAGTAATTATTAGGATTCTAGTCAGGTAGGACCCAAACGCAGACAAAATTAGGAAAAAAAGTTATCAATTTTTTGAATCAGTGCACACAAGGAAGTTTCTATCAGCACCCCTGTTGGAGGTGTGTGTGTGTGTGTGTGTGCGCACGCACACACATATATCCTCTGGTATGTGGTATGCCTCTTCATGTCATAGAATTAGTCATGGTGGACAACCATGGCCAAAAATACCAGGGTCATTTTTTTGGTCGGAGTCCAGCCCTGCTTCAAACAATGTTTAAAAAAACTGGTGTGAATTTTTGAGACTCACTGTTTTGCAAATTTACAACAATATTTGCCAACTTAGATTTTCAATGGTTATATCTAAATATTAAATGTTATACCTAAATGTTAAATGTAAATGATGAATCTAAATGTTAAAATATAATTTAAATCTAAATGGTGAATATTACATCTAAATCTAAATGTTAAATGTAAATGTTAAAGGTAAATGTTATATCTAAATAAAAGTCTAAATAGTACTGTAAGTCTAAATGTAAATGTTAAATATGATTTAGATTTAATGTTTAAATGTAACATTTAGATGTAACCTTTTGGATTTATATGTTAACATAACAAATATAAATGTTAATATAATATAACATTTAGATCCAAATATTAAATGTTACACCTAAATGTTAAATGTTAAATCTAATCGCTGAAATCTAAATGTTAAATCTAAATCTTAAATATAAATGGTAAATATAAATAAAAATCATATTTAACATTTGATTTAACATTTAGAATTATTTTTAAATGTAACATTTAGATTTAACATTTAGATTTAGATTCAGCTTTTAGATTTACATTCAAAATGTAACATTTAGGTGTAACATTTAATAATTGGATTTAATTATTCAAAATATCTCTAAGTTGACAATTATTGTTGTACATGTGCAAAAAATGTGAGTCTCTAAATTTCGCACTAGTTTTTTAAACATTGTTTCAAGCTAAATGCAACAAATTGTTGTTGTTAATTTTAGTGTGAGACACTTCACAAAGGGCACTCCATAATAACATGGCCTTGAACCCTTACATTACTGCAAAAGGCTCCAGCATAAAAATGAGGTTAAATTACCAGTTATTAAATAAAGGCATTTTAAATAGAGGCCAGTTTTAAAGCCTTAATAGTAGCAGTGCTAAATCTGACAGTAAATACTGGAAGAGTTTGAGTACTGATGTTAAGACTTCAATTCAGCCATGTTAGTGTGTTTGGATTAGAAATCACTTTTTCTAGGGGTGAGAGCTGGAGCTGTTGACACATCTGCATAGATATTAAACACCAGATATGAAATATGAATACCAGGAAAAACAATGAAGTTAAAAATGAGTGAGCATGGTGGGACAAAAGAGCTTCACCTGTACAATATGCCCAATTGCACCATCCAGTTGGCTGTAATTCATAAACAGTATAGTTTCCTGGACACGCCTTCACACGGATGGAATTTGAATGGTCGCAACAGCTGCCCGTGTTTCCACACACTGATCTGGTCACGATGCCGTCTTCTGGTTGCGGATGTCCACCACTGAGCCAAAGGGGGACATATGTGCCACATCGAGCAGTTGGCACACAGCTGTCAGCCATGCGGACACTCTTCCCCTGATGCATCATCCTGTACCAGCCCTGCCAGTTCACGTCACGGTCACACCTGATCACGGACCGGTCCAGGTTGGTGGTGGCTCTCCAGGTGTCGTCCAGTGTAGAGTAGTTACTACAAGGGTCTGAAACTGGAATGGTTTAGGGACAATGTGGCAGTAAATTTGGATACAGAGAAACACATAAGCAGAGACAAAATGCACACTTGCACACACACACAAAAGTAAAACAGATGAAATAATAAAATCTTAAATCTCAACTAGTGGCTGCCCCATGTTACATGTGTCTCACACTTGCTAATATTTATTTAATTAACAGATATTTCATTACAGATTAATTATCAAAACAAGAGACAGGGACAAAAGCAAAACATAGGCACATGGAGAAACAAGACAAAAACAAAACCACACACACGCAATATTTTAGGGGAGGAGGAGGGGACAAGAGCAAAATATGACAAAATGTTGCTGTTGTTTTTAGCGCAAGCCACTTTACAAATGGCACCCCATAGTAACGTGGCCTGGAACCCTTACATTACTGTACAAGGCCACAGCATCAACAATGAGGTTTAAATTACTACGCAATTGAATAAAGGTATTTTAAATGAGCCAGTTTTATAGCCTTAGTAATACCAGTGCTAATGTCTGACAATCAGTAGTGAAAAAGTTTCACTAATACTGATCATTTAATTCAGTCTTATAAGAGTAATGTCATTCACTTGTCACAGACTAAAACAAGTGTGTTTGGATTAAAAATCACTTACTTGGAGGGGTGAGAACTGGGACTGTTGACACATCTGCATAGATATTACACACCAGATATGAAATATGAGTACCAGGGAAAACAATGCCGAACTTGAAATTGAGTCATTGGTGTGCATGGTGGGACAAGAGAGCTTTACCTGTACAATATGCATCATAGCACCATCTAGGTGGCTGTAGTTCATAAACAGTATAGTATGCTGGGCATGCCTTCACACGGATGGAAAAAGAACCATCGCAACAGCTGCTCCAGCTTCTACACACTGTTCTGGTCACAATGCCGTCTTCTGGTTGCGGATGTCCACCACTAAGCCAATGGGGGGCATGTGTACCACACCGATGATTTGGCACACAGCTGTCAGCCATGCGGACACTCACCCCCTGATGCATCATCCTGTACCAGCCCTGCCAGGTCACGCCATAGTCACACCTGATCACGGACTGGTCCAGGTTGGTGGTGGCCCTCCAGGTGTCGTCCAGTGTAGTGTAGTTACTACAAGGGTCTGGAGCTGGTATGGTTTAGGGACAATGTGGCAGTAAATTTGGATACAGAAGAACACATAAGCAGAGACAAAATGTACACTCATACACACACAGGTAAAACAGATGGAGTTATTATTCACATGTCACCAAGAGCAGTGTGTTTGGGTAAAAACACTTACTTAGAGGTTTTGGAGCTGGGAATGTTGACACATCTGCGTAGATATTACACACCAGACATGAAATATAAATACCAGGGGAAACAATGCTGAGTTTGAAACTGAATCATTGGTGAGCATGGTGGGACAAGAGAGCTTTACCTGTACAGTATGCCGCATTACACCATGGAGGTGGCCGTAGTTCATAAACAGTATAGTTTCCTGGACATGCCTTCACACGGATGGAAAAGGTATTGTGGCAACAGATCCAGCTCCAGTGTTCACACACTGTTCTGGTCACGATGCCGTCTTCTGGTTGCGGATGTCCACCACTGAGCCAAAGGGGCGCATGTGTGCCACACCGATGATTTGGCACACAGCTGTCAGCCATGCGCACACTCTTCCCCTGATGCATCATCCTGTACCAGCCCTGCCAGTTCACGTCACGGTCACACCTGATCCCGGACTGGTCCAGGTTGGTGGTGGCCCTCCAGGTGTCGTTTAGCGTAGTGTAGCTGCTACAAGGGTCTTGAGCTGGTATGGTTTAGGGACAATGTGGCAGTAAATTGGTATACAGATAAACACATAAGCAGAGACAACATGTACGCTCATGCACACAGGTAAAACAGATGAAATAATAAAATCTTTAAGCTTAACTAATGGCTGTCCCATGTTATGTCCCATAAATGTGTCTAATTAACAGATCTTTCACTGTAGATTACTAATACTAACTACACTATAGATTTTGCACGTCAGTATTTATTAGGACCCTTGTCAGGTAGGACACAAATTTAGAAAAATTGTCAATGCGCACAAGAAAATCCAAAAAAAGTTCTCACAAAAAGCTTCAGGCAAAAAAAAAAACAAACATCCAAATTCAAAAACACACACGCATCCAGTCAAAGAGAATCACAAGATCTTCAAAAACAATCCACAATAATGAAAAATGCAACATTTGAACCAGCAGACATCTACAGCTCTTACAAGAGTAGCACACTTCCAAGACTTCAACAGAGACTCGATCAGTCAAATACCTCACAAGAACATGGCGTTTAATTACAACAGGAGAAGAAAACGATTGGGTGAAAGGGAAACAAGAGGCAGGGAAACAATGAGTGGATGAAAGGCAAATTATCAGGTAATAGGAAAAATAATGGTGCAAAATCACACGCAAAGACAGGAAGTGGCAAGCCAGGGGAAGAAACGGGGACTACAAAGGCCCATGGAGAAACAAAAACAAAGGCACACACAAGCAATATGCTGAAAAGACCAGCAGAGGGTGCCAAAAAGGAATGTTGTGCCCTATAACCCATACATTACTGTAATAGGGCAAGAATGAATAAGATATTCTATAGAGATCTTTTAAATAGAGGCCAATATTTATAGGGTTAATATTTAAAGAGAGCCTGAATACTCATCTTAACACTTCAGTTCAACAAGTGTCAAAAAATGTTGCTGCGGTCATGTTTGCTGCAAATCAAAAAACAAATCTTGGAGTTGTGGTCAAAACGACAGTTGACAAAGTTAAAAGAAGGTGTGGTTTTAGCTCTGCTCATAAGCAGAGGCCAAGCTAACTGTGACGCTCCAGCTTTCCCATGCTGGGTTTGTCACTAGCCCTCTTGGTTTGCCAATGTGTTTTGTGAATATGTCTCGTTTGGCCAGCAGGGGGAGCTCTAGGACTCTGATGACGGTGCTAATTGGGAACGCTGGGGCTCTGATGACGACTCTAATTGGGAGCTGGATAAAACTGCGCTCTCATTCCGTGGGTCTCTCTCTCTTGGCTTGCCTGGCTTGGGTTTTTTCGCTGGCTGCGGCGCTGGTTGCGCTCACATTTACCTTTTGCATTACAGTATTATTTTTCACTATGCTGATCCGCACCACAGTTTTCTTTTGTCTACTGTACATTTACTGCGGTTTGCCTAGTTCCTAAAATAAACATATTTGTGGTAAACATAAGTTGGTGTGGTCTCCCCCTGTTATGTTGTGGCGGCCTTGAGCCTGGTAACCATGACACTAACCAACAGTTAAAACAGGTCACTAAAGGGCATTTGTAGGACTGAGGAACAGCGCTTGGTAAATGAAGCCTTTACAAAAACCTGTAAGAAGTAGACCAATAACGTCTTCCCCTCAATGAAATTCTTCAAGCATTGTTCTTGTTCTGGCTTTAAATCCTCAATTTCGGGAATAGTTGCCAACACAGAATGTATAGCTTGGTTTACATCCATCTCACCAGCTAAACTAGAATCGAAAACTCAAACTTGAACACTTGAGTGTTGACATCAATGTTTCCCCTCTGTTCGCTGATTGGCCTGTCCACATTCAGACATGGATGGAACAGAAACTTATGTTCATGCTCCCTGACTAGTTGCTGGAGGTAAATGAATTTGAGCGGAAGCACTAGGCAGTGCTAGCCTGGCTAATTCAGGTCAGGAGGATAGCAGAAAGAAAAATTACTGTATAACAGGTAAATGAAATTGAACGGAAGCACTAGACATTAGCTTGGCTAAGACGGAACAGCATGAGCATGGGGTAGAATATATTGGGGTCGAACGGGGTTTACCTGTAGCAACTGCACCCAAAATGAGGAAGACAACGACTGCTAAAGACAAACATACAGATAGGAGAAGGTGAGAGAGAGAGAGAGAGAGAGAGAGAGAGAGAGAGAAAGAGAGAGAGTAAGAGAGAGATGGGGGAGGGGAGAGACAGAGAAAGAGAGGGAGCCAGAACACTAAGGGCCAAAATGCAAAACTCAGCAATCAGGCTTAAACACTGTAAAATCGGGGAGTTACCCTGACCTGAATAGAAATGTAAGGCAGTGTTAGGCAGCATATGACTGATTTTGCATTGAAAGTAAAAAAAAATAGCAATTGAAATATATTTAGTGAGCAATATTAGTCATGTGTTGTGTTTTGTGAATGTATTCATGTAATTTATCTTACTAAAAAAAATGCAACCCAGATTATGTCATTAGAAAAGTCAGAATGTAACAAAGTGTTTAGAATTTGTTGCCATAGTGTGTAACTCATTCAAACACAAATAGATCATATGAATCATGTGTCTGTGATTTGGCGACAAAATAGCATTTTTTATAAGTGTATAGTTTTGAAAGAAGAATATCATTTTGCAATAGATGTGGGGTGTTCTGTGAATTGGGTGTATGGTTGTGTAAACTGTGTGTATAGTGTTTTGACAAAATAAGCCCAGTTTTTAAGATTGAGCTTAAGCAATTGTAAAAAACTATAAATGACTCTACCTCCTCAATCATTTAGGCAACCACAATTCAAAACCATGCGTGCTAAAGCTCATTCCTTTCTCCTTCCAGTGAGAGCATGGTTTATGAGCATAACAGCAAGGGGATAAACACTATGGACATCTGAATAAAATTACCCCTGAAAAAAGTTCCCATGTGCTTTCTCACATTTGCGCTGCAGGGGCAATGCTCTTGTGGCGACTATGTTTGCATATGCATAGGTGTGTGCACATGCAGGTGTGTGTGTGTGTGTGTGTGTGTGTGTGTGTGTGTGTGTGTGTGTGTGTGTAAGTGTGTGTAAGTGTGTGTTTGTGCACATGTCTGAATGCCTATGAGTGACTATGCATGCAATGTGTTATGTGTGTGTGTGTGTGTGTGTGGGTGGGTGTGTATGTGTTTATGTTCAGGAGAGTGTAAATGAATATTAATGTGTTGTGTGTGTGGTTGTGTGTGTGTGTGTGTGTGTGTGTGTGTATGTGTTTATGTCTATGTTAAGGAGAGTGTAAATGAATATTAATGTGTTGTGTGTGTGTGTGTGTGTGTGTGTGTGTGTGTGTGTGTGTGTGTGTGTGTGTGTGTGGGTGGGTGTGTATGTGTTTATGTTCAGGAGAGTGTAAATGAATATTAATGTGTTATGTGTGTGTGTGTGTGTGTGTGTGTGTGTGTGTGGGGGGGTGTGTATGTGTTTATGTTCAGGAGAGTGTAAATGAATATTAATGTGTTATGTGTGTGTGTGTGTGTGTGTGTGGGTGGGTGTGTATGTGTTTATGTTCAGGAGAGTGTAAATGAATATTAATGTGTTATGTGTGTGTGTGTGTGTGTGTGTGTGTGTGGGTGGGTGTGTATGTGTTTATGTTCAGGAGAGTGTAAATGAATATTAATGTGTTATGTGTGTGTGTGTGTGTGTGTGTGTGTGTGTGTGTGTGTGTGGGTGGGTGTGTATGTGTTTATGTTCAGGAGAGTGTAAATGAATATTAATGTGTTATGTGTGTGTGTGTG
Organism: Coilia nasus; assembly: GCA_027475355.1. Taxonomy (NCBI): domain Eukaryota; kingdom Metazoa; phylum Chordata; class Actinopteri; order Clupeiformes; family Engraulidae; genus Coilia; species Coilia nasus. Next base: position 3,909,564 of record CM050198.1, read on the forward strand.
TGTGTGTGGGTGGGTGTGTATGTGTTTATGTTCAGGAGAGTGTAAGTGAATATTAATGTGTTGTGGAAAATGGTTTGGCAGAGCACACATTGGCCAGAGTAGGGCATTTTCCTTCTCTGCAACCCCTGGTGTGGTGCCCATTTTTGGCTGGATTTCCACGTTTTGTCATCTCCTTATCAACTTTCTGGGAGAAAATTTACCACTCGCCATTTTTAGTCTGATGTAGTTATGTGGTGAGTTGAAAAACTAGGAAAAAATAGCGCAGACCTCTGCCAAGGCAGCTCAGATCACCACCAAAATCTAATCATTGAAGGTAGCCACAAGAGGGCGACAGTTCTTTGGGGAACAATTTGGCCCTATCTCACAATGAAGAATCCTTTAAAAAAAATCCAGGATCCAGATGGTGATCCAGATCACCACCAAAATCTAATCACTTC
>CM050198.1:3912500-3917500 GCA_027475355.1 Coilia nasus
GTGTGTGTGTGTGTGTGTGTGTGTGTGTGTGTGTGTGTGTGTGTGAGAGAGAGTGTGTGTGTGTGTGTCATTAGGTCATTTTAGCAAGTGTCCTGTCCTTGGCAACCTGGGCCTTGTTCATTACGCACGAGTGCAAAGGAAAGTTACTAAAAATCACCTTCCACATCAAACACCTTGCAGAGCCTCAACGAGCCAGTCAGAGCACATTCTCAACCGCAGTGATGTCACTCCATCACACTCCCCTTCCCTTCAGGAGGTGAACTCATTCACATCACACACACACAGAAGTGTCTCTCACACACAGCTCCCCCACCACCACACACACACCAACACAGTCAAGACACACACTCTCTCTCTCCCTCTCCCTCTCTCTCTCTCTCTCTCTCTCTCTCTCTCTCTCTCTCTCTCTCTCTCTCTCTCTCTCTCTCTCTCCCTCTCCCTGTCTCTCACACACACACACACAGGGGTCCCTCAGGTTTCCCCCACCATACTCCCATGCCACAGTGCCCCACATACTAGTGCTTCACCCACACACACACACACACACACACACACACACACACATACTAGTGCTTTACCCATCACTGGGGTCCCTCACAGTTACACCAACCTGGGGGTCCCTCACAGCACAGTTAAACCAATCTGGGGGTCCCTCACAGAAGGGCTAAACCAATCTGGGAGTCCCTCACAGAGGGGTTATAGTAATGTGGGGGTCTCTCACAGCAGCAGTGAACTAATCTGGGGTCCCTGACAGAAGGGTTAAACTAATCTGGGGGTCCCTCAAAGAAGGGTTATAGTAATGTGGGGGTCTCTCACAACAGCGGTAAACTAATCTGGGGTTCCCTGACAGAAGGGTTAAACTAATCTGGGGGTCCCTCACAGCAGGGTTATAATAATCTGGGGGTTCCTCACAGCAGCGGTAAACTAATCTGGGGGTCCCTCACAAAAAGGTTAAACTAATCTGGGGGTCCCTCACAGTAGCACAGTTAAACTAATCTGGGGGTTCCTCACAAAAGGGTTAACCTCTTAAAATTCCAGCCCTATTTCAAGTTTTTTTGCGAAAATGGAATGCCCAAGTTATAAGTAGCACAGTTCCTACATAGTTTTAGACTCAGATGTGTTCTTGGTATCATTGGAAAGGTAACACTCTCAGGTTTATTTCTAAAGTATCTGGGTGATTCTGTGATGCACTATTAGAGAGGTACAGAGGTTAGAATGAAGGTTTTACTTTCCGTCCAACATTTGAGCCTATAAAGGAACTGAGACCTATAATTTCAGGAACCTGTGGTGAAAACATAGGTATAATGAGGCCACAGACACAGGTCTTACCCTCATACAGTAAAAAAATGGAGGCAAAAGATCAAGGCCTGATTTTTTTACACATTTTTTTCAATAGGTATGTCCATGCGTTTTTATTTTGGAAACTCCAAAAGAACATTTGGTTACCAAAGCTGTATACAGTAACCTCTAGGCCTATAACTTGAGAACCCCTTTGCCTAGAAACAAAATCTTGGTCTCTACTGAAAGCCAAGACTTTGAGGATTCTTGCTTGGACTTGGATTGGATGTCAGTCATTCTGGAATAGAATGACAGAAGCATAAACACAGTAAACATCATATTCATATTCTATATTCCATATTCATATTCCACCTATGGGATATTGATAAAAAAGGGCAAAAAGTGCATTGACAAACAAACTTTCTTTATAGAAATATTAGAAAATACAAACACAAATACAGATATTCAACAAGGAAACTATTATACAGAAGCAAACTACAGTGTTACACTGTATTATACAAACAGTGCAGTCACTAAAGTGTACAAAAAAACCCTGTCCAAAACAAAACGATTCAATAATCCACTGCACTGCCTCCTGTGCAGTAAATTTCCCTTTACTTGGCAAGCTACTTGCCTTCTTGCTCACTTTTTTACTTGTTTTATTATTATAATTATTAGTATTAGTATTATTATTATAATCTTCTCTGGTCCGTCTCACTTAGTGAGGTCGCCTAAAACTTGACGCACCCGAGTACGCACGGCACTAACTTTCGACAACCAAACTGGATAACGTGGTGTCATATATCGTTCGAAAGCCCTGACTATTGGCTATCAGAATAGGAGGGTCTTGTCACTGGAAATTTCCATTGTCTCGAAGTGCTGTCAGTCAAACCACAGGAGGTCAAACTCACGTAGTCGGTGCTCATTGGCTTTCAAGCTGGCTATCTCCCCACCCCATGCATCAATTGGCTCGTGGGTGGATGGTCTTGAATGACGTAGAACAGCTTGAAGAACATTCCTAACGTCCAATCAACAATCAGAAAACCTTCATGTAAAGCGTAGATTAAGTATTATTCGGTTTTCGCGTTGGGCTGGTAACGCGGAAGTCACGAGACATGCCGATTATAACAGAAATACATTGTTTTCGAAAAAATGGCTTGAATATTTCATATCCATGGACACTTCATGGCTTTGCATAAAAATCTTGTGCAGTAATATGGTCGCTGTGGATAAAGAGAAGGTTTTGAAGGTACGTAGGCATTTTGTCAGCCTATACTGCAGTTCGGTGGCATACCGAGAAGATTAGATCACTTTTAGCACTGTAAATAACCTTTGTTCTTCGGAAATGGGCTTAAATGAATCCTGACGATCTAAGCTTTCCAACAGTATGTGGCATTACCATATTTGTTTTTATCTGAGCACTAAAACAACGAAAGACCTGGGTGCCCCCCACCACCTCCCCCACTTCCGTACCGTATACAGTACAGTGTGCGTTATGAGGTTAAACTAATCTGGGGGTTCCTCACAGAAGGGGTAAACTAATTTTTGGATCCCTCACAGTAACATGGTTAAAGTAATCTGGGGGTCCCTCATATGACTCATGACCCTGTAAGCGAGCCTCTGTTTGACACCACATACACACACACACACACACACACAAACACACACACACACACACACACACACGCCACCTTTTAGTGTTTTTTTTTTTATGCGGCTGTGGTTTCCACAAGCTGCATAGCGGTGCTTTTGCCCAGCATACTTTTCCTCAAAACACTTCCCTGTTTTTATTTTCTTCAGGGTGGTGGAGTCACACTATTGATGGGCAAAATATGCACATTTGACTATTGGTCAGTTTTACCCAACGTTGTCTCCTTGACAACAATGGATTTGGCAAACTTGGCCTTGTTCATTCCTGGGAGTCCCTCACAGTAGAAGGGTTAAACTAATCTGAGAGTCCCGCAAAGATGCGTTAAACTAATCTGGGAGTCCCGCACAGTAGCAGGGTTAAAGTAACCTGGGGATCCCTCATATGACTCACCCTGTAAGCAATCCTCCACACACACACACACACACACACACATTCACCCTTTCAGTGTTTTGCATAGGCGGCTGTGGTTTCCACGAGCTGCATAACGGTGCTTTTGCCCAGCATATTTTTCTTCAACACTTCCCTGTTTTTGTTTTCTTCAGGTCGATGGAGTCACGCTATTGAGAGGCACCGTGTGTGTGTGTGTGTGTATGTGTGCGAGTGTGTGTGTGTACATGCGCGTGATGTGAATGAGTGAAGTCACGCATTTGACTATTGGTCCGTTTTACCCAATGGCTCAAGCTCCCCCCCCCCCCCCCCCCCCCACACACACACACACACAGGACACAGCCCTCAAGCCCTCACGGCTCAAGCCAATCTGGGAGTCCCTCACAGAGGGGTTATAGTAATGTGGGGGTCTCTCACAGCAGCAGTGAACTAATCTGGAGGTCCCTGACAGAAGGGTTAAACTAATCTGGGGGTCCCTCACAGAAAGGTTAAACTAATCTGGGGGTCCCTCAAAGAAGGGTTATAGTAATGTGGGGGTCTCTCACAACAGCGGTAAACTAATCTGGGATTCCCTAAAGGAAGGGTTAAACTAATCTGGGGGTCCCTCACAGCAGGGTTATAGTAATCTGGGGGTTCCTCACAGCAGCGGTAAACTAATCTGGGGGTCCCTCACAGAAGGCTTAAACTAATCAGGGGGTCCCTCACAGTAGCACAGTTAAACTAATCTGGGGGTTCCTCACAGAAGGGTTAAACTAATCTGGGGGTCCCTCAAAGAAGGGTTATAGTAATGTGGGGGTCTCTCACAACAGCGGTAAACTAATCTGGGGTTCCCTGACAGAAGGGTTAAAGTAATCTGGGGGTCCCTCACAGCAGGGTTATAATAATCTGGGGGTTCCTCACAGCAGCGGTAAACTAATCTGGGGGTCCCTCACAAAAAGGTTAAACTAATCTGGGGGTCCCTCACAGTAGCACAGTTAAACTAATCTGGGGGTTCCTCACAGAAGGGGTAAACTAATGTTTGGATCCCTCACAGTAACATGGTTAAAGTAATCTGGGGGTCCCTCATATGACTCATGACCCTGTAAGCGAGCCTCTGTTTGACACCACATACACACACACACACACACACACAAACACACACACACACACACACACACACGCCACCTTTTAGTGTTTTTTTTTTTATGCGGCTGTGGTTTCCACAAGCTGCATAGCGGTGCTTTTGCCCAGCATACTTTTCCTCAAAACACTTCCCTGTTTTTATTTTCTTCAGGGTGGTGGAGTCACACTATTGACGGGCAAAATATGCACATTTGACTATTGGTCAGTTTTACCCAACGTTGTCTCCTTGACAACCATGGATTTGGCAAACTTGGCCTTGTTCATTCCTGGGAGTCCCTCACAGTAGAAGGGTTAAACTAATCTGGGAGTCCCGCAAAGATGCGTTAAACTAATCTGGGAGTCCCGCACAGTAGCAGGGTTAAAGTAACCTGGGGATCCCTCATATGACTCACCCTGTAAGCAATCCTCCACACACACACACACACACACACACACATTCACCCTTTCAGTGTTTGCATAGGCGGCTGTGGTTTGCACGAGCTGCATAACGGTGCTTTTGCCCAGCATATTTTTCTTCAACACTTCCCTGTTTTTGTTTTCTTCAGGTCGATGGAGTCACGCT